>JAJKFI010000003.1:48327604-48399496 GCA_029204185.1 Lerista edwardsae
CACACACACACACACACACACACACACACACACACACACACACACACTGTGCCCATTAATATGATGTGGCCTGTTGCCCAAGACAGCAAAGGCTGTTGTGTGAGGATATATATGTGACAGCACACCGTTATGTGTGGAAATTGCGGACACTGAATGCTCCCCTACTCGCTTTTCTATACCTTCCTTGTTTTAAAACACTGTAATCTTTTTCAGTTCATTCATTCTCTTACATTGCGATTGTGCTGAGTCAGGCTTTAGTCAGTGGGGAAAGGAAGGACATTTCAGGAGGGAGTTGCAGATTTCCTCCTAGCAAAGGTATAAGCCTGTTCTTAGAATTACTGAAGTGTAAGTAATTCAAACAAACAATGCACAGCCATTTTTGCTTCCCCCACCAATCTAATCCTCTCATTTGGGAGCACTGTGGTTGACTCCCTGTGGTTTTGTTTATTTACTTCGTACATTTGCATCCTGCCTCTCCACCCACACATAAGGGGCTTCAAGGCAATTCCGCACAAATAATTAAACAGTAACATTAATTAATTACTGAAGGCTCCTCCAAATATGACTATCAAATATCATTTGGAATTTGCCTCCACCCAGTGGCATTCTTATAGGGGGGAAATGCTAAGTGTTGCAGGAGCCTGAGCTCCTATGTAACATGGCCCCTTCCCCTCGCCTTCAGAGCCATTTGCGGCTCGGAGAACAAAGCCTCCAAGCCAGCTCACCGAGCCATGAATGGCTGTGAAAGCGAGGGGGGTGGGCCATATTATATAGGAGCTCAGGCTTCTGCAGCACTTAGAGTTTTTCTCCCCATTGCAGGAACACCACTGCCTCCAACCCTAGTAGCTCCTCCCCTGAAATGGCCACCAGCAAAACATAACAGCAGATGACAGAAATGCTACTTTTCCATTGGGCTGTGAACCATGGCTTCTGCCTCTTTCTCTCCTTATAGTGCTAAGTGACAGGGTCAGCAAGGAGGAAAATTAGATTCATATTTAGATTTATTAATTTATCTACAGCAGTGTTATTCAAACTGTGGGGCGGGACCCACTTGGTCGCGAAAAGCTAGGAGCAACCATCTTGGTAACTGCGGACATTACTCTTGTTATATTCCTTTTGTGAGTGTTAACAGTTTGAATTCTCAAGTGAGGTTTTTTTTAAAATTTTATTTTTACTTCAGTGCTTTTACATCATATTTGTCCTAATCTTGCTTTCTGTCAGCGATGTTTCCTGGTTGTACAATTGCTGCAATCCAAGAATGTCAATTTGCATTCCAGGAGTGTCATTTTATTATGTTACCATGATAGCACTTCCTGCTTGATGATGTCACTTCCAGCTATGACACCACTTCCAGGTTAATGACATCACTTCCGACGGGTTCAGACATGAGTGCCGTTCTGAAAAGTGGGTGCTAGTCTAAAAAGTTTGAATACCACTGATCTAGGGAATACTATTCTGCTTTTTCACTTGCAAGGCCATTCATAATAGTTTGAAGCATGCAGTAATAAACAATATGCAGTAAAACGGAACCATAAAAAAAATTAAATATTACCCTTTTAAAATGAAAAGAAAGAGAACAGCCAGGTAAAACAAAATTCAGCAGGATAGTCAATTCAACTGAAACCTGTCAAAAGAAAGCATTTGGCCAGTGGCCATGCTCTCAACCCAGGAGGAGAGGGCAAATGGGCATCAAAAAGCAGGGAGTTCCACATCCAAGAGGCTGCTGCAGAAAAGGTCCTGTTCTGCATTGTTTGCCCATGGATTTCATGGAACGCATGAAATGAATGTCCAAAAGTTGGGAACAAGAAGCAGAGCTCAGACGATGAGCAAAGGAAACAGGCAGATTCCAATGGGGAGATGTGGTTCTAAACTAACCAGTCACAGCCAACACCTTGAACTGGTGCTGCCGCAACCCACCCCTGTCCTGCCCCTGTACCATCCTGATCCACCCCAGCCCAATCCCTACTCCCCTGTTGATAGCTGATCCTGCTGGTGGCTGATCCGCACTGCTCTGCTGGCGCTGCGTGGCTTTCCAGTTGATGCACCAGCAGCAGCACGACACAGGCTGGCGGAGAGACTGCGGCACTGACAGGCCATGCGGAACATCTGTAGACCTCACGATTTGCTGGCGCACTGTGAGGACAGGGCTGAGCCGCTAGTGTGATTATTAAAACTGCTTTAATTATAAGGATATTCTCGTTCTTGAGATGTGCAGCTAATAATCATAGCTATTCACGCAATTGCCCTAATCCTATTTGTGTTGACCCAATAGCATCGTTCATATTTTCCCCCCCTAAAGTAGGGATGAAAGTGACCTGACCGACTTAGGCAAATTATTCATCTCTTTGATGGGCAGGATTTTGCTTCTTCCTGTAAATTTATTTTCCACGGCTTTGTCCATTTAAAGAGGGATTTACCTGTTCTTGTCCTTTATAGGCTGCTCCATGCTCTAGTGAGCCGCACTGCAGGGTATTTGATGTTATTCCACTTTAGTGCATCCTTTCCAAAATGTCACCCCGTAGCTCTACGTAAGGGTCCTCATGTTCCCCTTGACAATTTCTCACTGTTCTTGTAGTTTACCCTCTGGATTGTTCACCTTCAGAAATATCCACTCTCCGCTGGGATTCTTAGCTGGGATTCTATCTAAGCCCATCAGGCCACACTGCCAGAACCCGCATTCCACAAAACATGGATGCTCTACACTGCGCTACTGGACTACTCTTCGGGCAATTGGGCAGCACTGAACAACAACAACAACCACGTTCCTTAAAAGTGCCCGGGCCGCGGCGAGAAGCAGAACGTCTCCCCCCAGCCCATTAAAAAGATTGTTGTTGTTCAGTCGCTAAGTCATGTCCAACTCTTCACAACCCCATGGACCACAGCATGCCAGGCCTCCCTGTCCTCCACTAGCTTCTGGAGTTCGCCCAATTTCATGTTCATCGCTTCGGTCACACTATCTAACCATCTCATCTTCTGCCGCCCCCTTCTCCTTTTGCCTTCAATCTTTCCCAGCATGAGGGTCTTTTCTAAAGAGTCCTCTCTTCTCATGAGGTGGCCAAAGTATTTGAGCTTCAGCTTCAGGATTTGTCCTTTCAGGGAGCAATCAGGCTTGACTTCCTGTAGAATTAACCGATTGGATCTCCTTGCAGTCCAGGGGATTCTCAAGGGTCTTCTCCAACACCATAATTCCAAAGCATCTATTCTTTGACGCTCTGCCTTTCTTATGGACCAGCTCTCACAGCCATACTTTGCTACTGGGAAAACCATAGCTTTGACTATGTGAACCTTTGTTGGCAGGGTGATTTCTCGGCTTTTTATTAAGTTGACTAGGTTCGCCATAGCTTTCCTCCCAAGAAGCAAATGTCTTTCAATTTCATGGCTGCAGTCACCATCTGCAGTGATCTTGGAGCCCAGGAAAATAAAGTCTGTCACTGCTTCCATTTCTTCCCCTTCTATTTGCCAGGAAGTGATGGGAGTGGTTGCCATGATCTTAGTTTTTTTAATGTTGAGTTTCAAGCCAATTTTGGCACTTTCCTCTTTCACCCTCATCAGAAGGTTCTTGAGGTCTTCCTCACTTTCTGCCATGAGAGTGGTATCGTCTGCGTATCTGAGTTGTTGATATTTCTCCCAGCAATCTTGATTCCAGCTTGTGAGTCATCCAGCCCTGCCTTCCTCATGATGTACTCTGCATATAAGTTAAATAAGGAGGGTGACAGTATACAGCCTTGTCGTACTCCTTTCCCAATTTGAAACCAATCAGTTGTTCCATGTCCAGTTCTAACTGTAGCTTCCTGACCCACATACAGGTTTCTCTGAAGACAGATAAGGTGGCCTGGTACTCCCATCTCTTCAAGAACTTGCCACAATTTGTTGTGATTCACACAATAAAAGGCTTTAGCGTAGTCAATGAAGCAGAGGTAGATGTTTTTCTGGAACTCTCTTGCTTTCTCCATGATCCAGCGAATGTTGGCAATTTGATTTCTAGTTCCTCTGCCTCTTCGAAAATCAGCTTGCATTTCTGCTAGTTCTCGATTCACATACTGCTGAAGTCTAGCTTGTAGGATTTTGAGCATCACTTTGCTAGCATGGGAAATGAGTGCAATGGTGCAGTAGTTCGAACAATCTTGGGCATTGCCCTTCTTTGGGATTGGAATGTAAACTGATCTTTTCCAGTCTTGTGGCCACTGCTGGGTTTTCCAAATTTGCTGGCATATGGAGTGCAGCACTTTGACAGCATCATCTTTTAAGATTTTGAGTAACTCAGCTGGAATGCTGTCACTTCCACTAGCTTTGTTGTTAGTGATGCTCTCTAAAGACCACTTGACTTCACATTCCAGGATGTTCGGTTCGAGTTCAGTGACTGCACCATTGTGGTTATCAGGAACATTTAGATTGGCCTAATATGGTTCCTTTGTGTATTCTTGCCACATCTTCTTAATCTCATCTGCTTCTGTTCTTGTCCTTTATTGTGCCTACCTTAGCATGAAATTGTCCTTTGATATCTCCAATTTTCTTGAAAAGATCTCTAGTCTTTCCCATTCTGTTGTTTTCCTCTATTTCTTTGCATTGCTCATTTAGGAAGGCCGTCCTATCTCTCTTTGCTGTTCTCTGGAAATCTGCATTCAGTTGGGTATATCTAGTGGCGTTATTCACCCGGTACGCTGGGCGGGACTTACCTTTGAGTGGCAGTCCGCCCGTTGCGTCACACTGCGTTCCGCCAGGGTGGGCGGGAAAGCGGCAGAACGCGGCGTGACGCAACGGGCAGACTGCCACTCAAAGGTAAGTCCCGCCCAGCGTACCGGATGAATAACGCCACTGGGTATATCTTTCCCTTAGGGAAAAATTAAACAAATCTTTTTTTAAAAAAAATCAAAAACACTGATGTTCCCCATCTATAACTTTGTATTCTCACCAGCTAGTGGCTAAAATACAATTGTTGGTGAGAGTGTGAGGCGGCTAGACCTGGATTGGGCCAAAGATAGCTGAATGGGGGCTCAGGCCATGCGGTGTCACTCCCCAAGGGAGAATGATGTTGGCAGAGATAAGATGCCAACAGGCATATTGTGATGGGAAGTCCAGTTAGGAAGCTTTGCATGAGGATTGTATTCAAAAGTAAAAATAGTTTTTCTAAAAAAATTGAAAGGAAAAAACCATCTTTGTAAGCAAGGATGGAAACGGGTCCTCCAATTGGTCTGTGAAACTGCATGTCTTCTCTTCAAGAGGTGGGGAGAGAGTCAGTAGAAGGAAGTGAGGCATAAACATAGCACTCTCGGTAACCGAAGAGCATGATTGCCACAGACTGGAAAAGAAAGAACATCTCCCCCCCCTACCCACCCACTACCACCAGAGGTTCCCAAACTGTGTGTCGCACTGCCCTGGGGCATTGCAACATGGCATTCTCAGGGGCATTGCGAGATGTGCGCCAGCCAAGCCATTCGGCAGCACAATTGTGACACGACAGACCATGAAGCAAAGGCTCTGCTCTGCAGACTATGTGGTTGGGTATTTGGGGGGGGGGTGTCCCTCCCACTTGCCCTGCCCTGTTTAACACTGATTTTAGGGTTGTCTGACATTGTGGAACCCAGAAGTCATCACATCGCACGTCATCATTGTGTCATCGGCATTTACTTCCGGGTTCCATGACTGGCCCAGGGGAGCAAGGGCATCCCATTGCTGGTAAGTTTTTTGGGGGGGAGGGCACCTGCCCTGCTGCTAGCTAGAACAGGTGCTGCTGGTACAGGTGCAGCAACACAGTTCTACGCATAGTCCAACCAATGAAGGAGGTTCAGATAGTTTGATTAAGACAGCCTAGTGAATTCTTGGCCAAGATTTGAACAACGGACCTTCAGGGTGACTGCTTCAATATGTGTTATATTAAGCCTAACTTGTGATGCCAAGTTTAATAGGCAGTAAACAGGAAGTGTTTCCTTTTTTGCCCAAAAGCAGCCTCAAGGGGGCCAAATGGGATCCTGGTGTGTGAGAATGAGGGCTAGCATCTTCCTCCTGTGCTATTTTCCCACCCAAAGTTGGCCCCAAGTGCTTATTTGTCCCTAAAGCACCTGTGTGATTGCTGCTTTGAGGACAGATAGCTATACTCAGAGCAGAAAGACATGGGGCGGGTTATTTTAAGCCTAGAAATAGCACAAAGAAAAGAAAGAGATGCTTCCTGTTTATTGCTTAAGGGCTTACTATGACATGTAAACTGTGTCACTGAGGGCGCAATCCTAACCTGGAGTTAGGCTGGCACACTTAGGCCACCAAGATTTGGCTGGCACCAGGGCCACTGTAAAGCGTGTTTGGACCACTCTTGGAGTTATGGAGGATGGTGCATGCCTGTGTGCTGGCCTCTCTGATTCAGAGCTGTCCAAACATACTTTATGGTGTCTCTGGTGCCAGCCAAACTTGGCCTAACTCTGCTAGTATTGCACCCTTAGGCTTTGTAAGCTCCCCAGGCTAGCTCAAACACGATTCTTATTTCTCATGTCCATTTCTCATGTCCATTTCATGTCCATAAAAAGTGCATTTTTAAGGGTACCTCCACTTTTCATATGTAGGAATCACTCTAGATTTGGTTTCCCTATCACCCATTCCTTTGGGTTCCGATTCTCTGATATGCTTTTAGACCATTGCAGCATGGTCTACACACCTTTGGCTACAGTCATCCCTTCTTAAAAAAATATTTCAGAAAAGACTCATGTGGACTGACTCAACTTTTCAGCAGTTGTGGAAGCTGTTATTAGCAACATTCCCACGGAAAGCTCCATGTAGGAGTCAGGCTCTGTTCACCGATCCCAACATGTTCACTTCCAGAAATGTGTCAGAAGCTGAGGGATGTGTGTGGGTGTGGCTGTAGCTGCAGTGAGTGTCTGAAAGATAACAGGATGTTCCAAAAATAAGTGCAGTATGGACGCAGCTACAGTGACCTCCTGCATGCTGTACACAGCTTTCTCACATTCCTGTGTAGCTGATGGTCGTCACTCAGGTCAGCTTTCTACTGAATAATGCAAAAACAACTTCAGCAAACCGTTGCCTCACTACAGAATTCCGATTCCTTAGACACAACCCGTTTTTCCTGACTTGAAATATAACATCTCTCCTGGCTTTTTGCCACATACAGGTATCCACTGGGGTTCCATTCCAGACTCCACTGTGGATACCTGAAACCATGGATACTGGGGATGACTTTTTAAAGATAAGGGAACATCAGTGGTATCATCTGGTAATGAAGAATGGGAACGCTGGGCGGGACTTACGCGTGATTGGCAGCCCGTCCGTTCCGTTCCGCGGCTGCCCTGGCCTCGGGGGGGCTGCCCCCGGTTGGCGTGCCCCACCGCTGCTCACCCAGGCACCCAGCGCGCCCCCCACCTGTGTTGCCCCTGGCGAGCAGGTGCCCCGCCGAGGCCAGGGCAGCCGCGGAACGGAACGGACGGGCAGCCAATCACGCGTAAGTCCCGCCCAGTGTTCCCGTTCTTCATTACCAGATGGGGAACATCTGTAGTTTTGATGCTGGCTGACCCACCACCTGCCCACGTCCTGCCCAGAACTGCCTTCCCCCCTCCCTCCCCCCTCCCAACATAGCACCTCCCTTGCACTAGCCGGCTTTGGTCAACGCGAGGGAGGCGCTGCGTGGGAGCAATGGGACCAATGTTGCCTGCAGT
This sequence comes from Lerista edwardsae, assembly GCA_029204185.1. NCBI lineage: Eukaryota > Metazoa > Chordata > Lepidosauria > Squamata > Scincidae > Lerista > Lerista edwardsae. The sequence continues at coordinate 48,335,263 of JAJKFI010000003.1, forward strand.
GCCAGTCCCGTTGCCTTAGCACCAATGCGGGGTGTCGCTTTGCGCCCCTGGGTAGGCGATAATGCATTCACACTGATGCTATGACATAGCATCGGCGCAACAGGCAGCCCGGGATTGTGCTGTGAATCAGTGGATACCAGGGCACAGCTGTACTAGGCAAGTTCACACGGTCAAAGTTCACAGTGGCCATTGTGAGACCTGACAAGGCCGTGAGTTGAGTTGCATGGCTTCAATGGGCCGCAGAAGGCCCTCTGGTTTGGAGGGTGGGAGGCCAAGGAACCCTATGGGGCAACCAGCGCCTCCCCTGGGGCAAGGGGATGAATGTGCCCTTGCCCCGGGGTGACTCCCCAGCCCACCTAAGGTTTGGCTGGATTTGGTGGAGGCCACTGGCCTCACCAATCCAGCTCAGTTTAGGATTGCACTCTTATATACGTACATTGGACTTTGTATCAGGTCAGTGAGCAAAAAGGTAGTTCCAGCATCCCACAATTTTCTCTGCCCACACTCTGTCCCCAAACATCACAGCCTTCACCACTTAATACTTTTAGCAATCAGGACTGCAGTTTCCATGGCACGTTGTACTGAAAACCAGACCTATCATCACTCTCAGTAGACTTTTCCTGTGTCTGGGTTCCCTACTATAATTTGCTCTTCACACTATAATAAGTGCCATATAATTAAGCTTTTCATAGTGGATTGACCTCTTTCAAACCAAAGTCAATGCACAGAGAACAGGGCCATTTAAGTATATTTACTGGAAAGAAATTATACAATGCCCGGAGAGATAGAGGCCACTCAATTCCTGCTCTGGCTTTTTTAAAAAAAAAAAAACACTCTTAAGTCCAATTTGGTCTTTAGTTTTTGTAAAGAGGAAGCAAGCTATTCTGGAAGTTTTGTGGCTCTGGAATCTTCTTCCTTAGAAGTTTTCAGAAACAGTGATATTTTGTTAAGTGGATCTGTAGCCTGGCTATCCACAAAGGTTCACGGCAAGAAACATTTGCAAATGTGTAATCACAAGTCTTCATGATTAAAATCAATAGCACACATGTATGAATGCACAAATGAACAGAACTTCTTTCTCTGTTTGCCTGAATAAGAAAGTTATTTCTAGAAGATATTCAGGCAATGGCCTGGTGTAACATGCAGCAGCATGAGGTGACTGTACCACTTTGTTTTCTGTATTGTATAGCATAGACCAGTGGTATTCAAACTTTTTAGACTGGGACCCACTTTTTAGAATGGCACTCGTGTCAGGACCCACCAGAAGTGATGTCATTAACCTGGAAGTGATGTTGTGACAGGAAGTGACATCATCAAGCAGGAAGTGCTGCCTTTTTAACATAATAAAACGACACTTCTGAAATGCAAATTAGCATTCTTGGACTGCATTAATTGTACAGCCATGAAACATCCCTGACAGAAAGCAAGATGAGGATAAAAGCAACAGCACTGAGTTAAAAACAAAATCTTAAAAAACTCACTTGAAAATTCAAACTGTTAACACTCACAAAAGGAATATAACAATAGTAAAGTCTACAGTTTCCAAGATGGCTGCTCCCAGCTTTTCACAACCCACCTGACATCAGGTCACGACCCACCAAGTGGGCCCCGACCCACAGTTTGAATAACACTGGCATAGACTGTACCACTTAATATTCTGTAGGTGGGCAAATCACATGTTTGAATGCTCTTCTGTACTAAACATTAGAAGACAGAAGATCAGCAGAACAGAATCTTCTTCCAGATGTGTGTGTTTTTTGTTTGTAGAGAACATTCATAAATAGCTTGAAGTGGTCCAGTTCATTCTGCCACTTCCAAGTATTACCACCCTATATGTCCATCTGCTGCTGATACAGACCCAGCTTCTGCTGAGAGCTTTGGATGAAAGGAATTCCAAAACTAGGCAAAAGCCACCAAGATGCTTCTCTAATTGTTCTCATTGATAGGACTTCATTGAATGGAAGTTGGAACCCTAAAGGTGCTCTTGGCCAACAGTAAAGAAGCGGCATGCAGAGTACAAAGTGGTCTTTAAGATATACAGGTCCCAGATAATATTAAGGATGAGTTCCATAGGATTGCCATCTTATACATTCTTGGAAGTGACCTGAGGGCCAGAAGTGTTTCTGCCTCACACTCTTCCATGTAGGCTATGGAATTCCACCTAGAAGGGCTTTGCAGGTTCAAAGCACTTACCTCTGGGCACAGGTGGGGTGTTAATGTATCCCAGTGAGATAGGTAAGTATTGAACATCTCTCTCCCAACTTCAGAAAACCAAATTCGTTCTCTTGCTGGATAGTTTTTCATTATAGTAATGCTCATCTATGGTGTGGGTTGGGTTAACGTGACATTCACGTTGAGTTGTTTTGGTGGTGTAGGGATCCGGGTGTCCTAGCCAGATTGATCTTTGATTCCAGAAAGCTGATCTAATTGACATCATATTGCCTCCCCCCCCCCCAGTGGCGCTGAGTTGCTTTCATAAACGTGGGTGTCCATGGCCACACCCCGACATTGACGTGGCCATGCCCCAACGTTGACATGACCATGCCCCCGACGTTGACATGACCATGCCCCCCCCCGACGTAACGTCGTCACGCCCTCCGGAGCCCAGGTCTACCATCTATACTTTTATAATGGGTAGACCTGAGCTCCGGAGCTCAGGTCTACCCGCTATACGTACAATGAGTAGACCTGGGCTCCGGAGCCCAAGTCTACCGGCTATACATATAATGGGTAGACCAGGGAGCCCAGGTCTACCCATTATAAGTATAGCCGGTAGACCTGGGCTCCGGAGTTCCCTTGGTCAGGAGAGCAGACATTGTGCGCATGCAACAGGAGTCAAAATGGCATTGCATGCTTCACTAGTCTGTCTCCCAAAGACCATGCAGGTTAGCTGTGGGTGCCTTGGAGCGGATTGGGTGTGGGTGCTGGATGCCAAGGGGGCTGGCATTAACATGGGGGCTCTGCCCCCACGGGGAAAAACCCGTGTACGCCCAAAGCCCCAGAGCCTCCCCCCAGTTGGTGCCTATGCCCCCCCTCCAAAAAAAAGTAGTAAAAAGAAGCATTTTGTGTGATGATCACAAAATTGTAACTGGGAAGTTTAATCAGAGTATGGTGAGTTAAAGTTCCACATTTTAGAATCTCAGTTAAAACAGATGTACAGATGTGCCCTGGTATCCATGGATTCCGTATCTGCTGTTTCAGTTATCCACACATCGGGGGGGACGACCTTCTTACCTTTCTTTATTCTTACTTTGGATTGCTAAAAAATCTTCTTGCTCAAGGTGGGTGCAGGGGAGACTTCACATAAGGTAAAGGTTTCCCCACGACCTAATGGTCTAATCATGACCGACTGTAGGGGGCGGTACTTATCTCTGTTTCTAAGCCAAAGAGCCGGTGTTCATCCTAGGACAAGTTTCCATGTTCATGTGGCCAGCATAACTGTACACCAAGGCACATGGAACCCCATTACCTTCCCACTGAAGTGGTACCTATTTATCTACTCGCATATTTACGTGCTTTCAAACTGCTAGGTTGGCAGGAGCTGGGACAAGCAACAGGAGCTCACTCCATCTTGAACTGCCAACCTTCTGGTCAGCAAGCTCAGCAGCAGCGATTTAACCCACGGTGTCACCACGTCCTTAGACTTAACATAGGTTCCCTCTTATCCACAGTTTCAGGTATCCATGGGGAGCCCAGAAACCTATCCCCACACAGATACTGGGGCATACTTGTACCTGAAAATATTTTGCTGGCCTCCTCACTAGTGGGAAAATGGTGATTGGAATACTGCTTGATATCAAAAAGCCGCATAACGATGGGTAGTTTATAATGGAAAAGGTTAATCAATAAACCATCAAAGGGAAGCATCACCAACTGTTCAAACAGCTGCTCGGCAGAATGGCTCCTGCTTCCACCCATTCCCTCTGCTTGAGTGCTAATTATTTCTTTGACAGAGATGGTTAAGAACAATGCTTAACACTCATTGTTTTTATCTTCAGCAGAGGGTTCTGCAGTAGCAACCAGCCCGTCTCAGCCTCCTGGTAAGGAACACCCTTTATCATCTTATTTTTAATCATCTCTTGAGAACAGGCCCATCAATTGGGGTGGCTTTGTTCTAGGAAAAGCATCCACTTCCCCTGTTGCCATGCACGACCATAAATCTATGTCTCCAAATACAAAGCTTTGAAAAAATATTTCCTCCAGTTGAATCCCAGTGTCAGAGGGCTGAACAGATGACTTGATTAATTACTGAAATAATGCATCAGCAACAGGAACACAGAAATACAACAAGAGAAAAACAGCTTAGGGACATTTAGGCTTCAGTGTTGACAGGCCTATGTAAAAAGAAAGCGTTCTCCCCTCCTGTGATCAGAGACTTTGATTAGAGATTTTGCCACTTGATTTTAACATATCAAGTTTTTCTTTGACGTGTCAGTGGCAGCCGAAAGGAATGGATACTGTGGGGTCTTTTAGACATATTTATTTATTTGGAGAATTTATATCCTGCCTTTTCCATGCCAAAGCAAATGATCAAAGGCAGCTTACATGGGCAGGCTAGTCTAAACCACCATTTTTCAATGGGGTTTTTACAAATATACAGTATCCTGTGATTCGCCAAATCCTCAGTCCCAGATGTAGCCTTCACAGTGTGGTTCTCTCCTCTGGCTGCATGCCATTGAGTTTCGGCAGGCAATTGTAAGTCAAACCTGGACAGGTCTTCAAGGTCATACTCTGTTCTTTTGCTGGCTGGCCTTCTCACAACTCTCACTTGCGGTAACTAATCAGCTCAAAAACTACTATGCCCTGCCACAACAGTACAACAGCCTGACATTCCGTCTCCCATCCAAAAAGAAGACCACAAATTCTCCTGCTTAGCTTCAGGGAGTACCGGCAGCTCAACCTCCTCCTGCCTCTTAATCCTTACTTTCCCAAAAGCAGATTGCGCAAAGCTGGATCTACACCTAATGGTGCCCCCATTGCTTGGATTCTGACTCAGATACACCACATGGGATGCATTTGACTGGGAAATAGTTGTCCAAGATTCAATGGTCCTGTCACTGAGGGTGCAATGCAATGCCCTGCATTGGGCTGACATTAGTGCCGAATGGCACCCTAGCACCAGTGCTGCTGCTGTTGAGCTGACACTAGCAGCAGCGTCAGCCCAACAGCACCAGGCAAAGCCCACGCTCAGAGGCAGATCTAAGGGAGGGCAAAGCTCAAAGTTTTGCAAGAAGCCTTACCTTGCAGTGCAAATCACTCCTCTCCTGCACCGTTTTAGCCAATCTTGGTGTTGCTTACTGGCTACAGCAGCAAGGGAGAGGGGGGATTTACATGACAGGGTAAGGCTTCTTGCAACACTTAGGGCTTTGCCCTCCCTGTAGATCCGCCTCTGCCCACGCTGCACCACTCCTGCGCCAGCCGAGTTTGGCTGGTGCAAGAGCATTTCCGGGTATTCCTGGGCAGGCAGGAGAACGTTTCTGAGCAGGGGTGTGTGTGTGTGTGCCAGGAGGCAACAGTGGAGGCGGGAAGCACTTCGTCAGCATCATGCAAGTTTGCTAGCAAGAGTGCATTTGCTAGATGCTGTTAGAACTGCCCACTGATGTTTCCACTGCCGCTTTCCTGCTCTTCCAGGTCAGGGCAGGAATTTTCCTTCTCTGCAAGTCATGGCTACCTGTTGTATAATTAGAGTGAGGTACAACTGATAGCGACTACTGCAGGATATTCAAGTAAGAGGGATGAATTAATCTTTAGCTTAATATTTTAGCCTTTTTGAACAACATTCAGGCTGCACTGCAATCCTATTCACACTTTCCTAAGAGTAAGCCCCATTGAGCACAATAGAACTTATTTCTGAGTAGACATGCATAGGGTTGTGCCCTCATTTGAATGACTACACTTAAATATGATTTTGTAAGTAAGATGAAATGACTACACTTAAATATGATTTTGTAGGTCCAACCAGTAGCAGATCAAGCCTTTCTCGAACCACGATTTCAACACCCACACCAACAGGTAAACTCTTGGGGTTTTGTTGTTGTTGTTCAGTCGCTAGGTCGTGTCCGACTTTTTGCGACCCCATGGACCACAGCACGCCAGGCTTCCCTGTCCTCCACTAGCTTCTGGAGTTTGCCCAATTTCACGTTCATTGCTTCCGTGACACTGTCTAACCATCTCATCCTCTGCCGCCCCTTCTCCTTTTGCCTTCAATCTTTCCGAGCATGAGGGTCTTTTCTAAAGAGTCCTCCCTTCTCATGAGCTTGGGGTTTTACTTTGCTGTAATTCTAAAGTAATTATGATCAATGGGTTGTATCCAGCGGCGTCATGCAGCCGGAACGCTGGGTGGGAGGAATGGGTGAGCGGGGAAGATGGCGAAACGGAGCGGTACGCAACGGGCGGGCTGCCGCTCACCCGTTCCTCCCGCCCAGCGTTCCGGCTGCATTAGGCCGCTGGTTGTATCCAAATAAGGTTATTCATCACAAAGCATCACTGAAATGAATGAGACAAATTGGGTTGCGATTTAACTGAAGCCCCATTCACGTCAGTGGGATGGCACAATCCTACTTGCCCTTTGCACTAGTGCAGCTTTAAAGCACATTGCAAGAGCCCAGGAGATGGGGAAGACAGAGGAGAGTTATCCTTCATATTGCCACTAGGGTATGATGTAGCTGCTGCTCCCCCACCCATCACTTGGCAAGCATTCCTATAGTTTGCCAGGTGATGGGAAGGAGGAATACATCAGTTGTCCTGAAGTTGTCCTTCTTCTTCTGGGGAGCTTCATGTTAAAATTCTGCAGGGGGGGGGGGTTAGGGGAAGGCATCTTCTCTTCAAGCTATTTTTGATAACAAAATGCATTTTGTTTTCTCACCTCCCCTGCCCTCGTACTACACAAGGAAACACGTCGGCAACCAAGCACGCAACCACTATAGAAGGTAATTTTTTGAATAGTTTAATTATTTTAGGCACCTCTTGTTCTTTTATTGATGGATATCAAAAGTTTTCACCATGTTGTAATAGGATTAAAATTTGATTGTGAAAGATTTTATTCTATTTTATTATTTTGAAGAATTTATACCCCGCCTTTCCCATGCTGAAGCAAATGCCCTAGGTGGCTTACATGGGCAGGCTAGTCTAAACCACCATTTTTCAATGAGGTTTTTACAAATCTACAGTATTCTGTGATTCTCTGAATCCTCAGTCCCAGATGTAGCCTTCACAGTGTGGTTATCTCCTCTGGCCATGTGACAGTGAGCTTCAGCAGGTGATCGTAAGTCCAGCCTGGACAGGTCCTCAAGTTTGGACTCCGTTCTTTTGCTGGCTGGCCTTCTCACAACATTCCCGCACTGGCTAATCAGCTCCACAGTGACTCCATTCTGCCACAACAGGTACTGCAGCTTGTCAAAGTCTGGCGTTCTGTCTCCCATCCAAAAATAGATCACAGATTCTCCTGCTTAGCTTCAGGCAGTACTAGCAGCTCACCCATCAGTCCACATCTAGTCCTCATTGAGTTAGGGCTCAATCCTACAAGTGTGCCACCCGCACTGGTGTCACAGGCATGCCATAAGGCATCTCCAACATGGGCAGTAAGAACTTACTGCCCAACTGGTCCAGCGCTAACCCCATGCACTCCGAGGCAGCAACAGGATGCCAGCGAACCTGAAGTTTTACCGCTGCCACCAGCATTGTGCTCCTCTGGGCAGCTGGGAAGGGTGTCTCTGGGCAGGGGGTGGGACTGGCAGCGAGGTTGCGCCTTCCCCACCTCCATTCCGCTTTCCCGTCAGCCTCTCCCACCACCTGTCTGGGCCAGCACAAAGTTGCCATCTCCAGGGCTGGACCTGGTGCTAGGAGGCTGGCATGCATCCTTATACCAGCCTACTCTACCCCCCCCGCCCCAATGTAGCCACAAATGTGCTTTACAGGACATTCGTGATACTCGGGAGCCAGCTTAACCTTCTACCAATGATGAACTAGAGATTGCATTTCTACCAATGTTGCTGTAATGCATGATTGGTAGAAAGTGGTTTAAGGGACCTGTGCAGGTTCCGGAGCAAGTGTCGATTGCTCTATAAATGCAAACCTTGCATTTTAACATGCCCCTGTTAAAAATCTTCCTTGGAGCCCACCCAGTGTTCACCCTCTCTTTGCCATTGGATACAAACCATTGGTTCTCTGCAGCTTGTTGGGTAACTTGATTTTTAACAGCAAGATGGGGTAAGTTAAACCCTAAATGACATTCATTTTTGAAAAATGACTCAGGATCTTGTAAATGGTGGTGTCCCTACATGAGTATGCCTCTATTGGCAGTCATTTTTTTTTCCATAGCGAAATGATTGTGTAAAATTGCCTCTGAGAAACAGGCAGCCACTTGGTACTGAAGTCAGAGCTACAGTATCAGGAAAGCTGCCCAAGTTTACGCTCCGCAGTTTGCTCTCCTTTCTTGCTGACCCTTCAATGGCTCTGGCTTCTTTAACACTATACAGAACAAGAGTAATATTATTACCCACTTACATTTTCAGGGGAGTTGCACAGATGAATTAGCAAACGCCGTGAAAGCATTTTTGAAGATGCAAAAGTGCTAACCTTCATTAGGATGCGGCTCTTCTAAGGGACAATGCAGCTTCACTTCTAGATGGTAGCGCAGAATTAATCACTTGGAGAAGAGTAATATAAATGGCACTCTGAGGAAATCATGCCAGACATGATTCGCTCTGTTATTGCCGTGCTGTTTTTGATGTCAGCATATACTTTTTCTTTTGACAGTAGGAGAATGCAACTCATATTCACTAGCACAAGTATGTGCAAGAACTCAGAGCTGAAGTAGAGCTGTGGAGAATCCCCCTACCACACTTTTAGGGAAAGCCAAAGTACTTTCTATAAGATAAACGTCTTGACTTATAGAACAGTGTTATTCAAACCCTGGTGGGTTGCAACCAGCGATGGGATCTGGTAATCAGGAAGTGGAACGCTGGGTGGGACGTACGCGTGATTGGCAGCCCGTCCGTTCCATTCCGCGGCTTCCCTGGCCTCGGGGGGGGGGGCAGCTGCTTGCCAGGGGGGACGGGTGGGGGGCACACCGGGTGCCTGGGTGAGCAGCGGTGGGGTGCACCAACAGGGGTCAGCCCCCCCCGAGGCCAGGGCAGCCGCAAAATGGAACAGACATGCAGCCAATCACGCATAAGTCCCACCCAGCATTCCGCTTCTTGATACCAGATCCCATCGCTCGTTGCAACCTGATGTCAGGTGGGTCATGGAAAGCTGGGAGCAGCCATGTTGGAAGCTGCAGACTTCACTCTTGATATATTCCTGTCGTGAGTGAGTAAATTCTCAAGTGAGGTTTTTTTAAAATTGTTTTTAGTTCAGTGCTTTCACATAATATTTTGACCTAATCTTGCTTTCTGTCAGAGATGTTTCATGGTAGTGAAATTGCTGGAGTCCAAGAATGCCAGTTTGCATTCCAGGAGTGTCATTTGATTATGTCACAATGTTGCTGCTTCCTGCTTGATGATGTCACTTCTGGCTATGACGCTTCCAGGTTGATGACATCACTTCTGGTGGGTCCTAACAGAAGTGCCATTCTATAAAGTGGGTCCCAGTCTAAAAGGTTTGAGAAGCACATTATAGAAAATAATGTGGCTCTCCTTGAAATTACTCAGATGTTTCCCGCTGAGAGGGAACCGTAGTATGATATACACTTTTTAAAAAATTTGGTGCCAACCCTACAAAGGGTAATTAAAAACATTAAAGGGAACAGAGCATCTTCTTTACATTAAATGATTTAACATGTTTGAACCCTTTGTTTTAGAACAGGAATCTCCAAATGTTTCAGTACAAGGGCCACATTGTATATTTTACACATTTACGCGGGCCCCCCAAAAAATTACCTGCCCTCCACCCTAGTTATGCCTCTGAGAATAGGTGTGCTGTGGAGAAGTGGAGAAAGAGTCAAATTATTTATTATTATTTGGCAGAAGTGGAGAGTCAAAATATATTAGTTTGCTTATTCCATGGATTTATTTGCTTTTAAAAATTCGTTTTCATAAAGCGAGCAACATAATTAAAGAAATACACCAGGAAATACAATCGTGTCCAACAGAAAAATCAACAAACTAAAATATCAGCTGATAAAAAAACCCGTGTCCACAAGAAAAGCCAAACAGGAAGAATAAAACCTTAAGGGACTTCATTAAAAAGTATTACAGAAGAAAAGTATTCAAAGGGTATTTGGAGACAACCAGCCTGGGGGCCTAATGGATGTCCTCTAATAGTACCTTCCATAGTCATGGTACTTCTACTGAAAAAGTCTTGCCCTTGGTTCCCCCTAACCACATTAAAGAGAGCTGGCTCAAAATGATAAAGTCTAGGTTCTATTGGTAATTTGGCCCAGGGCCTAAATGGGGCCACCTTCAAACACGTCAGATTGTTGTTGTAAACAAACTGGAGTAAATAAGGGTGCAAACCTAACCTGGAGTTAGATCAGCACAGTTAGCCTAGCAAAGTTTGGCTGGCACAAGGGCCACTCTAGGAGGATGGTGCACATCCGTGTGCTGGCCTCTCTGATATCGAGTGGTCCAAACCAGTGATGTCATGCAGGGGGTACGCGGGGGTACGCGAGTACCAGTTCCTAGGATTACAGCTGGCCCCGCCCATTCGCCTGCCCACTCGTCGACTCCGCCCTCTGCAACGTTTGAATTTCTTGCATGTTTGAGTTGCCTGCATGTTCTCAGAGCCAGGCAGGCAGGCAGGCAGCGAGTGGAGCCTTTCCTTACCTTGCCACTGAAAAATGAGTTGCTCTGGGGTTTTAAAATGATGTCAGGCCTCCTTAACATGTTCTGGGGGTGCTGTGGAATTCTGTTGCAACTGTTGGGTCAGTTTAAAATCATCTGAGGCTTCAAAAAGGGCTTTTTTCATGTCACTTCCTGCCACGACATCACTTCTGGTTTATGACGTCACTTCCAGTGGGCAGGTCCCGACACCTGCCAATCAAAAGTGAGTACCTGTTCTTAAATCATTTAGATGACACCACTGGTCCAAACATACTTTACGGTGTCTCTTGTGTCGGCCAAACATTGCTGGCCTAACTGTGCCGGCCTAACGCCATGTTAGGATTGCACCCTAAATGGAGTTGGTATAACTCCAGTGTGATTTGCCACTGCATAGCCACTCAGGAGCAGTATCCCCCCATAGAGCACATTGCATGAGTCAAGCCCGCAAGTTAAAAAGTTGTAACCTTCTCTTTCCTGCTGTGCAACCCCATTGATTGTTCCACCAGGTTCAAGAGAGAATTCAACATCCCAAACAACGCTGATCCCAAAGGATTCCCTAACAACGTCCAACAGAACCACTGCACGTAAGTACTACGTGCTTTCTATTCAACTGCTATATTTAATGGAAGCCGCACCTTCAAAAAACACACGCACAGTTTATTGCTGGGTGCAGTCAAACATAGTCATCTGGCCCTATTCTTGCGTATGAATTAGAGGTTACAGAGCAAGCCCGAAGAGACGGTTCACATAACCTTTGGAGCCTGCTGCAAAGTATTTAATCAGCACAGGCAGAGGCAGTTGTACACATGCCAACAGGCACACGCTGAGCTTGTTCAGGATCAGTTTTGGCACCCAATTACAATTTACAAGCACTCTGAAGGCTGAACCGTTGCAATGTTATGGCCGATGATGTTGCGCTAATGTTGCAAGCGAACCCAGACAACAGAGATGGCAACAGCTACCATGGCAACCGTGAAGAGGCACAAACCTTCGTGCAGCCTGTTTAGTTCCTGTCTGAAAGGGACAGGATCTGACAGGCCCAGGCCACAGGATCCTTACCTTTAATCCTCTCTCTTAGGCCCCTCTCTTTCCCCACATCTTTCGGCTTTTATATCAGTACATCCCTGCTGGTGATTTTCAACCCTTCAACATTATTTTTTTCTCAACTGGCCACTCAGCATTTCCCCCAAAAACTTTGTACGTTCACCCTTGTTGGAACTCCCTTCCAGTATGCATAACTGCATACAGCAGTGGTTCCCAAACTATGGGTTGGGACCCATCAGTGTACATTGAGCAGGGGCGGATCTACAGGGAGGGCAGAGCTCTAAGTGTTGCAAGGAGACTTACCCTGTCATGTAAATCCCTCCTCTCCCTTGCTGCTGTAGCCAGTAAGCAACGCCAAGATGTTGCTTTTCCCTGTGAAGATTGGCTAAAACGGTGCAGGAGAGGAGTGATTTCCACTGCAAGGTAAGGCTGCTTGCAAAACTTAGAGTTTTGCCCTCCCTTAGATCTGCCTCTGCCCAAAGTGCAGGGCCCAATGTGATGACATTGGTCACATTGGCTTAAGGCTGGTCCTGCCTTCATTACTTGTCCTAACCCAGCAGTACCCCTAGAGGGTTTCTGACGACCGCATTGCAGTGGCATCTCTACAGGGAGGGCAGATCTCTAAGTGTTGCAAGAAGCCTTACCCTGTCATGTAAATCCCTCCTCTCCCATGCTGCTGTAGCCAGTAAGCAACGCCAAGATGTTGCTTTTCCCTGTGAGGATTGGCTAAAACGGTGCAGGAGAGGAGTGATTTCCATTGCAAGGTAAGGCTTCTTGCAAAACTTAAGAGCTTTGCCCTCCCTTAGATCTGCCTCTGACATTGAGCCAATTTTAGGTGGGTCGTGAAGCACCTAGAGCAGCCATATTTAAAATATGCGAAGATGGGATGCTGGAAAGGGGGAGGGCAGTGTGGTTGTTTTGCTTGTGTCAAGGTTGAAAATAGGCTTTTCTCCTTTCTGATTTACTTTGCTATCGGAATAATGGCTGAGAAATAACCCTATGTAATGCTACATTCTCATGAAAGCGTTCTCAGTTGTCACAATGACAGCACTTCCAGCCATGACATCACTTTTGGTGGGTCCCAGACAAACTGTCATTCTAAAAAGTGGGTCCCGGTGCTAAAACGTTTGAGAACCACTGGCGTACAGTATTTCCCCCCCTTCCCCATTTTGAAACTAGCAGCTCTTCAAAATGCTTTTTTATCAACCCATAAGGGAGGGCAGATTACATCAGAACAGCAATGTTGAGGGAAGGCGCTTTGCTGTATTTAGGTGAGGGGTACAAATCAATAAGGGACGTGGTGGCGCAGCGGGTCAATCCGCTGTTGCTGAGCTTTCCAACCAGAAGGTTGGGAGTTCAAGACTGCACGATGGAGTGAGCTCCCGTTGCTTGTCCCAGCTCCTGACAACCTAGCAGTTCGAAAGCACCTAAATGCAAGTAGATAAATAGGGACCACTTTGGTGGGAAGGGAACGGCGTTCCGTGGCTACGGTGTAGAGTCATGCCGGCAACATGACTACGGAAGCTTGTCCTCGGACAAAACGCCGGCTCTACAGGCTTTGAAACGGAGATGAGCACCGCCCCCTACAGTCGGTCACGACTAGACCATTCAGTCGTGGGGAAACCTTTACCTTTTTTTACAAATCAATATATAGGTTGATTATCCCATATTTGGTCTGCTTGGGACGGGAAGGTGTCCGGATTTTGGAATAATTGCAAAAATGTAATGAGAAGTGCTTCCTCTTGCTATTTTCACTGTGACCCATTTGGATGTCTGTTGCCTCTGACATTTTTCAACAATGTCTGTATAGGCACACACCACAGAGTAGAGAATAGAACTTGCAGCCTATACCCAGACCTTCTTTCTATAGAAATTTTTTTTTAAAGTCTTGGACAAAGATGTCTGGATTTTGGAATAGTCTGGATTTTGGATGTCCAGATATGAGACCATCTACCTGAATTAAAATTATTGATGTCCAGATATTCATACAGTACAGAGAAATGCATTCTCCAGAAAATACAGAAAAATAAGGCCACCCCAGCAGAAATTAAGGGACGGCATTTCCTCTGTCTACAGAAGGTCATTTCCTTTTCCTCTCACCAAACTTAGAATGGGCTCCGGTCAACCTTCTGCATAAGGACATCATTTCCCTTTGAGGCATTTCGAATACTGGCTATGGTGCATGAGGCCATTGCTACAGAACACTGTGAACTTAAGGGGGAAAAAAAAGAGTTGCCTTGCAGCCCCCAGAAATAATTGCACACAGAACCGCCTCAATTAGCCTTACTTTGGGATGCTGATCTGTTCTTCTGTATGCACCTACACAGCCACTGAACTGTCTATCTTTGCTGCTGCTACAAAACAAAGGCAGCACTGAATAAAGGCTTTGCTGATGCAAATACTGCAGGAATGATGCTGTAGGCCATGAAGCAGCTTTGGTTTGTTTGTTTGCAGTTTGTCTTTCTGCATTTAGCAGAAGTCCTAATGGAGGGAAACAAACGCAGAGCCCACTAATGTGGCTCCTTTCCAGTGATGTCATGCAGGGGGTACGCGAGTACCGGTTTCTAGGATTACAGCTGGCCCCGCCCATTCGCCCGCCCACTCGTCGACTCTGCAATGTTTGAATGTTTGAATGTTGACTCTGCAATGTTTGAATTTCCTGCACGTTTGAGTTGCCTGCATGTTCTCAGAGCCAGGCAGGCAGGCAGGCAGCAAGCGGAGCCTTTCCTTTCCTTGCCACTGAAAAATGAGTTGCTCTGGGGTTTTAACATGATGCCAGTCCTCCTTAACATGTTCTGGGGGTGCTGTGGAATACTGTTGCAACTGTTGGGTCAGTTTAAAATCATCTGAGGCCTCAACAAGGGCTTTTTTCATGTCACTTCCTGCCACGACATCACTTCTGGCTTATGACGTCACTTCCGGTGGGCGGGTCCCGACACGTGCCAATCAAAAGTGAGTACCTGTTCTTAAATCATTTAGATGACACCACTGCTCCTTTCCCCCTTAGGTTGTGGAGGGTGTCACTGCAGCACAGTCACCTGGAATTAACCTGTACCAGAAGTTAAAGCTTGTGGCATGTAAGAGAAATCTAAGGACAAACAGCACAACTATCTGTGCAGCTTAATTCCAGGCAGTGCCCTGACTCCGTATCTAGAATATGGGAAGAGGCCTGGTGCATCAAAGGTCCTTTAGCATCTTGTTCTTCACACTGGCCAACCACATGCCCCTGGGAAGCCCACAAGCTATTTGCCTCAAGAGGAAAATTTTCACTGACACTAATGGGAGCTACCCTCCCAAGAGGTCCAATAGCAGCTGCAGGTGGAGGCAATATAAAGGAGGAATGCAATGGCCTCTATGCAGTGGTATTGACCCAATTTCCTGTCCCCACCACTGTGAATTACGGTGCAATCCTAACCTGTAGTTAGGCCAGCACAGTTAGGCCAGCAAAGTTTCACTGGCACAAGGGACACCGTAAAGTATGTTTGGACCATTCTCGGAGTCAGAGAGGCCAGCCCACAGACGTGTGTCATCCTCCCTGCCAACCTCCCTGAGAGCGGTCCAAACGTGCTTTACAGTGTCCCTTGTTCCAGCCATACTTTGCTGTCCTAACTGTGCAGCCTAACTACAGGTTAGGATTGCGCCCTTAATAAAGAAAAGTTGTCAGGGCCAATTATGTGTTTATTGCAAAGAGCAGTTGGGCTGTAAGCTAGAGGCCATTACTTTGTCCCAATGCAGCAAATACCATAAATCAGTTGTTCTCCAACCGTTTAGCACCGGGATCCACTTTTTAGAAAGGCAGTCTGTCACGGACCCACTGGAAGTGATGTCATGTGCCAGAAGTGCCGTCATTGTGATGCCAGAGCCTGCTGCTTTCCCGAGAATGCAGCAATAAGTTGGGTTATTTCTCAACCATTTTCCAATAGCAAAGCGAATTAGAAAGACAGAAAAAAGTCTATTTACAACTTTGACACCAGCAAAATAACCACACAGCCTCTCCCCCTTTCCAGCACCCCGTCTTCTCACATTTTCAGTGATGGCTGTGCTAGGTCTACGTGGCCCACCTGAAATTGGTTCGCGACTCACAGTTTGAGAAACACTGCCATAAAGGAATTTGCACTTGACAAAGAAGGCCTTTCTCCTGCAGAGCCTGGTGAAAGTGTAAAAGTCAAGCAATTCCCTCATTGTAGCACATCTTCCCTAAAATAAAACCGTCCATGCTTGGGGTAATTAAAAAAGGGGTTGAGAATAAAACAGCCAATATTATCATGCCATTGTACAAGTCGATGGTAAGGCCGCTCCTGGAATATTGTGTACAGTTCTGGTCGCCGCACCTCAAAAAGGACATAGTGGAGCTGGAAAAGGTGCAGAAGAGAGCGACAAAAATGATTATGGGGCTGGGGCACCTCCCTTATGAAAAAAGACTGCAGCGTTTGGGGCTCTTCAGTCTAGAAAAAAGGCGCCTGAGGGGGGACATGATTGAGACATACAAAATTATGCATGGAAGGGATAGAGTCGATAGAGGGATGTTCTTTTCCCTCTCTCAAAACACCAGAACCAGGGGACATCCGCTAAAACTGAGGGTTGGGAGAGTTAAAACAGATAAAAGGAAGTACTTTTTTACTCAGCGGGTAGTTAATCTGTGGAACTCTTTGCCACAGGAGGTGGTGATGGCATCTGGTCTGGATGCCTTTAAGAGGGGATTGGACGGATTTCTGGAGGAAAGGTCCATCGTGGGCTATAGGCAATGATGGATTGTGCAACCTCCTTACAAAGGTGGTGGGCTACTGGTACCAGGTGCAAGGGAGTGGCAACAGGATGCATCTTGTTGTCTCATGCCTCCCTGGGGCACCTGGTGGGCCGCTGTGAGATACAGGAAGCTGGACTAGATGGGCCTTTGGCCTGATCCATCATAGTTCTTATGTTCTTATGATGGGGTTCACATCTAATCTCCTTGCCAAGTCTTACTTTCAATGTGAATTCCAGACAGACTTTCAAAAAGAGAACCCCACATTTTATATCACTTTAAGGGCACAATCCTAACCTGGAGTTTGAATGGCACAATTAGGCCAGTAAGATTTGGCCAGCACAAGTAAAGGGCCACCACACATCTGTGTGCTGGCCTCTCTGACTCCAAGAGTGGTCCAAACATACTTTGCCAGCCAAAGTTTGCTGGCCTAATTGTGATGACTTAACTCCAGGTTAGGATTGTGTCCTATAATTGTGTGTTTTGCATTATTAGATTTAGGGAGAGAGAGAAAATCAATAGATCCTTGAGGCCTGGAAATCCCCACAGTATTGGGAAATGAACTTTAAGGAAAATAGAATTACTGGCCAATGCTGTGTATATTTATGTAGGAGTAGTCCAATTGTGTTTCATGGGGCTTATTTACAAGCATATGTGCATAATTGTAGCGTGACTTGAATAAATGTTGTTTAAGATGAAACAGACTTTTGTGGCTTGTTATAATTTAATGGACCTTCTTAAGCATTTTTAATGTAATTGTACACACACAGAGACACAAACACAGACGTGTGTGTGTGTGTGTGTGTGTGTGTGTGTGTGAGAGAGAGAGAGAGAGAGAGAGAGAGAGAGAGAGAGAGACTTGTATATTTATAATATAAAGTCCTATGCACAATCTAATTAAGATCCCACTTCTATGGGCTGAAGCACAGGCGGTCTGAGCATCCTACCAGTGCTTGTGTTACAAAGGTGCCATAAATCACCTCCCATGCTGGCAGTAAGCCCTTACCGCCTGCGCTGGCCCAGCACTGTTCCTGCACACCCAGAGGTGTCCATGTGGAGCCAATGGCCAGTAGGTGCAGGTGTCACTGGCAATCTGGCATGTTTGGGTGGGCAGGGAGGGCGGAACTGGGTCAGGGAGGGACAGAATGGGGGTGGCACCAGTTGTGGCCTCTATCGCCAGATCCTAATGTCAGAGGCCCTTACATCTGCACTGGCAAAATAGCTGGTGCAGACATGAGGAGACTCATCAACAGTCCTGCGCTCACCGCAGGGGGGGGGAAGGGATGAACGTTCCCTTCTCCCGAGGTGACTCTGGTGCCTGCCCGGTGACTTAGGATGCAGATACAGCTATTTAGCAACTTTTGGCCTCTGGTGCCCAGGCAGCATAGGATTGGGCTGTAAGGTTACAGTCCTACGTACGTTACCTTGAAAGGAAATCCTGTTACACATGCTGTAAGTTCCTTCTGGGTAAACAGGCATGGGATGGGACTGGACATCCCTCTGAAATTAAAATGAATTTCTTAATCAGGGCTAGGTTTCATTCTGGGCTTTTTTTCCCAATGGCTTTGGAAACTTTTTGATTTTGTTTTGATTAACTTTTTGCTGAACTGTGCCCCATGAGAAATTTACAACTCACAACTTCTGCAGCACAGATTCCAGCATTTGAAAACCTTGACTTGCATTTTTTTTTAAAAAAAATTGACCATTCCTATGGCTTTGGTGAAGAAGGGGAGGGGCCACGTCACCCAGGATCACAGGCTTCTGCTACACTTGGCGTTCCCCCCATAAGAACGCCACTGATACTAAATGAGGGGAAATCCCTGGATTTCCAATATGTGGATTTCAAACATGCCATTTAAAGTCTCCTAAAGATTATTTCCTGGTTGCCCCTGCACATCAACGATGCAGAGCATAAAGCAAATTATCTGTTTTTAGAGGCTCCCTTCGAGGTGCATTTGGTTTTGCTTCACAGCAGAGGACATTGACTTCCTCAGGAACTTCCCCTTCCCCAGAAGAAGAAAAAACCTGTGATACAAGCTTCAAAATCTGAGCCCATCCTAGAAGCAGGGATTTGACAGCTCTTCCCTTCTCTGCTCCGATTTCTGTGTCTGCTGTCACCTCTTGTTATACATGTGGAAAAAGCCATCACACAACTGCGCTGAGTGCAGTGGCCTTCCCCCCCCCCACAATCCTTCATGTTTTTTCCTCTCCACTGACTCTCTCTCTCTCACACACACACATCCAGATCTGCTTTACTGAAGGAAACAAAGGACCTCTATCCCTTTTCTGATTTCTGCAAACAGACAAGAAGCTCTGTCCCTTCCTTGTCCCAGCCTCCGATTACATGCAGAACTGAATTAAGTGTATGCTCATGTTGTGATGCTTCAGAAGAAATCGTGTAAACTCAGGGGCAAATTAGAAGGGCGTGAAGCACCTGACTTTTCTTCTTCTTCAAAAATATGCTGTTTGTGTATGTAGTGTGGATCAGGACTCTGGCACAGAGGGAGGGGACTTAACCTTGTGCCCCCTTGCACTTTCCCAGATTAAATCCGTGCCAGCAGTGGCATTCCTAGAGGGGGGGGAATGCTAGCAGGTGCTAGAGGGGGGCAAAAATTTGGGAAGCACTGCTCTGAAACTTGCAGGAGGTTGGTGATCTTGAGTCACATACCTTTGGTGGTGACGCAGTGATTATGCCGTGTGCTCAACAGGGTGCTAACAACAGAAGAAAAAGACCCAAACCTGAGGGTACTTGAGCTACTGCTCTGCAAAGTGACACTTGCCTACTGATTATTCCTTTGACAAGTACGTTTTGAGAACAGTGGTTACCACACTGTCATTTATCTTATCCAAATAGGAGCAGGAACATCTGCACCATCATTGCGCTCAGAGAGTCCTGTGACTGCAACGCCTAACTCAACTCTATCAACTACAGGTATGGCATTCCCTTTGTAATATAATTCATAATCAAGTGTTGACGACCAGCCCATTTGACAGACTACAGTTGTGCCTCTTTATGCACTGATTGGATTCACCAGTACTGGGGTCCACCTTTAAATGCCTTGTAACTAGGGGAGAAAGGACTGAAATCCCATTTCCTACCTTCCTACATTCCGTTATTCACCCCATCTAGTGGCTGAATAGATGTAGCATCTATATACCAATGAATTTTAGGACGACAATGGAGGAGCAAGAAACCTGGATTTTTAAAGCTATTTTTCCATTGATTTTGGTATCAGCTGATTTTTGTATCCACTGGGGGCTCTGAAACATAAAGAGGCATGACCTGTATTATAGTGGTAGCTACACTTTTGTCCATGATGCCTTATTGCAACTCCAGATCTCCTGCAGCTTTTCCTATGGGGCATGATAACCTGGAAAAGGGCAGAAGGAATGAGTCAACGCAAAAGGCAGAGGTATGTCCCAGCATTCTCCAGGGGAACAAATAGAGGATTTTGTCCAAGAATAGTGACCCTCCAGCCAGGGGCATTGCTAATGAAAGTGTAGCCCAGTGCAGAGGGAATGTTGCCCTTGAAGAGACGTCACAACAGGAAGTGATGTCACAATTTTATTTTCATTTTCTCTGGGGTTTTTTGCCATAACATTTTATAGAGAAAAGATATTACACTCTGGTTTGTTTCATTGCATTCTGCATCAAATTACCTTTCCAATGATACATACCATGATCAGTGTCGTCATCCGCAAATGAACTCCCGGAACACGGGGAGGGACGTGGGCGGAACTTTCACGTGATTGGCAGCCCACCCGTTTCGTTCCGCGGCTGCCCTGGCCTCGAGGGGGGCTGCCCCCAGTTGGCATGGCCCCCCGCTGCTTGCCCAGGCACCTGGCGCACTCCCCACCTGTCTCCCCCGGCAAGCAGGCACCCCTCGAGGCCAGGGCAGCCGCGAAACGAAACGGGCGGGCAGCCAATCACGGCGAAGCCCTGCGTAAGTCCCTCCCAGCGTTTCTGGGAGTTCATTTGCGGATGACGACACTGACCATGATGGTATTATTCATACATCCCAAGGTTTTCACCATTTTGGCCACTAGTGTCAAGCTCAGCTTGTTGCCCCCCTAAAGCTTGCTGCCCAGTGCAATTGCACCCCCTGCACCTATTTAGCTAAGTCCCTTTCTCCAGCAGAATGAGAGCTCCCCACTTACATTCTCTCCTTCTGTCTACCATAGTAAACTCATTATTCCCAGCTATAGTCTTGGCACAATTTTCCCCTTGACAAAAAGCACATAAGATTTGAATTCGGACTCAGCTGGGTATTGGGTTAAAGCACTTTTCTCTGCTTGCTTCAGTCACAATCTGCATGGTGTCCAACTCAGCTGCTGTTTACTTAGAAAAGCAAGCACTACTTAGAAAAGCATGCTTTTTAGGATACTTAGATCCTAATGCGGCTCTTCCATTGAGAGGTGCAGCTTGATGGTGCAGTTCATTAACTGGACTAGACTGGATGCTAGTAGGGCTCCTTGTATTATAAAATGGGGACCAGAATTCAGCCCAGGACATTTTTCATCCATGCTCTCAAATGAGAGTTTGAAACTGGAGCCCTTTTCTTCCAAACACAACTTGGACAACTGTTAGAACAGCCTCTGATCACTCGACCCTGATATAACCAGAGTTATCATTTTCTTCTTGGTAAGTGCACTTCCCTGTCCTTTATAGATCTAAAATATCTGCATAAAATTACTGACTTGAAGCCTTTGTGACCGCTTGGGCTGCATGTCAAAACAACTAAATAAGTGCTCCCACGGAGTCGTCAGGGAAAGCAGTGTGCATAATTGGCATCCCAAAGATCTGTCGATGAGCATTCATTAAAAAGTGAAATTACTTCTGTTTCTGACTGCAAGCACTGAGTCCCGCATAGACAAGGATCTTGATTCTGTTTCTCCATCCAATACTATCCAAGTTGGATAGGGCCAGCGGCGTCATGCAGCCAGAACGCTGGGCGGGAGGAACGGGTGAGCAGCAGCCCACCCGTTGCGTACCGCTCCGGTTCGCCGTCTTCCCCGCCCCCACAGGGCCCGTTCCTCCCGCCCAGCGTTCCGGCTGCATGACGCCACTGGATAGGGCCCAATCCTATCCAAGTTTCTGGTGCTGATGCAGCTGCAATGCAGTCCCAAGGTGAGCAGGCAAATGGTCCCTAACCTTGAGGAGGCCTCCCTGACTCCCCCTCCACCACAGAATGCAGCACACACCCCATTGGGACAGCTAAATCAGGGCTGGGAAATTGGATAGGATTTGGCCCATAGTCCCTTATTCTCCCAATTGCCAGCAGCTGCTGCATTGCCAACTCACCAGCCCTCTCCTCCACCGGCTGGCGCTCAGTGATGACATCACCACCATGCATTTTGGCATCCAGATTTCCCACCATGTCTTCGCATTCCTGTCTGATTAGCTGGGGAGCCTCCATTCTTGAGAACAGCCTGTACTTGCACATATAAGTGGAGCACATATTGACATTCTGCTTTCAGCTGAAATGGGGCTGCTGTGGGATGGCATCTGTATGAAGCACTGAAAGGATAACTGTTGTCCATGAACATTTCCCAGCCAGACTATTTTACGATATGGTGAATGAGCTAAGCTAGGCAACTGCTTAGAAGGCTATTAGCTAGCTAGTTTTTAACAGCATGCCATCTCTAGTTGACCTATTCTCTAATGCAAACTGTTGCTGAAGATCTCTGAATTTTAAAATAGCTTCTTCTACAGGTCAGGGACAGCAATTAAGGAAAAGTAAAATCCTTGGCGAGTCTGAAGGGCTAATCACACAGTTGTCTGGGTCTTTATACAGCACTTTGGGTCACAGTCTGTGCCTGTATCTTAGCAATGAAGGATTTCATGAAAACTGGCTTTGCTCTAGTTCAGTGGGTCCCAAACTGTGGCTTGGGACCCACCAGTGGGTCGCAAGCCAATTTCAGGTGGGTCGTGAAACACCTAGAGCAGCTATCTTGAAAATATGGGAAGATGGGATGCTGGAAAGGGGCAGGGCTGTGTGGTTGTTTTGCTTGTGTCAAGGTTGTAAATAGGCTTTTCTCCTTTCTGATTCACGTAGCTATTGAGAAACGGCAGAGAAATAACCCAACTGATTGCTGCATTCTCAGGCAAGCAGCAGGCTCTGGCATCACAATGACGGCACTTCTGGCCATGACATAACTTCTAGTGGGTCCCGGGTACATTGTAATTCTAAAAAGTGGGTCCCGGCGCTAAAATGTTTGAGAACCACTCCTCTAGTTATTTGCTATTATATTTATTTATTTATTTATTTGAAGAATTTATACCCCGCCTTTCTCATGCCGAAGCAAATGCCCAAGGCGGCTGACATGAGCAGGCTAGTCTAAACCACCATTTTTTTTCCAATGGGGTTTTTACAAATCTACAGTATTCTTGTGATCCGCCAATCCTCAGTCCCAGATGTAGCCTTCACAGTGTGGTTCTCTCCTTTGGCTGCCTGCCATCAAGCCTCAGCAGGTAATTGCAAGTCAAGCCTGGACAGGTCCTCAAGGTCGTATTCCCTTCTTTGCCGGCTGGCCTCCTCACACACTCCACTGCAACTCTCACTTGTGGTGAGCTAATCAGCTCCACAGCGACCCCGTTCTGCCACCACAGGTACTGCAGCTTGTCACAGCCTGGCATTCGTCTCCCATCCAAATAAAAAGCAAACCGCAGATTTTCCTGCTTAGCTTGAGGCAGTACCAGCAGCTCAAACATCAGTCCACACCTCCTGCCCTATTATAACATTGTGCAAATGACTTTTTAATGCTTCTGTACTAACAGAGCAGTTACTGGGTCAAGCTGCTTCTGCCTAATTGTCCTTTTACTCAGTGCACCTCTGGGCTTCCCCTCACAGAGCACAGAGTCACACACTGCGGTGGCACTGGAGGAAGAGGTGGGTTGGCTACCCCCCATCTTGCTCACCTTCACTATGGTCTCTGAGGCTCTCCTTCCCTTCAGACAACCTCCACCATTCCATTCCCTTCTTCCTTTTCCAATCCAGGAAGTAGGAAGAGAGGAGGAGAAGCTGAGGCGAGTGAGTGGATGGCGCTGGATGCCCCTGAAGGGACTACCTCAATTAGACTTGTGGATGAGCTGGCCCCCTTCACACACACATATACACAGAGGCGTAGCTAATGAAAGTGTAGCCCAGTGGAGAGGGCAACTTCCATGTTGCCCTGGAAGTGACATCATAACAGGAAGTAACGTCGCAGTTGTATTTGCACCTTCTCTGGGTTTTTTACTCTATAACCTTTGATAGAGTACAGATATTACATTCTGATTTGTTTCATTGCACTCTGCATTAAATTACCTTTCCAATGATATATAACATGATGGTATTATTCATACACACCAAGGTTTTCACAGTTTTGGCCACTAATGTCAAGCTCAGCTTGTTGCCCCCCTAAAGCTTGTTGCCCAGTGCAATTGCACCCCCTGTACTTCATTAACTATGCCCTTGCACACACATAGTGTTCATGGAAATTGGTGTTCCTTCCTTACAGCTCAAAGTGGCAACTCAACTACTAGGAACCCTGCCAGCAGCAATGCGACCCTCTCCCCTATGGCAAAGGTACCACAAAGTACAGCAAACAGTACAACTCCAATTAAAGGTAAGTGAAAGGCAGAAGCACAACAGCTTACCAGCACAACAGGCCAAATTACGCAGGACACAACCAGTATCTTACAATCCTATGTGTGTCTTTTCTGAAGTAAATCCTATTGAGGTAAATAGGACTGACTCCCAGGTAATTGTCAGCGCAATCCTAAGCCCTGTGCAGTGTCGGCACAACGGGGTTGTGTCGACACTGTGCCCTTAGCGCTGACTCAGGAGTGCTGATCGGCACCCCTGCGTCAGTGCTAAGGCAACAGGACCGGCATTGCAGGCAGCCGAAGACAGCCGGCGCAAGGGAGGTGCCATGACAGGGCAGCTCAGGGATTGGTGGGAGGAAGGCAAGACCTGGGTAGGATGTGGGCGGGTCCAGAATTTGGCCATAAGGCTAAATCCTAGACCCGTTCGGGAGGCTGCACAGTCTCCTCGGATCTGTGCCCACTATTTAGCAGGAGCAGATCCGAGGAGCCCATAGGAGAGGCTGGAGCCTCCCCTACAGTAAGGGTGCAAATGCTCCCATGCCGTGGGGAGGCTCCAACCCGTCCTAAGCAACGCTAGGATATGGCACTGGCCCGTCGGACTCGCCAGTCCGGCACTGCTTAGGATTGCGCCCTGTGTATAGTGCAGCCTTCCATGTTTTTTTTAAGAGGCAGTCCAAACTGAAGTGACATCGTTGCAAAGTTTAAACCCTTTCACCCTGAGCCGTTATCCCCATGAAAATTGCTCATCACAGTTACCAAATGGCACCTTCCTGCGTGAGCAAATACCAACATTGGAAGCGGGGTGATTATTGTCAGGAGTGTGGCACATGGAGAATGGGTTTTGAAAAAGAGCGCTATGCCACAGTCCCAGGGCGCAATCCTAACCTGTAGTTTGGCTGGCACAAAGGCCACCGTAAAGTGCGTTTGGACTACTCTCGGAGTCAGGGAGGACGACGCAGGTCTGTGTTCTGGCCTCTCTGAGTCCGAGAGTGGTCCAAACACACTTCACAGTGTCCCTAATGCCAGCCTGACTTGTGCCAGCCTAACTCCAGGTTAGGAGTGCGCTCCCAATCTGTGTTGACCACAGTTGCAGCTACTACTTGATGCATGCGCAATCATGATATTTTCAACGTCACATCTAGTTTGACCCTGAAATGCAGAGATATGTTCACCTTTCGTCAACCAAAGGCAACTCTATCAACGTGAATCCATTAGCTTCTCTATTATTTATTTTCAATTTCTATCATTCAAAAATCCCTCTGCTGTATTTAATAGATATGGGTTTTTTAATGATTTATTTATATGATGCACAATTCATACTAGAATCAGTGAGTGACATTATGATGGTTTCATTATAACACCAACCTGTTTCTCATTAGAATGAGGAAGGCAGCAGAGTTACATTTGCGGGATATGTAAATATTGTCAAAAATACAGCAAAAGAATCATTCCAAAGACTTAAGGCAGATAATACATGGAATTGGGGTGAATTTATTAAATTGCATACTATCAGAGAACTGGGCATATTTTTTTTCACAGACATCTATATTCACAAAAAAGGGTACCATGGAAATTGAAATGCTAACCTGAAACTAAAAAGGTGAATGCATTTTTAAGCCAAAATATCACCTAGGTCAGTGGTATTCAAACTTTTTAAACCGGGACCCACTTTTTAAAATGGCACTAGTGTCGGGACCTACAGGAAGTGATGTCATTAACCTGGAAGTGATGTTTGGCAGAAAGTGACATCATCAAGCAGGAAGTGCGGTCACTGTAACATAATAAAATGACACTCCTGGAATGCAAATTGGCATTCCTGGACTGCAGCAATTGTACAACTATGAAACATCCCAGACAGAAAGCAAGATTAGGACAAAATATGATGCAAAAGCGGTGAACTAAAAACAAAATTAAAAAAAACCTCACTTGAAAATTCAAACTGTTAAGACTCACAAAAGAAATATAACAAGAGTAAGGTCTGCAGCTTCCAGATGGCTGCTCCCAGCTTTCTGTGACCCACCTGACATCAGGTTGCAACCTACCACGTAGGTCTGGACCCACAGTTTGAATAACATTGATGTAGGTGGTAGCTAGCTAAGAATCAGTTCAAGGAATTTTATTGAATGTCGGGTCATTTCTCAAGAGAAATAACATGGGAGACAGGCAGAATATTGCTGGTCAGATCAGCATAAGATCAACGCTAATTCAATACGGCTGAACCTAGATCCACAAGGAAGGACATAATTTTAATGAGATCATCAGTGTCAGTGAAGAGAACTACAGAAAAATCCCTGAAAAGCCCTACTGGTAGAAAATTATTTTTTTACAAAAATATATAGTCAGTTCAGCCTGCAGTCTGCAATGTGGAGGTACATGGTTTTAATCCAGTTTAAGTCTCTTTGAAGCAAATTAAATACTGAATTGGATTAAACCCAAGTACCTGAAGTTCAAGGAATAAGATTAGGTTGAAATTGACTGGATTTGGCTAACATTTGGATTTTTGTGGATTGTCCCTAACTTATGTTCTTCATGGTTGGCAAGCTTCTGGTTTGGAAGCTAGAGTGGTTTTGGAAGATAGGCAAGGAGCAGGAAGTGCAAGTGCTTCCTGCTTCCTGTTTACCCACTTCTCTGCTTATTTTCACATTATGTTGAGACATACCTTTTTATTTTTCCTGTGGTGAAATTTCGAAAGCAAGACAATCCGATAGCTAAATTAATATGCTGCTGCTGGGGATGGGAGGGGTTTTTTACACTTTCTATAAATGTTTTTTCCTCCAGTGCTGGAGTCCTGGGGGGTTCCTGGGGGCCTGGGGACCCCTCCACAGAGATCCTCATGCCTCCAAACATGTTTAAAAAAAGAAAAAATGGACCAAAAAAGGTCACAAAGCCGGAAGTGCCTTGTTTTCTTTTAAAAAATGTTTAGATGGATGCAGTAGTGCTATCCAGCCAGTACGCTGGGCGGGACTTATGTTTGATTGGCAGTCCGCCCGTTGCGTCATGCTGCAGCGGGTGGGAAAGCGACGGAACACGGCGTGACGCAATGGGCAGACTGCCGATCAAACATAAGTCTCGCCCAGCGTACCGGCTGGATAGCACTACTGGATTGATGGGGAGCCCTGCAGTGGTCTCCCCAACCCCCCCCAGGAACCCTCAGGATGCCAGCGCTGGAGGCTAGTAACTGTAAAAACCGTCCCATCCCCCAAAGCAGCAAAAGTCCGGGGGATCGCATTGCTGCCTTCCTCTTCTCCCTGCCCCTTAAAAGGGGAGAAAGCAGTGCTTCCCTGGCTGGTGGGTCACGACCCACCCTTTTGGGAACCACTGTTTTAGGGAGCAACTGTCTGTAGTAACAAATGGTCTATTCCTTGTCCTCTACTAGCACCTTCGAGAGCCAGCTGGTTGTAATTTTTAAAGGAGCAGAAAACGTGCCTGCAAACAAAGAGTAGAGGTGTGTTTTTGGGGTGATATTTTTTTCCCAAAATTTCGTGATGAAAAAACCAAATTTCAGGGTTATGTGCTTTTATTCCACATTCTCCACCCAAGCTCTCATTCTTAGTCATTTTAAATGCTTTAAAAAAATGTGCTAGGTAGATGACACAGTGTCAGCAGATGCAGCCACAGTATTATTTCTAATTGGAAAAAAATCATTATTAATTATTATTATTATATTAATAGTATTATTTCTAATTGGAGTATTTTTGGAAAATATCTAAAAAAACAAAATGTGGTGTTCTGGATTTTTATACAGATATTTTAATTACCAAAAGATGGTGGTTAACGCCCAAAAAGCAGTTTTCAATGTCCACAAAAACCCCATCCCTAACAATGAGTCGTTGAAAAGGGGCATTAATTAAAAGGGCACTGTGGCGGGTGGGCCCCCACCTTTGTGAGTGTTAAATGGGACATAAAAACCATTATTTCTCTATAAATGTTATTTTCTGTTTGATTGCTTAATGTACCACTGCCTTTTGAAAAGCTGTCCTTGGCACAGAAGGGCAATATGGAAATATATCGAATAAGGAATTAAGCTAAGCTTTTCTCGTAGGTGACGCTGGAAACTCGGAACACAAGCAAGACACTTCCTCTCATTTCAGTGAGTTGATACGTTTAACACATGCGCGCACCCCCTCCGCGCGGCTTCTATTCCCCAGGTGCCGCTTTTGTGAGAAATGAAATTGTCCGCCTTATCTCAGGCCTTGCTGGACCATGAACCTGCCTGCCGATCTCCCTGCCTGTCTCGGGCTTCCCCAGAAGGAAGCTGTGGCAATAATGAGCACCGAACTGGCACTGCTTTCACCTCCGAGCACCGCAATTATTCCAGAGGAGGGAGGTCAACGCGATACAAGGGGAAAAGCTGAAGCATGTCAGCCTGACAGAGCACAGGCCTTGGAATATGCATGCCCAAATGGCTGGCCTTTCCTTTTACAATAAACGAGGCATGCTGGGCACAAAATACGAATGGGGCAGCTTTCTGCTGCTGTTAACTGCTGCTAATTGGCTGCTGGACCTCACTATGACACACAACAGTAAAACTTCAGCATAGATAAGAGCACATCTGCAGTGTAGGAAAAGGTTTAGAGTGCAATCCTAACCTGGAGTAAGGCCGGCACAGGTAGGCCAGCAAAGTTGGGCCGGCACAAGGGCCACCGTAAAGTGCGTTTGGAACACTCTCGGAGTCAGGGAAGATGGCGCACGTCTGTGTGTTGGCCTCTCTGACTCCAAGAGTGGTCCAAACATACTTACTTACGGTGTCCTTTGTGCCAGCCAAACTTTGCTGGCCTAATTGTGCCAGCCGAACTCCAGGTTAGGACAGTGGTCACAGTTTGCCACAAAGGAGCCGTAGCTCGGTGGTTAGAACATGGGTTTTGTGTGCGGAAGGCCCCAGGTTCTATGCCAGGCCTTTCCAGGTACGGCTAGGAAACACCCTGTGTTTGAAACCCTGCAGTGCATTACCAGCAGAAGCCTAACCAGAGGGGGTGTGCTGTAAGTACGGCCGGCACAGGAGTGCACCATGTAAGTAGCCCTCCCCATTGCCATCAGAGCCATTTGTGGCAGCGATGGTGGTACATGCCTGTTGTTACTGCTGCCCCGAATTGCTCTGATGGCAAGGGGGAGGGGCCACTTACATGGCGCATTGCAGTTCCTGCCGTACTTACCAAGCCATCAACCACCCTATGGCTACGTTGCTGGTTACCGGCAATATGCTGAGCTATGACTCCATAATAGGCCGCTTTCAATGTGCCTAGGGCAGTGGTATTCAAACCTTTTAGATCAGGAATGGCACTTGTGTCGGGACTCACTGGAAGTGATGTCATTAACTTGGAAGTGATGTTGTGGCAGGAAGTGACACCATCAAGCAGGAAGTGCTGTCATTGAAGCATAACAAAATGACACTCCTGAAATGCAAATTGGCATTCTTGGACTGCAGCAATTGTACAACCAGGAAACCTCCCTGACAGAAAGCAAGATGAGGACAAAATATGATGTAAAAGCGGTGAACTAAAAACAAAATTTTTAAAAAGACTTACTTGAAAATTCAAACCGTTAACACTCACAAAAGGAATATAACAAAAGTAAGGTCTGCAGTTTCCAAGATTGCAGCTCCCAGCTTTCTGCGACCCACCTGACATCAGGTCGCGACCCGCCAAGTGGGTGCCGACCCACAGTTTCGGCTAACTAAACTAGGGCTTAGTTTTACAAAATACTGTACAGATGCCAGCGCTCCACCCGTATATATTGATTTTAATATATTTGTTCGTATATTGATTTAAGATGTTTTTGTCCTGCCTTTCGGTCCCATGCAAGAAACCTCAAAGGCTGTTTTTCAGCAAAATTAAAGATGTGTGTTCATGTACGCTGAGACGTGGGCTTGACTCAGCAGAGCCAGAAATATATAGATGGCCTATTTATACACACAAACATGTTTCTGCAAATGGGAACTTTATGTTGGCGTTCTGTAATGTAATTCTTTATTTAGGCGGGGAAGCTGCTGTAAGGCTTGTGGTCTGACAGAAGCAAGTCTATAGAAACAGGCTTCCCAGGAAAGATATAGGCCTCTCAATTGAGGGAGGACACCAGGTTGTCTTCTTTCATACAGGCTACAAGTCTGCCACCTAGTGGTAGTCTATGGATACGTTGTATGTAAATAGGAGGCCTAATAAATTAGCCAAGATGTTCCACAAGCGATGGGTAGAAAGGATGCCATTGGAGAAGCTGCCACTTCTGGTGGGCACTTTAACATTTTAGAAAAAAAAAGAATGTACTTGAAAATACAGCTGAATCAACATAATTTTCTCCATTTACTGCAGATATTATTTTGCCCGTCATCATTGCCTTGCTAGTGATAACTCTTTCCGTATTCCTTCTGGTCACTGTGTACAGACTGTGCTGGAAGACTACTCCAGGTATATGTTCAACTTATAACTAAACCATTTTTTTCAAATACAGGTGTGCCCCAGTATCCACTGATTCAGTATCCACAGTTTCAGTTATCCACAGATATCATGGATACTGGGACACCTATTAAAAAATAGGGGATTAAACAAATCTTTCTTGTTGCAGCAAAATCACTGATGTTCCCCCATCTTTAATAAGGCGTCCCCAGAATCCACAGTTTCAGGTATCCACAGTGTGGTCTGGAACTGAACCCCAGGGGATGCTGGGGCATGCCTATATTAAAATTGGGGTGATATAAGGTAAAGGTAAAGGTTTCCCCACGACCGAATGGTCTAGTCGTGACCGACTGTAGGGGGCGGTGCTCATCTCCGTTTCAAAGCCTGTAGAGCCGGCATTTTTGTCCAATCATGTGGCCAGCATGATTCTACGCCGTAACGCACGGAACGCCGTTACCTTCCCACCAAAGTGGTCCCTATTTATCTACTTGCATTTTAGGTGCTTTCGAACTGCTAGGTTGGCAGGAGCTGGGACAAGCAACGGGAGCTCACTCCGTCACGCAGTCTCGAACTCCCAACCTTGCGGTTGAAAGCCCAGCGACAGCGGATTAACTCGCTGCGCCACCACGTCCCTGGGGTGATATACGTTGCTGTAATTTCAGCTGTCACATATTTGGTGGCGTAGTTTGATCCAACTCAGATTTTATGGAGCATCTTTTTATTGCGTGTCCCATGTTTAAAAGTATACGGTGCATTTTTTTAAATTTAAACCTTCTCTAAATAGTCTGCTAAAAAAACCTTACTGATAATGATACTCATAGAAGCCCCAACTGCAGCTTACATGGCCAAAGGTTTCTACATTCCTAATGTGCTTCAATCTCAAACTTGGGCGCAAGTATGGAGTGCCTGGATAGCAGTTGGCCCCTGAGGCGTTATGCTTACTGAGTAGTAGTCACGATCTCTCAGCCTTACTCACCCTTTAGCGTTGTTGTGGGCCAAAATGGAACATGCACACCCACTATGTAAGCCACCCTAAGCTGCATGGAGAAATGGAAGGATAATACTGTTATAAAGACCGTTTGTAGGTGAGATTTCTAGGAGTGTCCTTGCCTGATCTTAGACTGCATATGCGAACAGCAATTCAATTGAGGTAGCCCTTTAAACCAGAGGTTCCCAAACTGTGGCTCTGGGACCCATCAGTGGGTTGCAACCAAATTTTGGATGGCCATGAAACTGACAGGTCAGATTAAACTATGTGCATTAAGGGCTAAACAAGCTGCCCAATCACCATTTTAGCCACACCCCTTGGCATTTATAAATCAAGCAGCAATCTAGAGCCGCTAAAAGCTTTGGGAACTGCTCTCTTAAATCATCTCTATCAGTTCTAAGTCTTCAGGGGAAAAAGTGGTACTTTGGCTCCTGTTCTTATCAATCCTCAAACCTCATTTGTATAACACTAAACACTGTATGATAACTAAACATCTAATTCAATCTTGTAGCTGAATTTAGAAAATTTAGGAGGTGTTTGACTGCTTCACTACGTAAAAGACCAAAATCCTTGCATGTGGAAACCTAGCAGGTCAGGGTAGATTAAAGCCCTTCTTCCTGATACATTAACTCACCATTGCTGGAGTATTAAAATAAGGTGAACTTCCTTCTCCTTCCAGAGAGACAAGAGAATGGAACAGAACAGTAAGTTCTATTTCCCTTTCTTTCTATTCTTACTACGTGTTGGGATAGCCAGCAGTTTGTTCTTGTGCGAGTGGGTCAGCCCTCCATGTGTACTGGCATGGAAAACAAGCTGCATGTGAAGCCTGCTGTCACTGCAAGAACAGGACTTTAGCTGTCCTCAGAAGAGCAAAACCTTGGGGGAAGCTCATACTCTTTTTGACT
This sequence comes from Lerista edwardsae, assembly GCA_029204185.1. Lineage (NCBI taxonomy): Eukaryota > Metazoa > Chordata > Lepidosauria > Squamata > Scincidae > Lerista > Lerista edwardsae. Next base: position 48,367,681 of record JAJKFI010000003.1, read on the forward strand.
GGCAAGAACTGCAAGGATATTTCCAGTCCCAGGAAGACTGCTGAGGACTCCTTGCGCATCCATACATGACCAGAGGACACCTCCAGTCATGCATGGGGGGGGGGTGCAGGTGCTTCAACATCAACAGACATGCGCCATCCTCCCTGACTCTGAGAGTGGTCCAAACACAAGGGAGAGTGGCCCCTTGTGCCAGCCAAGCTTTTCTGGCCTAACTGCCAGCCTAACTCCACATTAGGATTGCACCCTGGGTGACCTACGCTGGATCTTAACCCCCAGCCCGATAGGCCTTACATGAGCTGCTCAGTTTTGCACCTGCAAAATCGCAGGCGCAGATCCAAGTAGCCCTATTGGGCTGGCTGGGGTGTTATATGGGGTAAGGAGACTGAAATCCCCTTCATGTTGTGCCCAAGCTTGCTTCTCACCTGTGCTGGATACAGCGCTGGCCTGTTGGCCTGCTTAAGAACATAAGAACATAAGAAGAGCCCCGCTGGATCAAGCCAAGGCCCATCTAGTCCAGCTTCCTACATCCCACAGAGGCCCCACCAGGTGCCCCAGGGAGGCATGAGACAACAAGATGCTTGCATCCTGTTGCCACTCCCTTGCATCCAGTACTCTGAAGTAGCCTACTACTAATGTAAGGAGGTTGCACAATCCATCATGGCCTATAGCCCACGATGGACTTTTCTTCCAGATATCCGTCCAATCCCTTCTTAAAGGCATCTAGACCAGATGCCATCACCATCTCCTGTGGCAAAGAGTTCCACAGATTAACTACCCGCTGTGCTTGTTCCAGCACAGGTCAGGATTGCGCTCTTAATCTTCCAGAAATATATTCCACCTCCTTCGCGATATAATTCTCCATTTAAATATCTCCCTACAGGACGCCATCGGATAAAGAGAATGTGAAACTTATTTCTGTTAAGACAGCTTCCCCGGAAGCAGGTAAGTCGGTTGGATTCCTTCGTATTTGCCAATATGTTGGGAGCTAACAAGATGTGGAGAGACAGAATGGCTTTTTATATCTCAGAGGGTTAAAGGAAACATCCGTTTTTGCCAGCTCCATTGGGCTTTGCTGCCTGTGTGGCTACCCTAAGCACACATCATGCTCTCTTGGAACTGCTAAATAGCCAGCACAGATGCAAGGAGATCCATTGGTGGGTCTCTGGGCTTACCCAGGGGAAGGGAAGATTTCCCCGGGGGTGGGGAAGGGAATGTCCCCTTCTCTCAAGATGCCTCCAGCAGCTGCCTGGCAGCTCAAGATTGGGCTGCGTATTCACAAGGGCTTGCTTCTGAGTAGACCTGCAGAGGCTTGTGCTGCAAAGCTCCCCTTCTGCCTACCAGGCCTCCTTTTGAAGAACAAACATTCGATAAACACTTTCCTGAACAGCTTCGTCTCTCTATTACATTTGGAAGACATCTGAGTCATAAGCACTTGAGGAACATTATTTTTTTTTCCTTCCCTCTTGCACTCCAGTTAATTTGATTCATATTTAATGCAGTTTTGCAGTTGAATTCCGAAGTTTAATACATTTCCAGCTCACACACATTTCCATAAGTATAAAATCCAATTTTGCCTTTCAAGGTGTTGTGAAATATCCAATTTTTCGGTAAAGGGGCCTCAAAGTAAAGATTCTGCTGCCTCCAAATCATCCTGGGATATTTTTTTCCGCATATAATCATATTCACCTTAATCTCAGCCTTCTTCAGGAAATGAGGCTACTTCCCAAGGTCTGGAAACAGACTCCAAGGAGTAGCAGATCATAATAGCAGGAATGCAAAGAAAGATGGGAAACAACCCACAACGTCATGTTCTTTATTAAAATATTTTTATCCTGCCTTTCCATCCTAAAATAGGTTTCTCAAGGTAGTTAACAACCAGCTTAAACCAGTTCTCAAGAAAGCAATGTAAACCGTATAAACTTAGCAGACAAAAACAAAACCAGCAATAATAAGCATAACAGGCACTAAGGGCACAATCCTAAACTGGAGTTAGGCCAGCATAAACTAAGCCAGCAAAGTTTGGCCAGCACAAGGGACACCATAAAGTGTGTTTGGACCACTTTCAGAGTCAGAGAGGCCAGCACACAGACGTGTGCCATCCTCCGACTCTGAGAGTAATCCAAACACGCTTTATGGTGGCCCTTGTGCTGGCCAAACTTTGCTGGCTTAGTTTATGCTGGCCTAACTCCAGTTTAGGATTGCACTCTAAGTTATACAAGTGTACCCATTAAAATGTACACCTAAAAACGGCTGGATTTTTCCAGACACAAGGAATGGGAGGCAAATGGATCTCCTGTGGCAGAGAGTTCCATAACCTGAGCACAATCACCTGGAGTGGCCTGCCCTACTTACCCAGCAGCTGCTGGGCACATGTGACTGTGGCACATGTGACTGTGACTGGGCACATGTGACTGTGGCACATGGAGCCTTGACTCCTCTTAAGTGTGCAGATACATGCAACTGAGGGCACAATCCACTCCCCTGCATCTGGCATTTTAAAGTAGCCTATTACCCTTGCACCACCCCCAAGGAAGACACCAGACTGAGGCTGGGATTTAACTTTGTTAAGCACAAGTGACCAGTTTTTAAACCTACTGGACATCCATCCATCCCTATCTTGCCAGTCTGGGGTAGGCAAAAAACCTGCCACCCATGACCAATTCAGATGATAGAATAAAATGGCCCTCCTACCTGGCCCTCATGATGAGCGACCAGCTAATCTCAAACTGGACATACCCATCATAGCTTGTAACCTGTGACAGAGGTTTTCCTCCATAAATCTGTCCAATCCCCTTTGAAAGGCATCCAGGCCAGACGCCATCACCACATCCTGTGGCAAGGTGTTCCACAGACTAATTACACGCTGGGTAAAGCAATATTTGTTTTTGTTTGTTCTAAACACTGTATGTAGGGATAGATCCGTCCAGCGGTGTTATGCTGCCGGAACGCTGGGCGGGACATCCGGGTGATCGACAGCCCGCACGTTGCGTTCCGGAGCGTTACGCCGTTTGCGTAACCAATTACTCCGCTTGCGTACGTTACGCAAACGGCGTAACGCTGCGGAATGCGACAGGCGGGCTGTCGATCACCCGGATGTCCCACCCAGCGTTCCGGCAGCATAACACCGCTGGACCCGTCCCAGGATTGAAGGGTGCTGGGCATGCCTTTGCTACACCCTCCACCTCTGCAAAATAACATCTGCACGGGACTCATGATTAAGAGTTACCTCCGCACGGATCCAGTGAGTTGCTATTTGAAAAAGCCACCCATGACCAAGCATAAGGAGCAGGCTAAGGACCCAATCCTATCCAAACTTGCAGCACCAATGAAACTGCAGTACAGCCCCAAGGTAAAGGAACAAACATTTCCTTACCTTGAGGAGGCCACTGTGACTGCCTCCCCACTGCAGGATGCCATCCATGCTCCATTGGCATGACTGCATTGGTGCTGAAAAGTTGGACAGGAGTGGGCACTAAGTAACTGAATACTGTTTGGTATGGGAATATCTGGCACCAGATACTATAGCACCCAGTATTCCTAGGTGGTCTCCCATCTAAGTACTAACCAGGCCTGACCCTGCTTAGCTTCCAAGATCAGACGAGATCAGGTGCATTCAGGGCAGTATGGCCATAGAGGTACCAGATACTGATGGTGCTTTCATCTTCTAGTATATTTCTAATTTGGTAAGATTTTCTGTTATGCTCTACATCTCAAATATATTCTGCTATTCCCCATTAATCTTTATTTTCTTCTGGGCTAGGCATGTCTCGTTTCCTGGCCCTTCCCTCATATGATTTGCCTTTAGACATTTCATTCCCCTTGGAGCCCTCCAAACCAATGTGAGTACTCTCACTGGTGAGAAGATTGTCCAAGTGCTTAACCATGTACTTTGAACTTTGGTTTAAACATCAGTGATGTCATGCAGGGGGAACGCGGGGGAACTCAGTTCCACTAGTTAAAATTAGGGCTGAATCCGCCCACTTCACTCTCCCTCCCCCCTCCCAATTCCTCTGCAAAGAGCTTTTCTTCTTGATTGGCCGGCACTCAGAGGGTTAAAGGGAGTGACTCCGGATTCCTAGAGGGGCGAAGGCACTGATGTCATTCAGGGGGAACGGACCAGAACAGGCATTCCGGATCCTAATGGGCTCCGTGGCTGGTTCTGGGTTCCCGACAAGTGCCAATCAAAAGTGAGTTCCTGTTCCTAAATCATTTGAATGACACCACTGTTAAACATGATCTGTTGGGTAGAAGTCAATTTCCAATTGTCATGGTGGCAGAACATACCCCAATCTCCTCCTATATGGAGCACTAGGCAGTGACGTTCCCAGAGGCGGAGCAAAGCGCTAAGATTTTCAGGCGCCTGAATGCCCATGTAAAGTGGCCCCTCCCTCTCGCCTTCAGAGCCATTCATGGCTGCAAAAGCAGAGCGGATGCATCTCTGCTGCTTTACTCTTGCAGCTGTGAATGGCTCTGAAGGCAAGAGGGAGAGGCCGCTTTACACAGGCATTCAGGCGTCTGAACAATGTAGTGCTTCGACCCACCACCACCACCACCACCACCACCACTGGGAACACCAGTGTTACTCCGTAGAATATTCTTGTATTTGGGCAAGGAGTGTGTTAGCTTGATTTTTAGGAATTTACTCCCTGCCTTTTTGCAAATGCCTCAAGGCAACCAGAAACCTCAGTTAGAACCAAAGCGAGAAGACAGTATAATAATTAGAGACAAATGTGGCAGATACGAATTAAGACATTAATAGCAGCATGTTGATGAGACAAAAAAAACCCCTTTAAAGCACTCATACAATTAAAAGAGGACCCAGGTATCCTAACAGGTATCCTACATAAAGCTGAGAGAACAGGATGAATGTGTGTAATACCTGAAAGGTCCTTCCAAGTGTACTGAGAGAGAGAGACTAAAGGCGCAATCAGTGATGTCATGCAGGGGGAATGCGGGGGAACTCAGTTCCACTAGTTAAAATTAGGGCTGACTCCGCCCACTTCACCTCTCCCCTCCCGATACCTCTGCAAAGAGCTTTTCTTCTTGGTTGGCCGGCACTCAGATGGTTAAAGGGAGCCACTCCGGATTCCTAGGGGGGTGAAGGCAGTGATGTCATTCAGGGGGAACGGACCAGAACGGGCGTTCCGGATCCTAACAGGCTCCATGGCTGGTTCCGGGTTCCCGACAAGTGCCAATCAAAAGTGAGTTCCTGTTCCTGAATCATTTGAATGACACCACTGGGCGCAATCCTCATCTCCACTGGAACAAGCAGGCTGGCCGGCCTGCGCTGTATTCAGCACAGTTTAGGTGCAGGCTGGAGCCTCCACAGTGGTTTCCTTTCCCTGGGGTATGCGCCAGCCACCTCTATGGGGCCGCTGTGGATCTGCGCCTGCAATGCAGCAAGCGCAAGTCCAAGCATACCGCACAGCCTCAATCAGGCTGCACTGGCCAGGGACGGGGGTTTGGGGCCGCATCTGAGCTCCACCTCCTTCCCGGGGCTGCCCCGCCCACCCTACCTCTGCCCCGTACTGCCCTCCCTCCTGCCTTCCAGAACAGTCCCTGTGAACTCTGCTGTCGCTGGAGCGGCTTACCAGGGGCGTGCCCCAGTGATGCAGGGCCGACACAACTGCCTGCGTCGCCCTTGCGGAAGAAGCACTGGCACAGACGCGCTTTACGACACGCTCGCGACAGTGCTTGGCTGACGCAAGTGGCTGGCAGTGGCCAAAGGGGAGGTTGGATTGCGCCCTGAGAGTGACACAGTCTGGACACCACCAGAACGGCCTGTACTGCAGTTGTTGTTGTTGTTGTTCAGTCGCTAAGTTGTGTCCGACTCTTCGCGACCCCATGGACCACAGCACGCCAGGCCTCCCTGTCCTGCACTAGCTTCCGGAGTTCGCCCAACTTCATGTTCGTCGCTTCAGTGACACTGTCTAACCATCTCATCCTCTGCCGCCCCCTTCTCCTTTTGCAGGAGTACTGCACTAGCCACTTCCTAATCCCACAAGCCAGAGCAGGCACTCAGAGCAGGGCCGGCTCTAGGAGCGGCCAGGCCCAATGTGGAGCCTTCCCGTGGGGCCCCCACTCAGCAAGAAAAGTGTTTGTGGTGCTGCACATGGCACCTGGAAATAGTTGGTGGTGACACAATGATGTCACTGCCAACTGCTTGCAGGAAGCCGTTTTGGGACATTAGGAGGAAGGGGCAGGTGGGAGGGCCCAAGGTAAAGCTGCTCTGCTCACCACACTGGCTTACAGTTCATAGAAATACAGGCTGCTACAGCAGGCAATCTGTTTACTGTGCTGGTGCGGGGGGCCCCAAAGTGTGGGCCCCAATGTGATGACATTGGTCACATTGGCTTAAGTCTGGCCCTGACTTAAATACTGGGCCGGCTAGTGGGGGATGATGCGGCAGTCATTCTGAAAGCCCAGTCCCAGACTATTTTAGGTTTTCAAGGTCAAAACCAGCATCTTGAACTGGATCCCAAAACCAAGCCAATGGCCAGCGCTTTTAATACTGGTATAATATGCTCATATGCTAAGGGACGTGGTGGCGCAGCAGGTTAATTTGCTGTTGCTGGGCTTTCCAACCGGAAGGTTGGGAGTTCAAGACTGTGTGACCGAGTGAGCTTCCATCGCCTGTCCCAGCTCCTGCCAACCTAGCAGTTCGAAAGCACCTAAATGCAAGTAGAGAAATAGGAACCACTTCGGTGGGAAGGTAACGGCATTCTGTGTGCTACGGTGTAGAGTCATGCCAGCCACATGACCACGGAAGCTTGTCCTCGGACAAACGCCGGCTCTACAGGCTTTGAAACGGAGATGAGCACCGCTCCCTACAGTCGGTCACGACTAGACCATTTGGTCGTGGGGAAACCTTTACCTTTAATATGCTCATAGCGCTCAGTCCTACTTAGAAGTCTGGCGACTGCATTTTATTAAGCCAGTGGTCGCTTTCAGCCTCTCTTCAAGGGCAGCTCCACGCACAATGTATTACAGTAATCGGTCTGGTTTGTTACTCCAGCAAGGATGGCTGGGGCCAGATTGGCATTCTCAAAAAGGGAACGCAGCTGGCACATGGCACCCTGAGTTACTGATGCTGTTTGGCATCTAACAATAAAGCTCGTTCAACTGGCATCCCCGACTGCAAAACTGGTTCTTCAGGGAGGAGGCAAATCTCTCCAGAATAGGCTGAAAATACCACTTGTCTGGATTGATAAATAATCAGCGAACACCCCCTTAGTCTTTTTGGACTGAGTTTTGGTTTGCTAGCTCTTTTTGAAGTCTTGCACAATTTCTCAGGATGTGTCTGTGTGCCAGACCGACATAATACTGCAGTAATGTTTGACTTGTACTTTTCTGGACGTATGTTATTTCTGTGGCTCTCTTCGGCTGATTGCAGTGGCCTATATAGCTAATACAATAAACTTTGATGTGATTGTGCTTCTGTGCCTAATTAATTGACACACATCTTCTGTTTCTTAGGAGAACACTCATCTCAGGGGAAGAACAAAACTCGGCAGCATGATGATTCCTCATTGCGCCTGGGCAGCAAATGTGTATGTTCGCTAAATCTTGAATGTATGTCGCTTCGCTTTAGTGGATTTCAGACGTGAGCCTTCAGTCTTATGACATGGTTTGAAGGTGCACAGTACATCTACTGAAGCTAAATAGTTCTGGGTCTGGCCAGCGCATGGATGGGAGATCACTTGGGAACTCTGCGTACAGTGCCTTGTCTTCCATAATGGTAATAGGTGTAAATGAATTTTGCTGCAGCACCTAAAATAAGATCCATTCCCTAGCCGAGTGCACAGAGTCAGAGTGCTATCCTATACTGTGCTGGAATGGTGAGGTGATATGGGCAGCTGTGGACTCCTCAGGTCTATGCCTGCTAAGCAGCAGGTGCAGATCCGAGGACACCGTGTGGCCCAGGAAATGGGCCTCGGATTGGGCCTTATGGCTGAATCCTGGGTCCACCCCCCTTCTGGGCCGTCACGCCTCCTGGCCTGCCCACTCACAACCCACCCAGAAATGCCCTCCCCCGCCCACTCCCTCCCACTCCCCTGCATTGTTCCCTCGCTGTGCCAGCCAGGTTTGGCTAGTGCAGGGGAAGTGCAGTGCGAGTGCATCGAGACCGAGAGGGGCGTCAATGTCAGGGTTGTGCCGCCAAGTTCTGTTTTGTCCACTTGCCTAAAGATTCTTCTTCTGATGGAACAACGGAGCAAGATTTGGCTATCAGGCCTGGTCAAAGATTGACTGCAGCAATCTTTGCTGCAGCAGATTGCAGCCCAGATCTGTGGGCACACCTGTGTGTGAGCCAGCCCTGGGACAGGGTGGAGCCAGGATCTGGTTCTTCTTTCTCCCCAGCCTGGTCAACCCTGCACAGGCTGCTTGGAGTTGCACCAGCAAGTTTGCTGGCGCAGCACTGAGTAGCCCTATTGAGGCTGCTGGGGCTTACCCAGCAGCGTAAGGGGGAAATATCCAGTGGTGCAATTCAAATGAATTAACAACCGGTTCTATGACGTCATAGCCGGAGCCAAAAAAAACCACCGAAGCCAGCCGAGGTAAGTGAGTGGGCGGGGCCCGGCCATTTAACAACCGGTTCTATAGAACCTGGGCGAACCCCCTGAATTCCACTACTGGAAACATCCCCTTACCCCAGCTGTCCAGCTGTCACCTAAAGTGTGCTGGATATAGCACAGGCCTACCAATCTGCCTGTTCCAACACAGCCTAGGATTGGGCTGTTACTGTCATACAACCAAAAGAGGAAATGACTTGAAATATTGTTTCATTTCAGGTGTAAAGGAGCCCTAGTTCATGATTTCCGGCTGGAACCACTCACCAAAGCAGTCACGCCACTGGACTAATATGGATCCTTCAAACATGCAACAAGACATGTACATTTCCACATTTCCATTTCCATAAAGTTTGCCTTTTTTTTTTTTTGTCCTTCTGTGCCTGCTGTTTTCCGCTAGGAAGCCTCTTATATTTCTGTTCAGTGGCCACATAACTGGTGTATAGTATATATTTATTATTTCCCACATATGTAAAAACAGTGAAATGATAGCATCTTGCGAGTAATGCAAAAATGCATTTGATGTTTGACTCATGGTGATAGTTTTGTACAAAAAAAGAAAAAACATTTCTTCCTGGAAGAAAAGCATTAATCTGCTTTCGCATGCTTTCAATAAAGAGTTTTGTACCACAGGCTGAAAATATTGTGCCAGGGATTACACGATATGGACTGGACAGCATTTGGAGTTCTGCTCCAGCAACTTGTGTGAGCGGAAGCCAACTTCTGCCACCCACTTTGCCAAAGTTCCGAAGTGCTCAAGTTAAAAAGTTCCAAACAGCCTATGCTGAAGATCAAAGGATTTGACAGCAACATGGCGTGTGATGCGGGGAATGGGACTGCAGGAGAAGGGGGGTGTAACATGGGTATAAATAGGGATGGTTTTTTTCAGTGATCAACACAGAACGCTAAATGATGAGAATTTTCACGGAAAACGCTACATAACGACAAAATTTAGGTCAAAACGTGAAAAATACCTCTTTGGATTATTTTGACAGAGTTTGACACAATTTTAGATCCATTTCACAAAAATAATGCCACTTTTGATTATTTATGACACAGTTTTGAGGAATCTACATATAGTTTTCAGTAAGTGATCAGGAGGAGGAATGGCAGAAACAGGAGGAATTTTGCTGAAACTTGCATGAACACGCATGTTCATAGTTCCAAATGTGTGCTGGGGCAACTTTAATGGAATGTGGAAGTACTAAGCAGCAGTTTCGTGATGCTCCAAGCAGCAACCAGGGTGCAGCTTGGGAATTTTTGAGCAGGTTATTTCAGGCTGGGGTGTGTGCGCCAGTAATTGCTTGCCTTTGTAAGGCCATTCACCTTTATTTATTGCACTGTTTGTACAATTTGCAATAAAATTTTTTGATAAAAACACATCACAGCGCAATTTGCTATTTTAATCAAGAAATTTTGGAAAAAATATTACCAAAAAAACCCACCCCTAGGTATAACATAGTGGTGGTAGCATTTGGTATTGGCTATGAAAATCCAGCATCCTGAAGAATCTTCGCTTCAGAGTGTGTGGGTACTTTTTCAAACCAGCCCTCATGGCTTCAAAGATAAATTTAAAGTTGACAGCCGTTCCTACAGTGGTGTTCTTACAAAGGACGGGGCAAAATGCTGGGAGGTGGGCCAGCCCAGCCCAGGGAGTGGGTGGAGCTTGGATCAGAGGCGTCATGCAGCCGGAACGCTGGGCGGGAGGAACGGGTGAGTGGCAGCCCGCCCGTTGCGTTCCGGTCCGTTTTGCCGTCTTCCCCGCCCCCGCGGGGGCGGGGAAGATGGCGAAACGGACCGGAACGCAACAGGCGGGCTGCCGCTCACCCATACCTCCCTCCCAGCATTCTGGCTGCATGACGCCTCTGATCCAAGCTCCACCCCTGGGCTGTGCAGCTATATAGCAGGCACAGATCCGAGCAAGCCCATCAGGGAGGCTGGCGCCTACCCCAGAGCAAGGGCATGAACGTGGAGGTTCCAGCGCAGTCCCATCCTGCATTGGATACTGTTCCGGCATAGGATAGAATTGCACCTTAAGGGACTGCACCTTTCAGTTTCACACCACTTTTGATTTTCTTAAGAACAACCATTTTTCTCTAGCCCCAGCACACATCTTGTGTTAGCATGGTACTACACAGAGTACGTTTCTGACAACCGCATTGCAGTGGCATCTCTACAGGGAGGGCAGATCTCTAAGTTTTGCAAGGAGCCTTACCCTGTCATGTAAATCCCTCCTCTCCCTTGCTGCTGTAGCCAGTAAGCAACGCCAAGATGTTGCTGTTCCCTGTGAGGATTGGCTAAAACGGTGCAGGAGAGGAGTGATTTCCACTGCAAGGTAAGGCTTCTTGCAAAACTTAGAGCTCTGCCCTCCCTGTAGAGACACCACTGCCACATTGGTCCTCTGGATGCAGCTTCAAGAATTAATAAGGGAATATCATCCCCTTGCTGCTAATATTTTGTGTCTTATTCTTCTGTATCTTATTCTTCTGTAGTCAAATGCTGCAGTCATCTTTCATCTGAAACACTCATTATTGTAAAATGATCCTTCAGCTCATTCCTGAGGCGCGTTAAATGTTCCCTTGGGTGAATTGTGATCCTGCAAACGCAATCTTCCACTGAGCACCCAGAATCAACTGGGATTAGCAAACACGTTATGAGGACTGGAAATGCTGATGTGCAATGTTAGAAGGCAAAAGCTTGGCTGGCACAAGGACCACCATAGAGCATGTTTGGACCACACTGAGTCAGGGGGGATGGCGCACGTCTGTGTGCTGGCCTCTCTGACTCAGAGAGTGGTCCAAACATATTTTACAGTGGCCTTTGTATGCCTCCCAAACTTTGCCTTAACTGTGCCGGCCTAACTCCAGGTTAGGATTGCGCTTCCAGTGTGCGTGTTTGGGGGGGGGGGAATCTCAGCAGCAGTGATGTATGCCAAGATCCAATCCCCCTTTCCTCACCCAAGCCTCCCCCTGAGTCTGCCTGGACTTACATCAGCAAAACAGTGACATAGGCCAAGGAGACTCACTGGAGGCCAGGAAGCCTATAGGAAAGTAAGTAAGAAGCAGTTCTATTTATCTCTCCCAGTCTATCTGATACCTCCCACCCTCCAGCATGCAGGGCATGGTCCATCAGCGGTACTGGATGCTGGATTGGGCCATAAGGAAAGGATGGAGCCCTTCAAATCTGGGCATCTGCCTTGGCAGAGGAAAGGCGGGATATAAATCTCTTAAATAAATAAATAAATATTTACTTTTACATTATTTTCATTGAGCAGAAATTCCTTTCCATTGTGGACGTTTACTCTGAGATCCAGCCTCTGCCCTGTTTGATTAGGACAGTCAAATGGGAAGCAAAACTGTTTTAAGACTTTGGTCCTTGTGGAAAAGGTGAAGACCCTGATTTTATAATCAGCCCAGTGGGCATCAATGCCTCCTAAACTGAGGAGAGAGAAAAATTCATTGTACTGGAAATTCTTTATCCTCTGTTACTTTCAGCTTTGTTGTCACTGAGCTTCTTATTGATCTCACATAAAGGGCAGGGATGTGGCAATTTGCAAATGCTCAAAGGGTAATCCCTAAGGTTCTATCTACAGTTTCAGCCAACTTTAGTGGTACACTGAAAGCATTATGCAAACAAGGTTGGAAAACTGGAAAGGTTCCCACTCAGAACTGAGCAGATTATCTGCACAGAAACTAAACCTTATTTAAGGGATTATCCTGAAGAAGGAAGACATGTGGTCTAAATAAGTATTAGATGTTTTTAAATAATAGTGTAGCTCCAGAAATCTTGCATTCATGATATGCAGGTCAATTATTGTGATTCTTCAGACATACAAATCTGAATATTACTGCAAACTGCAGCACAGGTATGCCCTGGGATCTGCTGGGGTTCCATTCCAGACCCCATCGTGGATACTGGAAACTGTGAATACTGGGGATGCCTTTTTTAAGTGGGAACATCAGTGGTTTGGCTGCAACAAGTTAAAAAAGAGATTTGTTTAATGTTCCTCTACCTTTTCAGTAGGAGTCCCAGTATCCGTAGTATCCGTGGATAACTGAAACCGTGGATACCAAATCAGTGGATACCGGGCATGCCTGTACTTCCATTGCATCCCCTCAAAGTTCATATCAAACGTTTTCAATGTTTGTTGTAGAAAGAGCATTCTGTGTTCGTGCAATATTCTTATTTGCCCAATATTTTGGGATCTTTCCATGGAAGTCCACCTTCTGTCATTGTGCTAAAGCTTGCCATTGTTTTGCTTCAAGACCTCCTAATCACATTGTGAACACCACCAATTCCATGCTGCAGTGAAAGCACCGTAAAGTGTGTTATTACACATATGGTCATGCACAGAAAGAATGCACAGCAACTACAGCAGCTGTGTCACTGGGAGCTGCTCAGGACAAACGAGGCCAGCAAGTAATGTCTGCAGTTGGTTCAGACCCAATCCTGACCCTCAGATAGCAATCCTAACCTGGAGTTAGGCCAGCACAGTTAGGCCAGCACAGTTCGGCTGCACAAGGGATGCTGTAAAGTATGTTCGGACTACAGCACACAGATGTGCGCCATCCTCCCTGATTCCAAGAGTCGTCCAAATGTGCTTTACAGTGGCCCTTGTGACTGCCAAACTTTGCTAACTCCAGGTTAGGACTGCGCCCTCAAAGTGGTTCTCCCCAGAGGAAGGGGCGTTTCCTGCAGTGGCTTTGTACCTCCTGCCAGCACCCCCTCCTCCAGGAAAAACCCGGGGGTGACTGCCTTGCTTGGGTCACAAGGCAGTCACTTCCAAGTTGTCCCCAGAAGAGGGGCACTCTCTGTAGTGGTATCACGCTCCCTGTTCTTTCTCCTATGGAGGCTCTGTCTCTACAGGTGAAGGAAGTAGGGCCTTGAAACTGCCAGCAACTCCTCCGTAACTAGGGTGGAGCCTGTCATTCATCCCCGCTTGGCACAGAGCTCAGGGCAAGCGCCTGTCAGGCTCCGCCCTAGTTTCGGCTCTGCACTCTATATCCAGCAGTGTTGCCTTCAACAGCAAACTTGGAAGCACCATCAAAGTTTTCTTTCGCTTTTAGGTCTCACCGTGAAAGAAGAGGTTTGGGCACCCCAACGCAAGCCTGGCAAATGATAGCAGATTGATTTTGGGGAGGGAAACAATCAAAGACACCAAGTCAACACTGTTTAGACAACACCTCATGCTGGCTATTTGAGGAGTTGAATCGACTGCCTGCAACTGTTGTCTCTTCCAAGTAATTAAAGAGTCCAAAATAGACCTGATAACAGAGTTGTTGCTGGTCTGTTGTCCCCAACATTCCTTTTTGATGAAAAGCAGCCTGAAGCTACTGAAATTCATTCATTCGCTCATTCAATTTTTTTCCCCACCTTTCTCCCTGCAAAGACACCCAGAAATCCAACACGCAAAAGTGGCAGGTGAGGGACCCCTCTCCAATCTGGATCGATTCCAATCTGGAAACGCGCATGTCCATTCTATTGTTTTTGAGAGCGCAATCCTAAATTGTGCTGGATCGGCGAGGCCGGCGCAGGTGCGGGACCAAGGAAGCCGCGCAGGTCGAATCAGGGCTGCGCACCCTCCCAACAGGGCCTTGGATGTGGCCTAATGGACGCATCCCAGCCCCACCCCTTCCCTGGGCCAGCGTGCTCAACAACCCGCCAACCCCCGCCCAGTTCCACCCACCCTCCCCTGCACCCAGCGGTGTTATGCTGCCGGAACGCTGGGCGGTACATCTGGGTGATCGACAGCCCGCCCGTCATGTTCCGGAGCGTTACGCCATTTGCGTAACCAATTACGCCACTTGTGTACGTTACACAAACGGCGGAACGCTGCGGAACGCGATGGGCGGGCTGTCCATCACCCAGATGTCCCGCCCAGTGTTCCGGCAGCATAACACCGCTGCCTGCACCAGCCGAATTGCCCTACTGGTAGCATCGGCCCAAGAGCTCTAGTGCGACACGGGGGTGCCACTAGTCAGTGATAGCTACGTAGTTGCTGGGACGCCACCCTGAGTCTCACCAGGAATGAGGCTCAGTCACAGAAACTGGGGTTTCGCTAAAATCCATGACTGTTATCAGCATATGAGAGTATCTAAGCCAGTGGTTCCCAAACTGTGGGTCAGGACCCACCGGCGGGTTGCAACCCATTTTTGGTGAGTCATGAAACTCACAAGCTGATAACTGACAAAGAAAATACGTTGAGCCATATGGACAGAGAAACTGGGCCGCATGTGCATTCTTATTTGCAAGTAGGCAACATGCCTTGGCTCTTATTGAAGGCCAGGCGAAGGGGAACACAAGGCCACCGGAATGGTCCCAATCTGATGAACCTGGGCAACAAATACTCCAGAAGCTGCCACCCCCCATCATCTTAGTAAAAAAAATAAAAACAGAGGCTTGAGCAGCTGATAAAGTGGAACTCATAAATCTAGGTGGATCTCGATAAAGTATCATTTTAAAAAGTGGGTCCCGGTGCTAAAACGTTAGGGGACCATTGATCTAAGCCATTTTTCCCCTCCTGCAAGTGACAGCCAAGAAATAGTTCTACCACTTCATATGTGTCCCAGGATCCCAGAGAGGGGAAATGTCTCCCTGATGACCAAACTGAGCCCCCCCAAATATTGATTTGTTCTCCATAAGCCCCTCACCTGAGACCAAATACAGCACAGGGCCTGGAAACTCCTGTTAGTTGAGCCAAGGCATGAGCACATGAAATAATTTGATAAAGTACACTTTGGAGCTGTTGAAAGAGAAAAATGGGAAATTGGCCCAGGGAAACTCAATTTGCTGCCTCTTTGCATCATATTTTCATCGCAAGACACTGCATGTTTCACAGTTATGCAAACTCGGCATGGTAAACGTTTGTGTCATGCCAGACTTATAAGAGACGGGGCAGTATTTTTAAAGAAACACACTGGTGCACCACACTAAAATTCAGTGATGTCTACTAAACTGCTTGCTGAGGTCCTGCTCTTATTTCCCGGGCTGTCATAGTAGGCAATCTATTAGGCAGTCTTTGGATGCAAAACCAATAGTGCGCTACAACATACAGATTGCTCCTGCTTTCCATTGTATTTGCAGTCTTGGCAGACCCGATCAAAGCCACCAACTTCATCTGTATATCTTCCTCATCCATTCCCTTCCCAAACCCCAGTTCTAAAACACCGATTAGCAATTGCCGTACGGCATGAATTAAAGCCTTTCTTTGTCTCATTGTCAAGTAAATTGAAATGCAATAACTTTGCACCTATTCCTGAATTGTTATGTTCCCCTCTTGGCTTATATACATAGTTCAGAGCCACACAAGACTATCTGATGCTTTCAAGTGATTACAATGTATGGCTCATATTAAAATATCGACTATGATATTTTATAATCGGATATTTTATAAATATCGACTATCCCTTATTCAGACATCTGAAATCCAGACTATGCTGAAATACAGACACTTTTGTCCAAAACCTTAAAAAAAACCTTCTGTAGTGTGAACACTAGAAGGTCTTGCGCTCATTTCCATGTATAGGCTGTAAATTCTAATCTCTGCTCAGTGGTGTGTGCCTAGACAGACATAAATGCCAGAGGCCAGCAAACACCCGAATGGGTAACAAAAGAGCAAGAAGAAGCATTTCTCATTATGTTTATGCAATTATTCCAAATCCAGACAAATCCAAAATCTAGATACCTTCCTGTCCCAAGCAGTCCAGGAAAGGGATACTCAACCTGTACAATCCATTACTCAGAAGTACGTCCCACTGTGTCCAGTGGAGCCTAATCCCAGAAAGAGTGTCTATAGGATTGCCAATCTTAGTATCCCACATAAATGAGGATTAGCAACTGCAGCAACACAACGGTGTGGAAAAGTGGGTTGCTGATGCATCAACTTGAAGTTGTTCTTGCCAACCACTAGGTGGCAAAAGAGGAGGCTCCAACCTTCAGTTTTATAGGAAGAGGTAATTACTGTTTCAGGGCCCAGACCTATCCAACTTTCCAGGACTGATGCAGCCATTTGCAGCCCAAGATAAGGGGACAAAATTTTCCTTTACTTTGAGGAGGCCTCCATGGCTGCACCCCCGTTCCAACCATAGGATGGAACGTTGGATAGGATTGGGCCTCACTTAAATTGGGCATGATCCTTGAGTCCTGCTCTTGCGTCCATTAAAGCGCATTCCACCCTTGTAGCAAATCAGACCAGAAAGCAGCGGCGGATCTACAGGGAGGGCAGAGCTCTAAGTGTTGCAAGAAGCCTTACCCTGTCATGTAAATCCCTCCTCTCCCTTGCTGCTGTAGCCAGTAAGCAACGCCAAGATGTTGCTTTTCCCTGTGAGGATTGGCTAAAACGGTGCAGGAGAGGAGTGATTTCCACTGCAAGGTAAGGCTTCTTGCAAAACTTAGAGCTTTGCCCTCCCTTAGATCTGCCTCTGCCAGAAAGCACCAGCAGTTAAGCAATCATGCTACGCAAAACAACAGCATCCCTGCAACAATAAAACTGCAACCCTATGCACATTTTCTTGCGCATAAGTGCCACTGACCACTGGAGAGGACTTCCAAGAAAACATCCTGAGAATCTGGCTGGCCCCGATACTGAATCTACTGTGACCTGAGCACCATCCGGAGAAAAATATGTCCTTCTCAGATATTACCTGCAGAGCCAAGAGGATCTTTGCCATTCCGCATGCTTTAGCAAGGCTGGTCATTCAGTTCAACTATTTTGGATCAGAGCACCATGTTGCTAAGATTCCTTCAGAGCAAGCTCTTTGCAAGAAGGCACCTGCTGCAGAGATCCATTCCACTGAGCCCTTCCTGCAGCCATCTCTCATGGCATCACTTGCAAACCCCATTTGTTTGCCCACTGGCTTCTCCACATTTTGGTTTGTTCTCCCTTGAACTGTGGATGTTATTTCTGTTATTATGCAGGTTAAAAAAAAATTTGAAACCTCCACTGAATATATAGCTCTAGACCTGATGTATGGAAAGCTGGCCTCAGGCATTGATTTTTTTTCCCCATCACCCACTACTGAACGCAGCATATCTCATTTCCCGCAGAAATGCTTTTTCAAAGAAGTTGTAACCCTTGCGTAATCATAACCAAATCAGTCATGGACTATACGGAAGAGACATCACATAGCCCTCAGCTTTAGCAACTGCTTCCATTTTCAGCCTGCAACAATATTAAGGGCGGAATCCTAGCCTGGAGTTAGGCCGGCACAGTTTGGCTGGCATAAGGGACACCATAAAGCATGTTTGGACCACTCTCAGAGACAGAGGCCAACACAGAGACGTGCGCCATCCTCCCTGGCTCCTAGAGTGGTCCAAATGCACTCTATGGTGTCCTTTGTGTCCTATGCTGGCCAAACTTTGCTGGCCTAACTGTGCCGGCCTAACTCCAGGTTACGATTGCGCTCTAAATGCTTCCTTGCAAATGCTCACTGAGGGCCCAACCCTAAGCCCTCCAGTGCAGGCGGTACGAGTATACAGCTAGGAATGGTGTTGCCATAAGGCACCTCCAGTGCTGGCGGTAAGCTGTTACTGCTAGTGCTGGCCCAGCACCAGAGCCAGTGGTGTCATCCTACCGGTACGCTGGGCGGGACATCCGAGTGATTGGCAGCCCGCCCGTCGCATACCGCAGTGTTATGCCATTTGCATAACGTACGCAAGCGGCGTAACTGGTTACGCAAACAGCGTAATGCTGCGGTACGTGACGGGCGGGCTGCCGATCACCCGGATGTCCCGCCCAGCGTACCGGTAGGATGACACCACTGACCAGAGCCCACCACCTGGAGGCAGCAATGCGGAATTGGTGGCCGGTAAGTGCAGGGGCCACAGGCATTGCCCTGATTCCAAGTGGGGCGGGAGGGCGTCCCTGGGTGGGGGAGGGGCAGAGCAGTGGTGGGACTGGTGGTGGCCTCTCACCTGCGCCGGCAAAATAGTCGGTGCAAACACGAGGAGACCCATTGGGAGCCTTATATCCTTACCCCGTGGGGGAGGGGGGGAGAAGGAAAGATGTCCCCTTCTCCTAAGGTGCATCCAGTCCCTGCACAGAACCAGTAGGCTGCTGTCCCAGCGCAATTCTATACAAGTCTACTCAGATGTAAGTTTCAGTGAGTTCAATGGATTTTACTCCTAGGTAGATGAGTACTGGATTGTAGCCTAAGGGCCCAATCCCGTCCAGGTTTCTGGTGCCAATGCAGCTGCAATGGAGCCCCAAGGGAAGGAAACAACTTTGCCCTTAGCTTGAGGAGGCCTCCCTGACTCCCCCTCCAGCACAGAATGCAGCACATATCCCATTAGGATGGCAAAATTGGATAGGAAACTGGAGCTGGAAAAATTGGATCGGATTCGGCCCCTAGAAAGCTCATAATTATAGGGCCAATTCTGAATCAAGCCAAGGAGGAAATTGTGTGCTATGAAACAGCAAGCGTGGCCATTCTGCTACTCACATTGCCCAGATTATAAGTATTTAAAAGTTCACCATAATGGGGATCATCCCCTGTCGAAGAAAGAACAGCCACCAGGTTGCAAGGTAGGGGAATTAAAGGGATCTAACAAAAGAAAATGAATAAGCATTCTTACCAGTGATGTCATTCAGGGGGAACGGACCAGAACGGGCGTTCCAGATCCTAACGGGCTCCGTGGCTGGTTCCGGGTTTTGTTTTGTTTTTCAACATTTGAATTTGAACTCAAAAGTGAGTTCCTGTTCCTAAATCATTTGAATGACACCACTGATCCTTTGTGCCAATAAAGGTATATTGAATTGAATTGATACCACTGATCCTTACCATATAAAGGCTGACTCAGATTTAGCGATCATGATGCCCAGGGCTCCTTTCTATAGCATTCTGAAACTAATGGTTAATCCTGCCCTGAATCAGATCTAAATGGACTGCTGGGGCTATTGACTTCCTGAGTGGCTCTCTGTCATGCGCATGTGCATGGCATGTACATCATCAGCACACATGTCTTAGAATACAATCTGAAGTGCTCAATGGTCTGCAACAAATCCCTCATCCTGACCCAGAGCGCCATCCTAGGCGCCCTATAGCGTCGATGGTACATGGTAGCAGCACCCCCATATTGGCGCTCTTGCTCCAAGACTGGAGCGCCTGAGCTCGTCTCCCTCTGTGCCAGCCAAGCCCAGCTGGTGCAGAGGCGTGATGAGCTGGGGGGAGGGAGGGAGTGCGTGGGGGGAGGGTGTTTCTGGGCTGGGGGAAGGTGGGTTGTGGGCGGACCAGCAGGCATGCTGGCCCAGGAGGGAGGCGGGCCTTAGACTCGGCCATAAGGCCGAATCCTCCTCATCCCGACTTGGGCCGCGCGGTCTCCTCAGATCAGGGCCTGCTGTTTAGCAGGCGCAGATCCGAGGAGTCCATAGGGGAGGCTGGCACCTCCCCTACAGCAAGTGCACAAACATGCCCTTGCTGCGCGGTGTGTGTGTGTGCCAGCCTTGCCTAAGCAACGCTGGCTATGGCGCTGGCTAGCCAGCCTCGCCATTCCAACACTGCTTAGGATTGCGCCGCCCATTTTCATCACAAACATACTCATCGGCCTGCCTATTCCAGCTCGGAGTTAGGATTGCACTCTTAATGGAATATGCCAAGAAAAGAAGGCATTTTTGGTACACTCTAAAAGTTTTGTCCAAACATAGTCTATGATAACACGAAGCACCTGACCCACTCTGTTTTCAACAGCGGCTTCGAGAATGGGATCATTAGTGTACTTGTTGGTATTCAGAGCCACTGTTAAATTTAGCCAAGCGGTAGCCATTATGCAAATGCATTCCGCCTTTGCTTAGCCTGGTCTGATGTGCAAATTGGCTGTTTCCCTGTGCTTTGGAAGCCACATTAATTATTCCAGAATATACATAAACAGCGTATCTGATGGATGGCGCCAGCGAGTTACTGGATAGGCCACGTTAAGGAACTGAACACTGTGGGGGGGGGGTTAGATTCACCTGCACTCCTCAGACTGTGCAGGAAGAAAGAAGAAATGGGAGTTGCAGTGCCATTAAGACAACCGTCTCCGCAGTCAAGGATGTAGCTGAAGCACAGAATGAAGGCATGTAGCTGTTGTCTAGAGGAAACAGGAATCCCGGTTCATGGAGGAGAGGTGCAAAGCCTTTGTTTCTGCGTGCTCCAAGAACAGTGCTGAATGCTTGAGGTTTGTCCTTCCTGTGGCAAGATCAGACGTAAGACTGAACAGCAAAAAAAAGTTCACCTTTTATTGAAATAGTGGTGAAGAGTACACAAACCAAACAGAAGATTTATGAACATGCAAAGTTCAGACTCCAAGCGGAGTTCTGTCCTAAAATCTGCAGCAAAGGACAGTGAGCCACCTGCCCTTTTAAAATTTGGACAGTCCCCTTTATGCTGCCATTGATGTCCCAAAGTTTTCCTGTATGCGCATTTGTTCACAGTCATTCTGCAGCATGGGGTTTGTTGTATTAAGACTATACTTAATACTATATTAAGTATTAAGTATAGTTAAGTATTAAGTATTAAGTATAATATTATATTGGATGTATATCCAATCCACATGTAATTTTCTTACCGTCATCCAGCATTAATACTACATTATTTCATGAATAGTTCTTGTGCATCATATTGCCAGAATACACAGTTCTTTCTTGCAGAATAAATTACTACTACTACAGTATTACAGTATTACTACAGTATTACTACAGTACAGTAGTAGTAACAGTATTTATTTATATAATTTATACCCCATCTTTATACGGGCCCTCAAAGTGGCTTACAGATAAAAAAAACCTAACAGATTAATACAATTAAAGCAATTACACATAATATACTTAAATGGACCACAAATAAAATTGTTCCATAAAAAGCGCCAGCCCCCCCACCAGTAGTACTAGTACTACTAGTAGCAACATATCTATCTTTCTTTTCCTCCAAGGAGCTCAGGACAGTATACAAGATTCTCCCTCCACCACCAGTTTTATGCTCACATAACTTCTGGAGTAGGTTAGGGTGCAAGTTAATGACTGGCCCAGAATCACTCAGAATGCAATCCTAACCTGAGTTAGGCCAGCACAGTTAGGTTGGCCGGCACAAGGGCCACCATAAAGTGCGTTTGGACCACTCTTGGAGTCAGGGAGGATGGAGCACTTCTGTGTGCTGGCCTCTCTGACTCCGAGAATGGTCCAAACATACTTTACAGCATCCTTTGTGCCCCAGCCAAACTTTGCTGGCCTAACTGTGCCAGCCTCACTCCAGGTTATGATTGCACTCTCCCTAAGTACTTATGTACCTAAGCACCCAAATCCTAACTATGGATTTGATATATCTCCTTGTAGTTTGGGAATTCTACAACCTCAAACTTTCAACCAAATTCAAGAGCTATCTCAGAAGAACGTTAAATATTTACTCTCAGGGCAGTTTTGAAGCACAGTAGATGTATCTCAAGGGTGCATTGAGTCTTGCCATCCAGTTATGGCCGAAAGGTTCTCTCAGGCAGCTCCCCTGGCTGCTACTGCTCATTCATGCTGCAGGCAGTGATAATGGAGACACCAGAGCCTCTGTGTAGTGTACATGGCAAAAATAATTCTGGGAACCAGAAGAAAATAAGAGCAACACCTATATTTTGAAGGCATTCACTCTTTCACTTCTTGCTCTTGCCAATTAGTTTAGAATCCAAGTGCCAAAACAACATGGAGAACTGGAGAATAAAAAATACACACAACATTGGTTGCGCCATGCCCACAATAAGAGATGGAGCAGAGGATGATTTATCTCTGCAAAATCATTGGTGATGAAGAACTATTGATTGTTGTGTGAAGGAAATTTTCAATTAAGTTTCTCATACTCTAGCCTTGGCTGCTTGTTGTTCTGTTGATGATTCTGCTCTTTCTCAGCCAGTTGGAGCGTTCACCAAACAGATTATCACAATCCCGCAGCAGACAGCAAGTGCAGGTTAAGGGCAAGTGAGGTTAAGGTGTAGGATACTGTTATATAATGTCATTGTTGTTATGGTTACTCACAAATTCCAAAGAAGCGGTAAAGGATCACTGATAATGAATGCAGGTTGGATGTTTTTAGTGCAACTCGCTAGTGAGAATTGTGTGTGTTCTGCACCCTTGTTATGCTTAGCAGTGGCAGACCTGAGGAGGGGGCAAGGGGTGCCATTGCGCCAGGCGCTGGGCTGGAGGGGGCAGCAAAGCCAGACACTGCCCCCTGCCCCCTCCCAAGTAGAAGCATGAAGCCACTCTGAGAAGCAGCTTTCGTGGCTATCTCTAGTCATGGAATGTGCTTCTCAGCTACGAAGCGCCACCTACCCCTTCTCAGAAGTGGGGCAGCTCTTTGTGGCTGTACGAGGATGCTGTGGGGTGGGGGCAGGACCTGCAGGGTCACATCACCTTGGGTGCAGTGATGGGATCAGCTAACGACTCGGGGGGACGCTGGGCGGGCAGCAGGAAGGCTGGGCGGGACTTCTGGCTGATTGACAGCCCGTCCGTCCGGGTCTGCCGCCCGCCCGCCGCACAGGCTGCCCCCGGGTGGCGCGCCCTGCCGCTGTGTGCCCTGGCACCCGGGGGCCCCACCTCTCCCCCAGGCGAGCGGGCCCCCCTCCGAGACCAGGGCAGCCCGTGCGGCGGGAGGGCAGGTGGCGGACCCGGACGGACGGGCTGTCAATCACCCGGAAGTCCCACCCAGCCTTCCTGCTGCCCGCCCAGCGTTCCCCTGAGTCATTAGCTGATCCCATCACTGCTTGGGTGGCCTTCTTTTGGGGGTGGCCCTGCCACACTCACTTGCTCCCTGCCCTCTCTCCAAGCAATTGGGCTCTAGTCACATCTGGAGGATGTTCTGAGGCCTTCAGGAGGCCTTAAAAGATTACTTCCAGTTTTCAGAAAAACTGGAACACTAAACTAGTGTTCTACTAGAAAAACTAGAAAACTAAAACACTTTCAAGCCTTAGAACCTTCTCCAGCCAGGTGTTATCCTAGGAAACATTTTGTATCTCATTTTACTATAACCTTTTCTGGAATTGGTCAGAATTTATCTGACAAATAGAAGCGACAGATCAGAAAAAAAGGCATCTCCCAGGGAACCTTTAGCCATTCTCACAGAACTTCAATGCCCAGGATTTCCTGGGAGAGGGAACAGCTGTTGGACATATTTAAATCTGTAGTAGTGGTGTGTGCTCGGAGGTCCTGCCTAGCTCTCACCACATTGAGCTGTAAGATGAGGAGTCTGCCTGGAAGAAGGGCTGCCCTTGTAGCAACTCAATAGTACCAGCTCTGCTAACAGGTTAACCTGCCAAAATAAGTAAGATTACTCAGAACCCCCATGCCCAGTCTTTAGGGCCCTAATTTTAGCGGCAGCAATTTCCAATCACCGGGGTCCTAACCTAATCTTCTGAAATACCTACCCTTGTCAACACACTTGAAGGATCACCAGTGGTTTGCCAAATAGCCTGTTCATACGGTATTTAAATCTTTTGGCATGTTTAAAAATATAACTTTGGGCGCAATCCTAAACTGAATTAGGCCTGCATAAGCAAAGCCAGCAAAGTTTGGCCAGCACAAGGGACACCGTAAAATATGTTTGGACCACTCTCGGAGTCAGAGAGGCCAAGACACAGATGTGAGCCTTCCTCCCTGATCCCAAAAGTAGTCCAAAAACACTTTATGGTGGCCCTTGTGCTGGCCAAACTTTGCCGGCTTAGTTTATGCTGGCCTAACTCCAGTTTAGGATTGCACTCTTTATTTAATACTGCCTTTTAATTTTGCACTACAGCAGAATTAACTTGTGTTACTGTCACGTCCGTCTCGGGGGCCGGACCGCCACCCCCGGTCGAGACGGGCTGGGGGGCAGCCTGTGGGTCCCTACATGGTCCGAACCAGTGCAAAGAACCCTTCTCAGCCTTAGGGGGTCTCTTCACAGCATGCTTTATTCAGGTTAGCGCCTTCAGGTTCATCAGGCCCTGTTACGTTACAGGGACCCTGGATGGTTCAGAAAGAGTGGCATCGGCGCCCCACTCCCCAACCCCCGCGTCTCTGCTGGCCATCTCTTTGGCCCAAGGTCTGGACACCGGTTGCATTTGCTTCGGGGAGGCATCCTAGTGGGTGGGCCCAGAGCCTATGCTGCATAGGAGAGCTCCCTTAGTTGAGGCCCAGCGTTGCCACGGGGCTGGGGTCACCCACGGCAGGGTCGTTGAGTGGGGGGGTTGGGCCCCGTCCTACCATGTTCCCTGTTGGTCCGGGGGCTCACTCAGGCGCAGGCGCCCCCAACCTCGGCCTCTGTCCTTGGTCCGAGCAGGGTCCTTCACTGTACCCCAGAGGGGCTATGGGGTGTCCTTCCAACCCCTTCCAGGTGTGGGTCTGGTGGCCCGTAAGGGGAGGGAGATCCACAACCTCCCTGGGCCACCCTCTCAGCCTCCCAGCTAGAGAGAGCGACCTCTCCCCAGTGTGGCTGGGCTCCTTATGAGCTGCCCAGGCAGCCAGCCAGGCCCCACCCCTTCCTGTGAGGGCGGGGCTTTCCCTGGGACCTCCCCCAGGCCTGACATCATGGGTTTGCTTGTTACCAGCGCCTTGAGAGCCTCAACTCTGTCTGCTCTTCCCTGGTCCAGCCTACTCCAGCCTCTGGCATGGCAACGCAGGGGGATTCCTTGCCCGGGGTCCCTTGATGGCCTTGACCCGGCCCCTTGGCTGGTCCTGTGACCCTGAGGTGACAGTTACACAGTTGTGTTACCCAGCTGATAGCAGAAAACAAATGTCTGCTCTAGTAGAATCTGCACAGCACACTCAACACAAAAATTTTCCCCATCGGACACAAAAATGCTCTTGCTTTAAATAGCAACTTCTGATGTGGTATGAGAGTGTAGAATTCAGTGGAAACATCCCAAATCCCACAGAGTGAATTCAAGATTTCACACCTAAAAGGAAGGGTTATAGAGACCGAATCTTCTTGATAGTAGCATCCAGCAAGACTTCCTGCCCAGACACATTTTCCTGACACCTTCTTTGATTTTTTTAAATAGCCTTTATTCAAAATATACAAGGCTAATATTATATATGTCAGGGCACAATCCTAACCTGGAGCTAGTCTGGCACAGGCCAGCAAGGTTTGGCCGGCACAAGGGACACCATAAAGCACATTTGGACCACTCTCTGAGTCAGGGAGGATGGTGAATGTCTGTGTGCTGGGTTCTCTGACTCTGAAGGTGGTCCAAACATACTATATGGTGTCTCTTGTGCCGGTCAAACTTTGCTGGCCTAATTCCAGGTTAACAATGCACCTCAATGAGGCATCAGCAAAGCCCAATCTGTTCTCTCATGCCTTTGATAGTTTTTAATCGTACTGGTAAATGTTTTCATTGCCTTGTATGCTCTTTTTATTGTTTGAGCTTTTAATTGCTCTTTCTCATTGTTGTTGTTTATTGCATTAATGGTTACGTTGTAAATCATCTTGGGAAAAGAAAGAAGTCTAAACTTCTGAAATTGAAATTATGATCTGAAGATGTCCACAGTCGGAAAAGTAGTGCAGACACAATTATCAAAAATTGAGGGAGAATCGCAGTTGTTAAAATGAATGTTTTACCCAAGGTATTATTCCTATTTCAGACTATACCGATTATAATGAAGAAAAACTTTTTTTTTGGAATTGAATAAAATGATGATTAGATTTATCTGGAATGGAAAAAAACCAAGGATACGGTTAAAATTGTTACAAGATCATAAAACTAGAGCAGGACTTGGTGTACCGGACTGGGAACTTTATTACCAAGCAGCTACATTTAATTGGATAAAAGAATGGATTACTTTGAAGAATGAAAGGCTGCTCAATTTAGAAGCATTTGATACGCAAATTGGTTGGCATGTGTTTTTGATTTATGATAAAGCAAAATATTATGGAAACTTTAAACAACATGCTCTGAGAAGAGCGTTGTTATGGATATGGGATCAAGCAAGATACAGACTGTATTCTAAAATACCAAGATGGATTAAACCTTTAGAAATTGCGACTAAGCCAGACTGGTTAAGAGAAGACCAAAATGTTAAATACGAAGATTTACTAAATCAAAAAGGAGAACTCCTAGAGGGCGTTATTTTAGAAAACAAAAGAATCGTTTTGGATTGGTGGACAAAAGTTCAAATAAAGTCAAGATTAAAAGAAGATCTTAAGGTAGGTGTTTATGAGCAAGAGACAGAATTTGATAAACTTTTAATGAATGAAAAGGACATATATAAAAAAGGTATGAATTTTTGCTAAAAATTCGAACGGAAGATGGAAGAGTTAAGGAGATAATGATTCAATGGGCTAGAAATGTTGGACATAACATTGATTTGAATGACTGGGAAAAGATTTGGACGATTAATTTGAAATTAACGAAAGCAACTAATCTTTTTTTTCCATTTATAATTTTATTGATATCTACGTCTACAGTTGAGGTAAGAACAGTTGAGTTGAGGTAAGTTGAGGTAAGGTAAGACGTTGAGGTAAGGTACGTCTACAGTTAAGGTAAGGTAAGAAGATTACATAGGTAAGGGATACAAAGGTTAATACATTAGGAAACTGTTGGTTAACAGCCAATTAATTTCATAATTTACCCAACTGGGTATCTTCTTCAGTATATTCATAAAAATTTCCTTGTAGTAATCACAATGATTTAAAATGCTAAAGTTTAAACTAATCAGTAACTTTATATTGTTACTACCTGCTTATCTAGCCAATCATAAATTATTTTCCATATATTTTTAATTTTATTCACTTCACCATTTCTAATTCTTTCCGTTAATATATCCATCTCAACAACTTCATAAATTTTTTGTATTAACATTTCTACTAACGGTATCTCTACATTTTTCCACATCTGTGCATACCTTGCTGTAGTATTTACATGTATAATAATATGCTTTTGTTCTTTGCTATAATTATTTGGTATAATATTTAAAAGAAACAGTTCCGGTTGCAATGATATAGGACATCTCAATATCTCTTGTAATAATATACATACTTTTTCCCAATATCTTTTTGTTTTACTACAAGTCCACCACATGTGGTAAAAAGTCCCTGTTGATTCTTGACACTTCCAACACCTGTTATTTGTTCCAGGATACATCTTGGCTAATTTATCTGGAGACATATGCCATCTCTAAAACATCTTATATATATTTTCCTTAAAAAGATACTGCTTTGGTCAATTTAATATTTACTTTCCAAATCTGTTCCCAACTATCTAGTGGAATATCATGTCCTACATTCCCAGGCGCGTACCTGGGTGAAACCACGCCCAGGGCATGCGACGTCATGACGTCACGACGTCACGACGTTTGGCGGGCTCCCCTTCCTGGGCTGTGGCTGGAGTGCTTAAAGCGCCCCAGCGACAGCCTGGGACGGGAGCTGCCGGCGCGCGTCCCAGCTTGGGGTGCGCGGCGGCTGCTTCCTTCCCCTGGCTGCCGCTGGGGCACTTTAAGCGCCCAAGCGACAGCCCGAGATGGGATTTGCCGGTGCGCGTCCTGGCTCGGGGTGCGCGGCGGCAGCTTCCTTTCCCCCCTGCTGCTGGGGCACTTTAAGCGCCCCAGCAGCAGCCTGGGACGGGAGCCGCCGGTGTGCATCCCGGCTCGGGGCGCTTGGCGGCAGCTTCCTTCCCCGGGCTGCTGCTGGGACGCTTAAAGCGCCCCAGCAGTGGGGGGGGAGGAAGCCACCGCCGCGCCCCCCAAGCTAGGGCATGCGGCGGCAACTTCTTTTCCCGGGCTGCCACTCGAGTGCTTAAAGCACCCCAGCGGCAGGCCCGGACGCCGCCAAGGCGCCTTGGGTGCGGGGGCCCGCAAATTTGTGGGCGGGGGGTGGGGCGCCATGCCAACGGCACCCCCCCACCTTATGGCGCCCCAGGACTCGTGCCCTGTGGCGCCATACCCTCGCAACACCTCTGTACATTCCTTGCCCATTTAACCATCGTATCTTTCACTATTTCATCTTGCATTGCCATATCTAATAAAAATCTATACATTTTCTTAATATAATGACCTTTATCCACTAAAAATATTTCATCAAATTCTGTATTTTGCGTATAGAATCCTATTTTCTTATCTTCATTCCATCTGGATCTTATCTGTGTTTCGGAATACCAATCTAGTTTAATCTCTTTCCCATACATATTTCCATTCTCTCATTTAAAAGTTCTCCATACATTCTATTTAGATTCTCTGTGACCCAATCTGTTTTAGACATAATTTCGAGTGGTTTCACCCAGCATGGAATCTTTGTATAAATCTTGTATCTGATGTGTTCCCAAACTCGTAGCAAAGCTCTTCTTATTCTAAAGCAACTAATCGAAAAGAAAACCTGTATAAGATGTTTTATAGGTGGTATATAACTCCAGACAGATTAGCTAAAATGTACCCTGGTCACATGAACAAATGTTGGAAATGTAAAGATAAAGAGGGGACTTTTTATCATATGTGGTGGACATGTGAGAAGCAAAAAAAAATTGGAAAATAGTTTATACGATTTTACAAGAAATTTTACTCTTTGATAAGACAGATTTTAAACCAGAGTTATTCTTATTAAATATGATGAGCTCTGTTCAAGATAAGCAAATGGAATATATTATAACACATGTTAGCACTGCAGCAAGGTTGTTGTATGCCCAGAATGGGAAAAGTGAAGAAATTCCCAACGTTGATCAATTAACAAAGAAAATATACGATATAGTTGAGATGGATGTTTTGACTGAAAGACTGAAGGAAGGAGATGTAACTAAGATACAAAAATTGTGGAGACAGTTTTATGAGTGGATAAAAGAATATAAAATGTAGACTTTGAAGATATATTAATATTCAGATTGGAGGATTTAGATTAAAATTGTATTTGAATTTAGAAATATTAAGATAATATTGATTATATAATATATAAGATAATAATAAGATTGAAGATATTTAAATGAGAATAGATTGTATGCAAACTGTAATGAAATGAGGAGGAGGAAATTGCCATAATCAATGTGTACCTTTTGTGTGAACCTATTATCCCCCTTCCATCGTTTCTCTTCTACCCTTACCCATATCTGTATATTAAAATAAAATAAAAAGTTGAAATCCAACCCAAGCCTGAACAATCCTTCAATATTCCAAATTTTCTTAAGTGTTAAAATTCAAATTTTGCATCTCTGCATTTAAAATCTGAATTATTGTAAGCAGAGTTGAAATTCAATAATTAGAATGTGACATTTCCCCAAAATTTGCTTAACAAAGAATGAAAAATCTGATAGGTCACATTCTAAAATGTGCTATATTTGGGGATGGAAAAGAGCAAGTTTCCATCTTCTTCCACCCCCTAGTCTCTATCACGATATCAAGCCATATACCATAAGCTACCTCCAATCACTTATGCGCCATTTGGTCAAGCTATTGCAAGGTACAGTAAAAATAGCACTGTGAAATTCGGTAATAAGAGATGCATGTTGCAACAGGTGGGTTTGAGGCTTGTTTTCTGCCCAGCGTCTTTGGCAGGCAACGTGAAAATTCCACTGAAATACGACCTGCAATGTGTTGCCGTAGTAAACATTAACCAGGCATAAACAATGTTGCAGCGTGCAGGAACATTCAACAGTCTTTCTGACGTCAAATCCTGAAATTGCACTCATGTGGAAATTGCACTGGTACCTGATGTTTGCTGCAAAATTTATCTGTCCTCACTGAGTGTCCAGGTCTCCGGGAAGTGGAAAGGTGCTTCAAAATCTATCATTTCAATAAGAACAAGGAGCTGCATCCAGGGACATAGCCAGTGGTGTCATTCAAATGATTTAGGAACAGGAACTCACTTTTGATTGGCACTTGTCGGGAACACGGAACCAGCCACGGAGCCCGTTAGGATCCGGAACACCCGCTCTGGTCCGTTCCCCCTGAATGACATCACTGGACATAGCTAAAGAAGTACAGGGGGGTGCAACTGCACTGGGCAACAAGCTTTAGGGAGGCAAAAATGGTGAAAACCTTGGAATGAATGAATAATACCATCAGGTTATATTTCATTGGAAAGGTAATTTAATGAAGAATGCAGTGAAACAAACCAGAGTATAATATATTTATCAAACGTTATGGTCAAAAAAACTAGAAAATGAAAATACAACTGTCATGTAAAAATTGTGGTTTGTTAAAATAGTAGTTTTTAGTAATAATACTGTCATGTTATATATCATTAGATGTGGGAATTTCATGCAGTGAAACAAAACAGAGTGAAATAGCTTCATTCTATCAAAATGAAAATGAAATACAACTGACGTGTATAAATTGCTGATTTAGAGAACTTTTAAAGTGAACAAAAGAAAGGGAGGAACCACGGACAACACTCTGAGCTCCTTGGACGAAGGGTAGTATAAAAATATGAGAAATATGAATGAATGAATGAATGAATGAATGAATGAATGAATGAATGAATGAATGAATGAATGCGCAATCCCAAGTGTGGCCCTGCGCATGCAGCGCTGGTGCAAGAGCGCTGTTGGGACCCCCGGGTCAGAGCTGCGTCTCCAGGGCCAATGCTAGCAGCAGCATCGGCCCAGCAAAGCCAGCTGAAGCCCGCACTGCACTGCTCCTTGCCAGCAGAGTTCAGCTGGCACAAGAGTGGTTCTGGGTGGGGGGAGGGGGAGGGGGAGAGAGGGCGTTTCTGGGGGTGGGCGGGCCAAGAGGGGGGCGGGCCGGGGGACGGGGGTGGAGCTGGAATGTGGCATGCCGGCCCAGGGCCATACGGCCCCGATTCAGGCCATGCGGCATCCTTGGATCTGTGCCAGTCTGAGATTTGCTGGTCACTCATTATGAGAGCTGGGTAGGAATGTTTTTCTGTCATCTGAATTGGCCATGGATGGCAGTTTTTTTCCCCCACCTCAGACTGGTGAGGGAGGGACAGTGTTTCCAGTAGATTTCATGACTTAAAAATGGGTCATTCGTATTTAATAAAATTAAACCCCAACTTCAGTCTGGTGTCTTCCTTGGGGGCAGTGCAAGGATAACAGGCTATCTCAGAATGCCAGATGCAGGGGAGTGGCAGAGAGATACAAGTATCTGGTTGTCTTGTGTGCTCCCTCAGACATCTGGTGGGCCACTGTGAGATATAGGAAGCTGGACTAGATGGGCCTTGGCCTGATCCAGTGGGCTGTTCCTATGTTCCTATGAGTACATGACAGAAGAGGAGAATTTGGTTCTGGTGGCTGTCAAAGAGAAATGCTGTGGAGAATCTTGACAGGCCACCAGTGTGTTGTGTATTTGGAGTGTTTATAGCAGAGTTGGGGGCTTGTGAACC
>JAJKFI010000003.1:48399506-48458961 GCA_029204185.1 Lerista edwardsae
TGCCAGTTTCCACCAGTTCTGGAGTGTGTGGTGTGAAACTGCAACACAGTGTGTTTACCTCAGAATTTACCTCAGAATGCCAGGTGAAAGGGAGTGGCTACAGAAAGCAGGCAGCCTCTTGTCTTGTGTGCTCCCTGAGGCATCTGGTGGGCCACTGTGAGACACAGGAAGCTGGATTAGATGGGTTTATGGCCTGATCCAGTGTGGTTTTTCTTTTGCTCATGCTGGGGTTCATCTAAGAAAAACACATTATTGTATTCATTATAACGACGACAGTTCCCAGTGGTTATCTCTAGAACCTGAAGCTGCTTACTCTGGGCCGATGCCTGTCCATACATGCTGAGAAACGCAGATCTCAACAGCATATGGCTATTGACAAGTACAGCATCTCTGTAACAAAATAAACTGCACCTGCTTCACAAGCATCATTATACAAGAGGTTTGTTTTAATGCCTGTTAAATTGTACAAAAAGAAGCCAATTAAGGTAAACCGTAGGAAAGATCTGATTTGCATATCATTTCGTCCAAAGTAGCCAGCATGAGATACTCTTGGAAAGCAGACATTCTAATAAATCTTTTTCCGGGAATGAAGCTGTGAAAAAAGAGGCTCCCACACCACTGCTATAATGTAAAAAAGACAGCGGGCAGCCCAATCCGAAGCTGCACTGGCAAAGCAGGGCCGCATGGCCTCCACCGCGGCCAAAGCAGGTCAGGAGCAGGTTGGAGGTCTACTCGGAGTAAAGGGATATTTTCTCTCTTATCCTGAGTAACACCTTGGTTACTCAGATCTCTACCAGCTGTAAAACTGGTGGACGTAAGCAGCCTGCATAAGGCAGCCAGGCCTGAGAATTGGATATAGTGGAGGAGGTCTGTACACCAATTACAGAGGCTATACTACTCTGATGTACACCAAAGTGCACAGGGCCGGCTTCAGGAGTAACGGGGCCCAATGCAGGGCATTCCTGTGGGGTCCCCCCACCCCATGGCCCCCACCCCACTCACCAAGAAAAGCTCTTGTGGTACCATGCACAGCATCTGGAAAGTTGGTGGTGACATGATGATGTCACTGCCAACTGCTTCCAGGAGGACCGTTTGGGGCAGTTTGGAGGCAGGGGCAGGCGGGAGGGCCCAAGGTAAATCTGCTCTGCTTGCCCCAGTGACCTACAGTTCATAGAAATCCTGGCTGCTGCAGCAGGTGATATATATGTTTGCTGCGCTGTTGCAGGGGCCCCCAAAGTGCAGGGCCCACCGTGACAACATTGGTCACTTTGGTTTAAGGCCGGCCATGAAAGCGGATCATGAATCAGATGCTGAGTTCTAAGCCAATTCCAGAAGACCTGGAAAAACACATCCTATATATAAATGAAATCACTACATACCAGAAAGCAGTCTTATGGAAACACAATCAGTCCTGATTATCTGCAAGGGTTAGGTTCCTGGAAATCCTTGCTGATAGCAAATTCACAGATAACAAACCATGGATCCTATGGAAGGTCTCTGCAAGGGACATCTTCTCTGCTATCAGAAAATAATCAGCTATCTGCAGAGACCCTCAGGAAACCAGCAAAGTGCAGCAGGAAGTGCCATTGCAGAGACCTTCCAGAAGCTGCAGGAGTCTTCTGAATGGCACCTGTAACCAGCATGGACCCAGCGTTGTCATGCAGCCGGAACGCTGGGCGGGAGGAACGGGTGAGCGGCAGCCCGCCCGTTGCGTTCCGGTCTGTTTTGCCGTCTTCCCCGCCCCGGCGAAACAGACTGGAATGCAACGGGCGGGCTGCCGCTCACCCGTTCCTCCCACCCAGCGTTCCGGCTGCATGACAACACTGCATGGACCCCTTAAACATAGCCAGCGGATGCTTCTGCCTGCCATTTTAAAGGAGTCAGCGTTGGTCGCAGATGTGATCCTGAAGGTCTCTGCAGCCTTAGGAAGGTCTCTGCACAGTGGATAAGGAAGATAGATGCATAGATAATGAGGAAAGTAGCAATTCTGCCCTTTGCAGATAAGCAAATATGCAGATAGCAAGTTCACATATAAAGAGGACTGACTGTATCTGTGATTGTCCAAGGTCCTAGATAAGAACCCAATAGTCAATGGTCTAAATCCAGCCACCAACGTCTGGGGCGCTGTGCATAAGAGCCATAATGCGCTGCCTAGAACAGGCTCTTCAAGGATATATTCTTCAGAAGTTTGTTGGTAGACCACATAATTCCCATCGAATCCTATCTGATGTGGCAATTTAGTTGTCTGGGATGCTACAGTCAACCTGGATGTTTTGGACTTCTTTTGATACACAGTTTACTGTCCATAATAAGCAGTTGGAGGTGGACGCTTTGGAAATTTGGCACAATATCGCTTGATACCCATTTAATCTTATGTATGAAGCTGTCATCACCTTTGCAAGATCTTACAGTGCAACCCTATGCATGCCTGCTCAGAAGCCCTACTGAGTTTTATGCAGCTTATTTCCAGGAAAGCGTGCATCAGATTGCAGCCAATAAATCATACAAGTCCTTAATTTAACCAATTAAATCTGAATCAATTTGCAAATGAATACAACCTGTCATTCTCGAAGAAAAAGCATACGTTGCTTTTAATTGGCACTTCCATGTGCGATAGCACGTGCACCGGATGAGGCATTCTCTCTGCTGTCTCATAAATGCACCCAGGAGGTGGCCTGTTTCTCCTTTCTGCCCACAGGATGAAGATCAATGCTCTGCTTGCACATTTGTAAATAACGCATATATTACAAAAAAAGTACCTTAAGTCTCCAGATCTCAGTGCAAAGAAACTAAACCTGGGAATGCCGGATGAGGGGAGTGGCAAGGAGATACAGGTATCTAGTTGTCTTGTGTGCTCCCTGGGGCACCTGGTGGGCCACTGTGAGATACAGGAAGCTGGACTAGTTGGGCCTTTGGCAGCGTTGTCATTCAGCTGGAACGCTGGGCGGGAGGAACGGGCGGGGGCGGGGAAGACGGCAAAACGGACCGGAACGCAACGGCCGGGCTGCCGCTCACCCGTTCCTCCTGCCCAGCGTTCCGGCTGAATGACAATGCTGGCCTTTGGCCTGATCCAGTGGGGCTCTTCTTATGCTATCCCTGGAATTTCTTGCTGCTCAATGAAATGGGAAGCACGTTCAAACGAAATCTGAGGGCAGTTTTTACTCAAGGTGCAGAAAAATTGCTGTCTCCACTATTGCTACTTCCTCCTAATCCCCCCAGCTATAGTGGGAGCAGGAGGGGAAGAGAAATCAGCACAGCACATGTTGCAGCACAGCATGACCAACCTCCAACCTCTTAGTTCCAAGAGCAAATTGAAGGGCAAAGCATTATACTCTTCTCACTCCCAAACTGCCTGACCTCTAAATAGGGTTACCAGGAACGAACTGGGACAGAATGCCTATACCTAACCATTGTATAGATGCAGCTTTTTAAACCCTTCCATGCTGAGCTGCACTTGCCAGCATTTCCTCTTCTATATAATGGTGAAAGGTACAGTGTCCCAGTTTGAATCTGTAGCCCTCCCTCTAAGTAGGAGGCACCAGGGGCTTGTGCCGCTGCAAAACCCGCACAGAAATAAAATCCTTTCATTACATGCACTATAACAGCCTCATCTTTGACCACCCAGCTAGGAGGGTGAGCAGATAGCCATCTCCCACTCAGTTTTTTCTGGTGGGGTAGGAAATGCAGCAGTGATCCACTTCCTTGCTCCTGTTCCTGCTCTCCTTTTTACATGGTCCCTTTAAACAAATCAGGAAGTATGGAACATGCACTCCCATCATGCCTTGAACTTCTGTTTTCTTTAAAGGGATGGAGGAATGAGCACATTGAGGGGGGTGGGGGTCAGATTGCTGTCTTCCAATTCCACTCGCCTTTAGCAAGCAGAAAGCAGGCTGCCCGCAGTGGCTTGGCGGGAGGTGTCAACAGAATTGGCAAGAAAGTCACAACAAATCTGTTGGCTAATGCACACAACCGTGTCGCTTGATGCAAACGGCTACCGTTGCTTCCTGAATCGGCTGGCCTTGAGCATCCGTTTCTGGTTCAGAATGGATTAACAACGTTTATTAGTGCCTGTTTCTGATTCCTGCAATATTGTTCCAAACACATTCCACTATTTCCCAGCCACCCTTGCAAAAAATAAGAATAAAAAAAAATCAGCTTCTCTTCTGGCTTTTGCAGTTTGTTGACAGAATCTTTCTTACGAACAGAGAACCAAAACCTAGAGTGAAACTCACAATGATTTTGTATGATGCTGTTGTGCTACAAATGCCACTTTCTGTTTATGGAGCATATATTCCCAATGTATTGCTCTATTTCATATTTATTTGTAGAACTGAATGGTGCATTTCACATAATGATCTAAATCCAGATATATTAAGAAGTGTTTGGGCTGAATTTTTACGTATTTCTTGGAGCTCCCATAGTTCTGAGGATTTTGTTCTTGGCAGTTGCTGCCTTATGTTGTCCACTGAACATGATGGGATGGAAAGCCAGAAATAACCTTGTTTTCCAAAGGGTAACCTGAGGAGAACCATGCCGTGCAAACTTGTACAAAGGCTAACTCTTCGGTCTGAAATCGGACACCTGAACATCTCTTTGGGAGAAAAGACGGGAAGGAGGAAGAGGTTCAGTGGAGGACAAGTTCTTGAGAAACAAAGTACTGGGCCTGAAAGATCCTATTGAGAAGAACTGGGTAGAGAAAATAAGAGAGTCAACCAAGGCTAATTTCTCCATTGGGCAGAGGGCAACAAAAAACATCATAAAGGGAAAAAAAGAAGAGAAGGAAACTACTGGGGATATCTTCTTAGGACGCAATCCAGTGGTGGACGTTGGGCCGACGCTACGTGCTTGCACCCCCGAGTGGCACCCCCACATTGGTGCTAAGTGCTGTTGGACCGCCACTAGCAGCAGCATTGGCCCAAGGGTGCCAGGGCGAGGTGGCGCTGTGCCGCTTGTGCGCCAACCAAAGTCAGCTGGCACACAAGCGATTCTGGACGGGGGGCGGTGGGATGGAGGAACTGGGTAGGGGTGGGCGTGCCGGAAGGGGCAGGGCTGGGATGCAACCATCTGTCCCCAGGCCATGCGGCCCCGATTCGGACCATGCTGGTTCCTCAGCTCTGCGCCTGCTGTACATTTTCTATTTCAGACCAAAGAGTTAGCCTTTGTACAAGTTTGCACGGCATGGTTCTCCTCAGGTTACCCTTTGGAGAAGAAGGTTATTTCTGGCTTTCCATCCCATTATGTTCAGTGGGCAGCTGAACAGCAAGTTATACAGGCAGCTATTCAGCAGGTGCATATCCAAGGAACCCATAGGGGATGCTACAACCCTGTGGGTTGTAGGTTGCCGACCCCTGTCTTATGTTATTCCCTGTTCACAGGAAGATGATGGAGGTAATGGTTGTTTTAAAATGATGCCAAAGCAGCAAATCATAAAGGAATGAAGGAGCAGTGAACACACAACAAAGTGAGTAAGCATGTTTTCCCCTTTGAAAACAGTTTAAATATACACTCCCCCCCCCCACACACACACACATAAAGCACAATTTTCACTTCCAAAACTGGAAAAGGTGAATGTATGATACAGCCCTACTTGGCAGGACATACTTGTGAGAAAGGAATAGAATCACACTCAAAGGGGATTTGTATCTACTGGGGTAGGTTGAAATGCCAGTGTCCTCCCTCTATTTTGATGCCTTGCCATGTGATAGTCACTCCTGTCATCCCCACAAGCTTGGCTGTGTGCCACTTTGAACTGATTCACCTACTGTAAGTATATATACCGGTGGTGGAAACCTTATAATGCTACCTTCGTGAGTCCAAGGACAGAGCCCATCTTTTATTACAGCTAGAGTTTCAGAGGGGAACTAGTTCAAATGAAATGATATCTTAGGAACCACTGGTATCTCTTTGACCACAGCAGCAGTAGGGTTAGGGTATGACAATCATTAAGAGTGCAATCCTAACCTGAAGTTAGGCAGGCAAAGTGTGGCTGACACAAGGGCCACCGTAAAGTATGTTTTGGCCACTCTCACAGAGAAGCTAGCACACAGATGTGCACCATCCTCCCTGACTCCAAGAGTGGTCCAAACCCGCTTTACAGTGGCCCTTGTGCTGGCCAAACTTTGCTGGTCTAACTCCAGGTTAGGATTGAATCCTAAGAGCCTTGTAGGTTATGAATCAAGAAGCTCACAGTCTGAATCTTGACACTGTCATGAAATCACTACTTGGCCTTAGACCTGCAATCCCTTCCGTTAGTTACCAATCTGCAATATACGATTAATAGTCATGTCATGTAGCTTAAAAGCTTTGCAAAAGAATTTCCCAAAGATAACCCTTACTAACTGGCAGAGGGGCACTTTTTAAAGTGGTGTCCTCTTATATTTAGCAGGGGGAAAGTTGCTGGTATCTTTTCTTCACCCTTTTTTAACTGCGAGTCCTTTGGGGCAGGGAAATGTTGGTTGATTTATTTTGCTTTGTGAATTGCTTTGTCAAAAAGTGGTATATAAATATTCTTATTAACGATGCTGCTGATGATGGATGTGCTCATATCATGAATGTGAAGCATGTTAAAGTGATAAAGTTGTCCTAAATATTCTCATTAGATGCACATTCTAGACTCTTTCCAGAGGAAAGAGACTCTTTCCTCTGGAAAGAAGTAGGTGCATAGCTGAACATGTGTAAAGTTCCAGAGTCAAACTATGCTTTCACCTAAAAGATCCCAAAAACCAGGTCTGGGAAAGAATCTTAAACCATCAGTCTCAGGACAAGAGTGTTAGTAGGGTAGACAATGCTGGTCTAGATGAGGCATTACTCCTTAGGGGCCATTTCACATGTTAGGTAGGTAAGAGTTGAACATTTCAAGTGTGGATAAAATTAGTGTATGCAAACACATGTACCATCAACATGCATTCGTAATGTGAGAACTTATGCTTAGTTAAACAATAAAATAATACAATTGGCCCTCTATGTTCACTGGGGTGTGGTTCTTGAACCCCACGTGGATCCCAAAATCTGTGGATGTTTAAATCCACAAATGTCACCCTGACAAAAGGCTGTCAGTTTGTGGAAATTTGTGCAAATTGCATACATGGCTTGCGTAAATTGCCTAAAACAATGTATATATATGAAAGGGCACAAGCAAATACTGTGAAACAACAGAGTTTGAGGCAAATG
This sequence comes from Lerista edwardsae, assembly GCA_029204185.1. Taxonomy (NCBI): domain Eukaryota; kingdom Metazoa; phylum Chordata; class Lepidosauria; order Squamata; family Scincidae; genus Lerista; species Lerista edwardsae. Next base: position 48,406,677 of record JAJKFI010000003.1, read on the forward strand.
AGACTACGGCAGGGTATGTGAACTTAAAAACAAATTCCAATCTGCAGTTGATTAAGAGCGCAATCCTAACCTGAAGTTAGGCTGGCATGGTTAGGCCAGCAAAGTTTGGCTGGCATAACGTATGCTTGGACCACTCTCGGAGTCACAGAGGCCAGCGCACAGACGTGCACCATCCTCCCTGACTCCAAAAGTGGTCTAAACACACCTTACAGTGGCCCTTAAGAACATAAGAACATAAGAAGAGCCCTGCTGGATCAGGCCAAAGGCCCATCTAGTCCACCTTCCTGTATCTCACTTCCTGTATCTCCCAGGTGCCCCAGGGAGGCACGAGACAACAAGGTGCTTGCATCCTGTTGCCACTTCCTTGCACCCGGTACTCTGAAGTAGCCTACTACTAATGTAAGGAGGTTGCACAATTCATCATTGCCTATAGCCCATGATGGACTTTTCTTCCAGAAATCCGTCTAATCCCCTCTTAAAGGCATCTAAACCAGATGTCATCACCACCTCCTGTGGCAAAGAGTTCCACAGATTAACTACCCACTGGGCAAAAAAGTACTTCCTTTTATCTGTTGTAACTCTCCCAACCCTCAGTTTTAGCGGATGCCCCCTGGTTCTGGTGTTTTGAGAGAGGGAAAACTTTTTGTACTGGCCAACCTAACTGTGCTGGTCTAACTCCAGGTTGGGATTGCGCCCTAAATCTGGATGTGAAGCTTCTCGATATAACAGTCTCACTGTAGTAGTAGTCGTAGGAGGAGGAGCCATTCAAGGGAGTGACAACAATTTGGAGGCCCCCCCGGAATGGCTTTGTTCGAGAGGGTGCGGGTCTGCTTACATGGCATGTGGAGGTGCCTGCAATACTTAGGGCGCAATCAGCGGTGTTATGCTGCCGGAACACTGGGCGGGACATCCGGGTGATCGACAGCCCGCCCGTCGCGTTCCACAGCATTATGCCATTTGCGTAACGTATGCAACCGGCGTAATTGGTTACGCAAACAGTGTAACGCTCCGGAACACAACGTGAGGGCTGTCGATCACCCGGATGTCCCACCCAGCGTTCCGGCAGCATAACACCGCTGGGCGCAATCCTAACCAACTTTCCAGCACTGGGGTAAGAGCAATGCAGCTCTGAACTAAAGCACGTCCTTACCTTGAAGAAGCCTCTGTGACTCCACTGCAGGATGTGGCACATGCCCCACTGGCACTGCTATGACCGTGCTAGAAAGTTGGTTAGGATTGCACCTTTAGTGCACTTTCCCTCTTTCTGGCTATGCTATTGGGATGATCTCTTTGTTGTTGATTAATGTTTAAGCATTTTCCTCCCATGTTGACCAGTAACCAAAGTACAGAAAATTTAACCCCTAGTATCTATCTGCCTTTCCCCAGTTTTTTCCCAGTTTACCTAGTAAGAAGAGTGAAGCGAAGAGCAAGGGAGAAGGGTGTTGTTGCTAACTGCTAGGTGCAGCACCTGTTGTGCCCTGTATCTTTCCCCATAGGCTACATCCTCAGATAAACTCTAGCCTTGGATGCTCAAATGCAATGTTTATCACTTCAGACAGAAAGAAAAACTCCATGCTATGTGATTTCCATGACTGTACAAGTTTTGTATTCACAGCAGTGTGGTCTGGGTTCCAGAGAATTACTTTAGATCAAAGAGCTTGGACATGCCCAGTGGGAATTTTTTATTTCCTTCCTTTGAACAGCTACTTAGCTATTCCACACACATATGCTTCCACCATTGAAAAAAAGATATACGTCCTCTGTGCCTTGCCATCTCCATCATTATGCCTACAGTTCCACTGAACTCATGAGTTATTTCTTGGTAATCCATTCGATTTAGCTCATGCCTAGAATTATGGACGGTCTGTTTCTTCTTGCTAGCCCAATAGATATGGCACGTGCTGCTGGAGGTCTCCAAACCGGTGCCAGGAAGCATCTCTTAAAGGTCACGGTGACTTGCAGCCCCCATTGATGAAGATCGTATGTCCCCATTTGTTAAACCAGAGGTGTTATCCAAAGTGGCCTTGGCCTGGGTCCAAGGCTGGCAATGACGCATTCTTCTCCCTACTTAAAATCCCCTTTCCATGCCCAGTTGGATGGCATTCTTTCCTGCTTCCCCTCCTACCGCTGGCGTGTAGTATTGCTGCCCGTTGCTAAACAGCTGCCATGTTTCACAGAAACGTGAAATGAGATCTTCCCAAGTATCATTGGCACATCAGGGCAAGGCTGAAAAGGAGCCTTTTGATTGAAATAGAGGCAGACAACATGCAGTCCCTGCGGTCTGCCGATTGCAGGCTCCTATTAGGGCACATTCATGACTGAAGATTGGCACAGACCACACAGGGAATCCAGGGTGTTTTACAGCTGGCCATGAGGCCAAAAGCCTATCACTGCTGTTCCATACAACCAGATTGATTTTCCACCTAAAAGGGGGATGTGCGGCCAAACTTCCACTGCAGCTTGTAGGCTGCACGTTAAAAAAAAAAAAATCTCCCCAATCATAAAACTATATGATTTATAAGTCTCCTCTCCATTTAATCTATCTCATGGAGATATTGTGTAGAGCTGTGGTTCCCAAACGTTTTAGCACCAAGACCCACTTTTTAGAATGTCAATCAGAACCCACCAGAAGTGATGTCATGGCTGGAAGTGCCATCATCGTTACACCAAATCCTGCTGCTTTCCTGAGAATGCTGCAATCAGTTGGGTTATTTCTCAGCCATTTTCCAATAGCAAAGTGAATCAGAAAGGAAATAGCCTATTTATAACCTTGACACAAGCAAAACAACCACACAGCCCTTCCCCTTTTGCAGCATCCCATCTTCCCATGTTTTCAGTACGGCCACTCTAAGTGCTTCGTGACCCACCTGAAATTGGCTCATGTAGAAATTGGCACTGGTGTAGATAAAACAGGGTTTAAAAAAAAAAACCCTTGAGCTCATTAGATGGATGGAATACACATGAAATAGACACCTTGCAGCCCCAATTGAACCAAGCCAACCTTGATTATTCAGGATCGGGTCTATTAAGAACTTGAGGGAGGGGGAATTGAATGAATATGTGATTGGCTAAATCATGTCAGCAGATACAGTATCACTGCAATTAAGGAACTATTTCTGCAAATAGAACAGTCTATTCATTATATTATTCATTATATTTCCCTGTACTTTCCATTCAATGCCAGATTCTTCTTCTCCAGCCAGATCTTGGAACTGGAAACATTCCTCTACCTACAATGCAGCAACCGCTCCTCCTCCAGAAGATCCTTCCAATAGGGTTGCCAACCAGAAAACAACTCCCTGGTCTACTGTTGTACCTTTAACAGCAGCTCAGGGCCCGATCCTATGGCACATTTTGCCAGCGATACGTCAGTATCGCTGGCTAAAAGTGTCACAAGCGCTCTGTAAAGCGCATTTGCAGCACTGCCGAGGGCTCCACTGCCTGCACTGGGGCCAGTGTGTGGGGGTGGTTGGGGTGGTGGGGGTATGGGGGGGCTGGGCGAGGAAAGCGTGGAGTGGGCCAAAGCGGGGGTGGGACCGGCGCGGGCCAAATAGCTGGCGGAGAGTGGAATAGCCCCATTGCGGGCCCTGCTGCTCCTACAGGAGCCCATGAGCTTAGGATCGGGCTGCCCCTCTGTAGAAAGCAGCAGATGGAGTGGTTCACAGCATGGACATAATAAACCTGATCACCCTCTGCAGTAACTAAATATAAGCTCCTCTTAGTGACATAGTAGCAGAGGCCAGCTGAGAAGTTGGGGAACCTAAGCCTTCCATTCCTTTTGGTTGCTCTTCCATTTGGGACAAGAAGGTCCTTAGCGTGCTGTCAGTATCATTCTCACCTCTTGTCCTTGGTTCAGGGATGGTCAGTGATCATAGAAGGTTTCTCAGAAAGCAGTGCAGCCAGTTGGTCTCAAAAGGTGTTATTCCCTTCCCCAGCAATAAATTATTCTGCTGTCAACTATTGGTTCAGCTGTTGGAAGGGGGGGGGAAGCCAGCTAATGTCAACCACGCTCCCTACTCTTCTCCAATGAGAATGGCTAAAAATGTGGAGCAGGCGGATGGACCAATGTGACGTGTACATCGTTGCCTGGGAGAAAACGTGCAAAAGTGAGGAGCTGCCCTCCCTTTTCCTCCAGGTATTGCACCCATATCATTCTGGGTTGCACTGGGAAAGAGCCAGACGATTACATGTCATGAATTCAACGCAGCCAACAAGAACTCCAGGACTTATTTATAGGAAGGTGCATCCCAAGAGGGCAAGGGAAACATACAAAACCACCACATGCCATCACAGTATATCAAGTTGATTCCAAAGCAGCAACAGCAAAAGGCATTGAGGCACAATCCTAACCGAGAGTGGTCCAAACAAACTTTACAGTAGGCCTTGCGCCAGCCAAACTTTGCTGGCCTAACTGTGCTGGCCCAACTCCAGGTTAGGATTGTGCCCTGAGATAAATCTGATAAGTGCATCTGCTCCTGAGCATTCGGGTAGACTGAGTATGAAATTAATATGGACAGTTCTTTCCTCCTCAATCATGAAATGGTCCGGTTTCCAGGCATCCTCTTTCTGTATACTGCAGCAGATCATGCTACCAAAGATCTAACTCTGAGCTGGGTACAGATTATAACTTTCCAGCAACTTGGAGGTGGTGCTGTATGGCCGTCAATGCCCATGATACACATGTACATATCTTTGGTAGCTTATTTAGTTAACTGTTTCCTGTTAACATTCTATCAGGACTCTTCAAGCATTCAGGCTGCTGGCAGCCTGCCCAAGGGAGTGCAAGGGAGTGGCAACAGGATACAAGCATCTTGTTGTCTCCTGGGCTCCCTGAGGCACTTGGTGGGCCACTGGATACAGAAAGCTGGACTAGATGGGCCCTTGGCCTGATCCAGCAGGGCTCTTCTTATGTTCTTAATGCTCTTCAAGCATTCAGGCTGCTGGCAGCCTTGCAAGCTTATAGTGACCTGTGCAAGTAAGGAATACACCATGTCCCAACAAACCCTCCGAACATGACCAAAGCTTCACTCTGGTTGCACACAGAGGTTGTTCTGAGGGCCAGGAAGGGTGTGTGTGGCCTCCCAGGCCCTCAGAATGCCCGTTTCAGTCAAAAAAAAAATCTACTTCTGGTATTTTGGTGAAACTGGAAGTGTTGTTTTTATGCCCTTATAAGGCATTCTGAGGCTTGGGGCCACTGTAACGTATGTTTTCTCTTGTGTGCGCATGTTACCCGGTAACACAACTTCATGCGCCTTTCAGAGGCCGTTGGATTCTTTACTGATTTGGAAATGGTAACTTAAAGCCCTCTCCACCAACAAAGATCATCATGCCATTAAACTTGACAAATTTGAAACAGGGGCCCGGGTTGGGCGGGGCGGGGGGGGGAGTCATTTCCATTGCTCAATTCAGTTAGGATTAACTTGTTGCCTGGGCAACCTTGCATTGCAGGCAGTACATTAAGCTTTGTTAGTGATAGGCAAGAGAGCGCAATGGGCTAATGAAGATATTTATTTTATGTTTCTTTTCCCCATGGAAGTCATTAATTTTTGGCAAGTTCAGAACTGCGGTCCCCAAACACAAGAATGCCAATATTTCAGGTGTGGAAATTACATTTGGGAAGAAGTGGCCGAGTTTGTATGCAGGTGATCCATCAATGCATATGTCCCAAGGGCATCGGACTAATCTAGTGCAATGCTCTCACCAATGCTCCATTGCATAATAGATATACTCCACTGTTTGCTGGAGTGAGATCATCTCGAGGGTGCACAGGACAGCTAAGCCATACCAGCTTTGTTGGCCTTGCCTTTGGAAACGCTGGGAGAGATGCACTATGGGCAGCGTGGTCATGCAGCCGGAACACTGGGCGGGAGGAACGGGTGAGTGGCAGCCCACCCGTTGTGTTCCGGTCCGTTTGCTGTCTTCCCCGCCCCCGTGGAAGTTTATTTGCCTTTAACCGCTTTGTGAACTTTTTGTTGAAAAGCGGTATATAAATATGATTGATTGATTGATTGATTGATTGATTTTTTTCTTTCTGATTCTCTTTGCTATTGGAAAGTTCCAACGATGACATCACTTTGGGTGGGTCCCGGACAAATTGTCATTTTAAAAAGTGGGTCCTAGTGCTAAAAAGTTTGAAAGCCCCTGCTATATACATTTATATGAGCAACAGTATAAAGGTATATGCTTTGATTTTAAACATTACTCAAAGGACTGGACTGTATAGGAGATCTATAGGACACCGATTGTGCATACTGCTATACATATGTTGAACATAATGAGTGAATAAGTGTGCATGTGTACAGCTCTAAGATCTTTGCACATTGTACAAAGCACCTGCTGGAGATGCTCTAGGAGGATTTCCTGCCACAGGCAGGGGGTTGGACTAGTTGACCTTGCAGGTCCCTTCCCACTCTATAATTCACAGATTTTACATGCATAACGTACGTATGCATGTAATTGTCCCTCTTCACCCCTGTGCAGTGGCTTTCTAGTGGCTTTTGCTGGTGGTGGTCTGCATTTTTTTTTTAGATTGGGAGCCCTTTGGGGTCAGGGAGCCATTTAACTTTGTTATTATTTGCCTGTAAGCTGCTTTGTGAACTTTGTGTTGAAAAGCGGTATATAAATACTAGTGATGGATTGATTGATATAGCTGATGTGCAAATAGCCCTACTGAGGGTCCAGAAATTATTTTTCATAATAAGCCTACCTCTGACTTCAGTTATAACTTGGAGTTCATTTGTCTTGAGTGTCACTTTCTCAGCAACTCTAATGCAGATTTTCTCTACAGGGCTAATAGGAGATGTGATTTGCCCCATCTCCACTGGACTCCAATAGATTCTATCCTGCTACCCACATCCACTTACTTCCATAAGAGATCTGAACAGCAGTCTCATTTGAGTAGGTTCTAGTGGGAACCTAATTATTGCAGAAACTGAGATCTGAGAAACCTGACTCTCATCATAAGATACTTCGTGCAGCTTCTCCCTTCCCCTCCACTTGAATCTTGTTGTAACGGAATGCATGAGGTGCAACCATCACATCACCTTCAGGGTTGAAAACTTCAAATTAAAGAAATGGACACATCCATGTGAAGACTGAAGCAATCATTCTGAGCTCACTTGAGAAATGTGCTGCTGAAACCAACAGAAGGAAAAGAGAGAATAACTCTCACTGGTACTCATTGCAGCAGCATTCAGGGAATACAGACTGTTCCTGCCGGATTCTCAAAAGAGACAAGAAATCAAACTGTCCCAGATCATTAGCTTGCTCCATTACCACTGTGCAGGATAGCACCAGGCTGAATATAACAATTTAATTATAATACTGTACCTGGGAAGTCAAGATAAAAAGCCATGCTCCAGCAAATCAACAACAAATTTAATTTACTAATGATACATTGCAAGACACAAATGTTCAGATCACAACTAGTGCTGCCAGAATGAGAGTAGGGCTAACATAATTTGGGCAGGGGAAAAAATAAGAGAGGAATGCTTGTTTATTAAAGTGTAGCTCTGCAAGGATTTCGAATGTCACAGTAAGGGCGCTGGGCAATATACAGGTTGCGGTTTCCCCTGTAATCTCTTTCTGTGGCTGTGCCTATAAAACAAGATTTGCTTAAGGCTGTGTTTTCTCACTCAAGCAGGGGCCAGAGCAAATTTGGAGTAATGGCAGGGTTACCAAAAAAAAAAAGCCTTAGGATCAGTGGTGTCATTCAAATGATTTAGGAACAGGAACTCACTTTTGATTGACACTTGTTGGGAACCCGGAACCAGCCACGGAGCCCGTTAGGATCCGGAACGCCCGTTCTGGTCCATTCCCCCTGAATGACATCACTGCTTAGGATGGCTCTTTCTGCTAGATGGAAAAGAAGAGAACGTATGAAGGACAGGAGAGTGGTGCCCTAGAGTGTCTCATTGTAGACATCATTCTCCTTCCCACTTCCTTTTCTGCTTCATCTCCTCTTCCTCTTCCAATCCAGGGAGTGAGAAAAGCAAAAGCTGATATATCACCAGGTTGAAATATCATCAGGTAAGTGGGGACAACATTTGTCATTCCGACAGAGCTGGGGCAGGCTCCGACAACTCCCAGGGCGGGGCAGTTACGAAAGACATTGCCACGCCCTCGGCACAGCCTTGCCACGCCCCCTGCTTCAGGAATTGCTCCAATTCGGGAACAAAGGCGGGCAGGAGGGCCCAGCTCCGCACTGGCTTTCCCCGCCAGTGCACCCAGCCCCCTCAGCGGTGCCCGCTGCAGCAGCATCACCACATCTCATGGGCACAACTGCAGGCACCAGGAGGTCTTGAGCCATCCCTGGAAGCAACAAATGGAGAAGGGATGAGACGCAAATCATGCATACCCAGGCATGAAACACAATCCTATGCATCAGTGGTCCCCAAACTGTGGGTTGGTACCCACCAGTGAGTGGCGAAGTACCTAGAGCAGCTATATTTAAAATATGGGAAGATGGGATGCTGGAAAGGGGGAGGGCTGTGGGTTGTTTTGCTTATGTCAAGGTTGTAAATAGGCTTTTTTTCTTTCTGATTCACTTTGCTATTGGAAAATGGCTGAGAAATCACCCACCTTCTTGCTGCATTCTCAGGAAAGCAGCAGGCTCTGGCATCACGACGATGCCACTTCCAGCCGCGGCATCACTTTTGGTGCGTCCTGGATGGATTGTCATTTTACAAAGTGACTCCTGGTGCTAAAAATGTTGGAGAACTATTGCTAGGCATCATTATTCCAGAGGAAATTCTACGGTGTCCTGCCAGGAAAGTGCACAGGTTTGCAGCCTTGAATTTTCTGACGCGAGTCAGGGGATTAACTGGTGGCTGTTAGTGACAGAAAGCTGCACAGCCCAGTTATATTGGTGTTTACTGAGATGTTCTGATTTCAGTGGGATTTGTCCCCAAGTACGTGCTCATAGGACTGTAGCCTTTCTGACAGATATGGTAGGGCCAGGGCCAGTTCAAGACCTCCTGACACCTGATCTAGCATTTCAAATGCTCCCCCCCCCTTATCCGATGATATGCTCCTCCCACTCCTCAATGTGACAGCACAGCACTCCCCTCCCCTTCTAACTCCGCCAGATTACAAAGTAAAAGCACAACTAGCAAGACCCCTTCATGGGTGCACACAGGCGCGCGCGCGCACACACACGAACGCATTCAAAAAAAAAAACCCAAAGCTTCAATCAATAGCACATCAGAAGCTGTTTTTTTAAAAACATTTCTGACAATTCAAGGGGAAGAAAAACAAGAAAGCAGGACGGGGAAGAGAGCTGATGCTCTCTTTTCTGGATCTCAGCCTTTATCTCTAATGGGGGTTGAAACCACAGTACATTTAATTCAAGGACTCAGGGGTCACTGGACTTGAAGAATATAAGCTTGCAACACAGCTGTACGTTGGAATGTAAAGATGAGTCTCTGTTTGAAGTGCAAACAGTCTTCAGTGCCTGGTTGGATAACGAGGAGCTTGTCTCTTTAGCTCAGACGACCTCCTGTTATCAAAAGTTGGGTGCATCTGATTATGTAATCTTGTGAACGGCTGATTATGACATCGAACACTGCTTATGCAATGCCAAGTGCCAGGCAGAGGAGTAATGCAGGGCTGCATGCAGAAGTGTTGACACATGCCATAGCTCGGGACATGACAAAACCATCCCACTGTCGGCCCAGCAGGAACAAAGAACTATCAAGCTCTGCGATAACATCCACTCGCCAACCGGCTGTGCTTGTGCAAGGGAGTGCAAGAGAGTGGCAACAGGATGCAAGCATCTTGTTGTCTCATGCCTCCCTGGGGCACCTGGTGGGCCGCTGTGAGATACAGAAAGCTGAACTAGATGGGCCTTTGGCCTGATCCAGCAGGGCTCTTCTTATGTTCTTACGGCAGCAAATTTTAGAAATTGTTTTATTTCTCAACTCAGTAGTTCCCAAACCTGTGGGTCGGGACCCTACAGTGCATCGCAAAGCACCAGTGGTGGGATTCAAATAAATTAACAACCGGTCTATGACGTCATAGCTGGAGCCAAAAAAAAAACCCGAAGCCAGCCGAGGTAAGCGAGTGGGAGGGGCCCGGCCATTTAACAACCGGTTCTATAGAACCTGGGCGAACCCCCTGAATCCCACCACTGCAAAGCACTTAGAACAACCATATTGAAAATACAGGAAGATGGGGTGCTGGAAAGGGCTGTGTGGTTGTTTTGCTTGTTTCAAGGCTGTACATAGGCTTTTTTTCTTTCTGATTTACTTTGCTATTGGAAAATGGCTGAGAAATAACCCAACTTCTTGCTGCATTCTCAGGAAAGCAGCAGGCTCTGGTGTCACAATGTCTGGGACTTCCGGTGAGTCCCGGACAGACTGTCATTCTAAAAAGTGGGTCCCAGCGCTAAAATGCTTGAGAACCACTGCTCTAACTGTTAAAGCAGGTTTTGCAATCTTGCAGGAATCTCCTACTTCAGATAGGTTTGCTTAAAGATGTTTGCATCTCTGTTCTAAACCCTGCAATTGGCTTTTTCCTTTGTAAGGTCAGATAGTGTTGTGGTTAAATGCCCTCTTTTTGAACCCGTCCTGCCCTTTCCTTACTCTAAATTACGCCAGCAGTACAGCTGGCATAGGTTTGAGGAGACCCAGAGGCCACCATGAGACTTACACAAAGGTAAAAAATATTTTTGCTTCCTTGTCACAGGCCTATTAATTGCCCCTCCACCATTGGATGCTGTACATGCTGTACATCGGCGCAGGTGCATTGTCGTCAGTGGCAGGGATAGGGTTGCGCATTAGTCACGCAGAACACATGGGGAAATATTAAGAACAAAGCCAGTTTCTTCCTGTGTTAGTTTCCATATCTTGGTGTAATGCTAAGTGAATGAAGGAACCCTGGAAAACAGCATTTACAACCAACCAACACACACACACACACGCGCGCGCACACACACACACACACACACGTGTGTGTGTGTGTGTGTGCATGTCGGAAAGCTGATTGGTAGGGTGTTTGAAAATGGTGTGTGTGTGTTTGCATATTTTGTGATCTGAAAGGCAGAAAGTGGTGTTGTGTGTTTTTATTGCAAGTTCTCATTCCAAGTTCTCATTTTTATTCATGAGCATATTTTTACAGCATATTTAAGTGCTTTAAAAGTGTAGCAGGTAGGTGATATACAGTAGGTGATACAGTGTCAGCAGATGCAGCCATGGTATTATTTCTAATTAGAAAAAGAAATCTATTGTAATTTCTGGAAAATATCTGAAACATCAAAATGCAGTGTTTTGTGTTTTTAAATCAGATATTTTAACACCAAAAAGGCAGTGTGTTGTGTTTTTATGCACTTTTAATAAGGACAACCCCCTACTGATTGGATGTACTTTGCCACTCATACAAGTCCTGATTCAGCTTTTACAAAAATGTAGAGCACAACATAGAAAATGTCTGTTGTTCACAAAAACTGTACTGCGCCGTATTAATCAATTAGAGAGCATGCAGTTGGAGTAATTATGGTAATAATGCAAGAAAATGTGACTCCAGGGATTTTTTTTTTCCTGTGTAAACGAACCATAAATCAAAATGTTGCTTCAACCTAAAAGATCAGCATTTCAGGCCCAGATATTTGTGACTTTTTGAATAACTACCTAATGGAGCTGTGATATTCAGCTGGAACTAAACCATTTAATGACTGGATCACTGAGAAACACACTGCCAACGCACTAAATAGCCACTCTTCACCAGGGTTTTTAAACTCCCCGTTTTATATCATTGAAGGTGCAATCCAAAGTGCCTAGTAGGCCAGCACAAGTCCCTTGCGCCAGCCTACCCGTGTCTCAAATGCGCCACAAAGCGCGTTGGTGCCATTTTCTGAGGCGACAGGCCAGCACACAGATGTGACTGGCCTTAGGGCGCCTTCTCCCAGGTCTGGAGGCTCAAGGGCAAGAATGGCCTTGCTAGGCTGGCACAGAGGCTCAGCAAGGATGGCGGAACTGGGTGGGGGAAGAGGGGAACGGGGCAAGGGAGGCGGGGAATGGGTAATCCCACGGGCAGCTCAGCCCAGGGAGTAGAGGTAGAAATAGGATCTAGCCTTTGGGCTGGATCCTATTCCTAACAGGGCCCGGCCCTGCTTTAATAATTGATACCAGAAGGTTGAAGCCTAGGGGCGGGCTTAGCGGCCATGACAGTATGTCCAAAACATTGCTCATTCCAATGATTTCCAATGGGTTTTCGCATGATGTTTAGCGCTTAATCGTTTACTCCTGAAGTAAAAACTTACCAAAATAACAACGTGTGATCGTGGAGAAACATCAGTGGTAACCATATTATGAGTTAATATGCAATTCCAAGGTTTAATTCCGCGTAATTATATTACATTAAAATCTCTTCATAACACAAGTAGTTGTCAATAGGAGAGTAATTCTTTTTTTACTTCTAGGCTATTAAGAGTATTTTTTTAAACTTCTACACTCACCCCCCCCCATAAAATTAACTTTCACACGCACGCCGAGCGAGCGAGAGAGCCCTTCCGGCGGCAAACCTCGTCGTTCGCGGCAATGATTCAGTCAGCCATTTTAGTAAATCCACGGCTTCAAGTCTGTGACGTCATGGCATATCCAGCTATTCAAGATCCTTGATTCCTAACCCCTATTCCTAGCCAAGCGGCCCTGATTCAGCTGCTCGAGCTGTGCTGCCAATTTCAGCTGTGCAGTTAAGAACCTAAGAAGCACCCCACTGGATCAGGCCAAAGGTCCATCTAGTCCAGCTTCCTGTATCTCACAGTGGCCCACCAGATGCCTCAGGGAGCTCACAAGACAACAAGATGCCTGCATCCTTGTACCTGGCATTCTGAGATAAATTTCTGAGGTTAAATTCTGAGGTAAATAATAACTTGCAACCCAATCTGGGCCTTAAGAACATAAGAGCCCCACTGGATCAGGCCAAAGGCCCATCTAGTCCAGCTTCCTGTATCTCACAGTGGCCCACCAGGTGCCAAAGGGAGTTCAGTAGACAACAAGATGCTTGCATCCTGAGTAGCCCCATCCTGTTCTGAGTAGCCCCATCCAGGCTACTGCATATTACCTAGGGGAATGGGAATGTTTTCCCCTTTCCCCAGGTCATGTGGCAGCAGATCCATGCCCCGGGCTGGATATGGGGATAGCATATCAGCCTGCCTATTCCAGACTGGGGCTGGGGAATCAATGAAGCATCCCTGACTACTCGGAAAGACTGACACCATTTACAGGTATCCACTGATTCAACAACCACACTTTCAGTTATCCACGAATACCATGGATACTGGGGTGCCTATTTAAAAAAATAGGGGAACATTAAACAAATCTCATTTTTTACCTTTTTGCAGCAAAACCACTGATGTTTTCCTGTCTTTAAAAAGGTGCCCCCAGTATCCACTGTTTCAGGTATCCATGGTGGGGTGGACAGAACCCCAGCAGATACCAGGCATGCCTGTATACTGAGCTTTATTAAAGTATGGCATTCCACTCAGATTTAGGCTGTTCAGTGTCTCAGCAGGGAAAAGAGAAACAGTGATATATTCCAGACTGGATTAGAAAGGACATCATTTTTCAGGCGCAAATGCTTCCTCTTCTGAATCCAGTACTGGTTAAATTAAGCAGCAGGCTACACAGTTTCTCATGCTTGGCTGTTTGGCTTGACACTCCAATGTGATTTTTGCAGAGCTCTGATAAGAGGACATTGTTTTATTTTGGGTGCCTAACAACCACTTGTCTGTTACTTTGAAAGTGGGTTACCTTTTTTGAAATAATAATTCGCTCCATATGAATGTAAAAATAAATGACCTTTGTTTTAATCTCGGGCAGTTCTTTGCCATGTTCAAGAGCATATAAGTACACTACATGGCCATACCACAGTGAGAGAAGCAACAGAGTCTTATCCTATCCTATCCTATCCTATCCTAAGAACTGGCCACCCAATACAAACACAAGGTTAAAAATAAGCTAGAAAAGGTAATAAGCAAGCACACATATGCCCAGTGGTGTCATGTAAATGATTTAAGAACAGGTACTCACTTTTGATTGGCACGTGTCGGAACCCGCCCACCGGAAGTGACGTCATAAGCCGGAAGTGAGGTCGTGGCAGGAAGTGACATGAAAAAAGCCCTTTTTGAGGCCTCAGACAATTTTAAACTGACCCAACAGTTGCAACAGTATTCCACAGCACCCTCAGAACATGTTAAGGAGCCCTGACATCATGTTAAAGTGACCCAACAGTTCCAAAACTCCAGAGCAGCTCATTTTTCAGTGGCAAGGAAAGGAAAGGCTCCGCTCGCTGCCTGCCTGCCTGGCTCTGAGAACATGCAGGCAACTCAAACGTGCAGGAAATTCAAACGTTGCAGGGGGCGGAGTCGACGAGTGGGCGGGTGAATGGGCGGGGCCAGCCGTAATCCTAGGAACTGGTACTCGCGTACCCCCGCGTACCCCCTGCATGACATCACTGCATACGCCTATATTTGTTCCAAGGGGTGAGGTGAGGGTCTCAGAACATATAGATGCACCTCCCACATTGCTGTGCACAGCAGTAGATTGAAGCACAGGCATATGCATTTATGGTTTTCCTGAGATGTACAGCCCAATCCTAACTAATCCCCCCCTCATTGAAGCAGCCATGCCAACTGAGTATGCTGCATCCTGCACAGCGGGGAAGTCATGGGGGGGGGTCTCCTCGAAGAAAAAATTTGTTTCCTTGCCTTCACTGCCCACCCAGACACACCCCCATTCACCATCTCCCAACCCTGCCACCAACTTACTGGAGCTGGGTGTCTCCTCCATTGGTGCATTGGCGGCCTCATCGTGCACACCATCACAGTGGCACTTCTGCTGTTAAAGCAGCACTTTCGCTTGTGGAACATATGTTCTGCTGGTGGAACACTTAGTTAGGATTGGGCCCTTAAATTCACTATAAAGAACATAAGAAGAGCCCTGCTGGATCAGGCCAAAGGCCCATCTAGTCCAGCTTCCTGCATCTCTCAGTGGCCCACCAGATGCCTCAGGAAGCACACGAGACAACAAGATGCCTGCATCCTGTTACCACTCCCTTGCACCTGGCATTCTTAAGTATCCTACTACTAACATAAGGAGGTTGCACAACCCATCACGGCCTATAGCCCACAATGGACTTTTTCTACAGAAATTTGTCCAGTCTCCTTTTAAAGGCACCTAAGCCAGATGCCATCACCACCTCCTGTGGCAAGGAGTTCCACAGATGAATTACACGCTGGGTAAAAAAGTATTTCCTTTCATCTGTTCTAACTCTCCCAACACTATTAAATCACTACAAAGCAGACAGCACATCCAGAATGAAATGGCTTGGTCCGCCGCCCCCTCTTGGAAGGATTCCTTGTAATACCACAAATCTTCAGTACTTGCAACTAAGAAGTGCAAGGAGCATGGGGATGAAACTGACCTCACTTTCCTCACTCTTCTGCAGCCTTGGGAATCCTTTTTTGTAGAGCTGAAACTAACGAACTATTGCAGTGGTTCCCAAACTGTGGGCCGGGACCCAACAGTGGGTCATGAGCCAATTTCAGGTGGGTCGCGAAACACCTAGAGCAACCGTATTGAAAATATGGGAAGATGGGATGCTGGAAAGGGGGAGGGCTGTGTGGTTGTTTTGCTTGTGTCAAGGCTGTAAATAGGCTTTTTTTCTGACTCACTATACTATTGGGAAATGGTTAAGAAATAACCCAACTGATTGCTGCATTCTCAGGAAAGCAGCAGGCTCTGGTGTCACAATGACGGCACCTCTGGCTATGACATCACTTCCGGTCATCACTTCCGGTGGATCCCGGATAGACTGTCATTCTACAAAGTGGGTCCTGGTGCTAAAACGTTTGAGAACCACTGAATTGTCAATTTCACTTTGCTGGTAAAGTAGCTTGGGATGCTGAGATGGATAGTGTTCTCTACTCCCATGCTGGCCCAAACCCCTCTTGCACTTTACATTCTGTATTCAGCCAGAGGCTGTGTGCTCAAAAGGCAGAAATTCAACAAATGCAGCTCCCTTCATTTCATCTCCCTGATGGGAATGGCTCTGCTCTTGATTTTCTGCCAATCATGCCTCTGTTATGAGAGTATGCCTGTGTAAGAAAAAAATGGTCCAACTCCTCCTTAGTGACTCCATTACTACATAAGTATGTTGAGCTTTGCACTCAGAAAGCTAAAAAAAAGCTTCTGTTATTGTGCTTGCAATTCTAAGCATGCCTGCTTGAAAAGTCCCGTACTATGTACATATGCTATGAATCAACAAGGCACACTTGGAAGTGTCCAGAAAATTCTAGATGTGTCTTTTCTCATGAGGCAAAAGTCGTGAGGACAAATAAGTTTGAAATAACATGATTCAGGGCACAATCCTAAACTGAGTTAGGCTGGCATAAACTTAGCCAGCAAAGTTTGGCCAGCACAAGGGACACCATCAAGTAAGTTTATAACACTCTCGGAGTCAGAGAAACCAGCTCACAGACGTGCCCCAAACTCCCTGACTCCGGGTGTGGTCCAAACGTGCTTTATGGTGGCCCTTGCGCTGGCCAAACTTTGCTGGCTTAGTTTATGCCGGCCTAACTCCAGTTTAGGATTGCGTTCTCAGGAATGGCCTTGGACAAATTATTATATTTCCAAGCAGACTCTTTAAAAATGTCCAACTGTCTAATGTCAACAGTCATTTTTTCTTCTTGGCCACTTGTACATGCCTTTGCATATCAATCTATAGTATTTATATACCGCTTTTCAACACAAAGTTCACAAAGCAGTTTACAGGCAAATAATAATAATAAAGTCAAATGGCTCCCTGTCCCAAAAGGGCTCACAATCTAAAAAAAATGCAGAACACCACCAGTAACACACACTAGATAAGACACTGCACAGGGGTGAACAGGGACAATTACTCTCCCCCTGCTAAATATAAGAGGAGTATTTGATTTGATATCCAGGAAATTCACACACGCCCATAGCTTGGAATTCCCTGATATATTACAGCTGGTTTCTCCCACCCTATTGTTTCAGGAGTCTGCAGAGCTGCTAGCAGGCTCACAACCTGGCTACAGTTGGATGAAAGCAGACCTCCACAGCATGAATTAGCTTACACACACACACACACAGGGCTTGGCATTTGACTGCTGTGATTTGTGTATAAACTAGCATAAATTAAGCTACAGTTTTATGATAAGTACATTCACAAACCCACTGAGGAACCTGTCTTCTACCGCAAAGCACCATACATATTGATAGTCCTAAATAAATAAATCAATAAAATAAACATTTATGCACCCAAAACTATTTTCCCCCAGACATAAACATTGTTACAGCATGAGGCTGAATTCAGAAAACGTATTTGAGAGGATAGAATCACTATGGTAACCATTTCTTAGCTCAGAACCAAAAAGCAGGTGGGATTGTGATCAAAGGTGAATATTTTCTAGCTAGATTGGTTACAGATTGCAATTCACCTAGTGTTTCATGTCTTGACAGCAGATTGCAATGAGGGAGAAAATAGTCACACCTAGAACATGTTGTCAGATATGATGATGGCCCATATAACACCTATGGAGCATCATACCTTTCAAGCAAAAATCTGGAGTGCTTTCTTTCTTGGGAAATGATAACGACAAAGAACACAGAAGTCGACTTTAAGCCCTTTCGAATGCAATTATTTTAAATGGAAGTGCTTAATACTGAAATCAAAGAAACTGATGTAATTTATACAGTTCATAGAATCAATCAAATGGGAAAACTTGCATTAGATTGTATCACTTTGGAGTTGTAGGCGTGAGATTGCATGTTTCACCCTTAGGGAAGAAAGAAAAAAGCCTCCCTGCACATAGAAAAATACCATGCTAAGAAGAAGTACTGTAATTGCCTGATGATAATTGCACATGTATTATACGGCTTTCCTAATTGTCCTCTCTGATCTGAACAAGCTAGGCCAAACCCTTTCATGCTATTCTTCAATGCATAGGGAGTGCCTCCCCTCCCCCAAATATGGTACATTCCAGCAACAGCTTTAGTACTTATTTCTGCTGCTTGTATAAACTGGCCCTTAAAAATGTTTAACTTTGGTTGGAACAAAGTTAATGTAGAAGGAACCTACTAATAAACATCCTTCGTTCAGGGCAAGTTCAACCGTTGCTTTCTTGCATCAGGCATATTTTCCATACTGTGGAGACCTGGGCAGAGGTGGCTGTGGAATGAATGTTAATCCATCAGGCTAATGAACCACAAACAAATCACATCCTTTCTTCTGGAGCTGTTCCAGTGGTAATCAAACTGGTGGAAAAGTTTTAATTGATGAACCGCTCAGCTGGCCAGTAAACATAACCATTTGGAATAGAGAAAATGACACAAAACACCAAGCTTTGTTTTGCCACATAACTGGATTATTATCAGTGGCATTCCTAGAAAGGGAAGTTTTGCTACGTTTTGCAGGAGCCTGAGCTTCTGGGTAAAGTGGCCCCCTTACCTTCACAGTGTTAATGTCTTTGAATGAGTCAGCAATGAGATAAACATGAGTCAGCAGTGTGATACAGCTGCAAAGAAGGCTAATGCAATTTTAGCCTGCATTGATCGAGCTATAGCTTCCAAGTCGCAAGAAGTTGAGGTTCCACTTTACTCCGCATTGGTGAGACCTCACCTAGGGGTGTTTAATTCTGGGCACCGCAGGTCAAGAACAATGCAGCCAAACTGCAGCAGGTTCAGAGAAGAGCAACAAAATTATCAGGGGGCTGGAAAACAAGTCCTTGAGGAAAGGTTGGGGGAATTTGGTATGGTTAGCTTAGAGAACATAAGGCTGAGAGGGGATATGATAGCACTCTTCAAATATAAGAACATAAGAAGAGCCCTGCTGGATCAGGCCAAAGGCCCATCTAGTCCAGCTTCCTGTATCTCACAGCGGCCCACCAGGTGCCCCAGGGAGGCATGAGACAACAAGATGCTTGCATCCTGTTGCCACTCCCTTGCACCCGGTACCAGTAGCCCACCACCTTTGTAAGGAGGTTGCACAATCCATCATGGCCTATAGCCCACGATGGACCTTTCCTCCAGAAATCCGTCCAATCCCCTCTTAAAGGCATCCAAACCAGATGGCATCACCACCTCCTGTGGCAAAGAGTTCAACAGATTAACTACCCGCTGGGTAAAAAAGTACTTCCTTTTATCTGTTTTAACTCTCCCAACCCTCAGTTGTAGCGGATGCCCCCTGGTTCTGGTGTTTTGAGAGAGGGAAAAGAACATCCCTCTATCGACTTTATCCCTTCCATGCATAATTTTGTATGTCCCAATCATGTCCCCCCTCAGGCGCCTTTTTTCTAGACTGAAGAGCCCCAAACACTGCAGTCTTTCTTCATAAGGGAGGTGCCCCAGCCCCATAATCATTTTTGTCACTCTCTTCTGCACCTTTTCCAGCTCCACTATGTCCTTTTTGAGATGCGGCGACCAGAACTGGACTCAATATTCCAGGTGTGGCCTTACCATCGATTTGTACAATGGCATGATAATATTGGCTGTTTTATTCTTTTTTAATTACCCCAAGCATGGAATTGGCCTTCTTAATTGCTGCCGCACACTGGGTCGATATCTTCATTGAACTGTCCACCAGCACCCCAAGATCTCTCTCCTGAAGAGATGTCACAGTGAAGAAGGGACAAATTTGTTCGCATCTGCCCTTGACAGTAGAACTAGGTCCAATGGGTACAAACTGCAAGAGAGAAAATTCCGGTTGGGCATCAGGAAGAATTTCTTGAGGATAAGGGCAGTTGACAGTGAAATAGATTGTCAAGGGAGGCGGTAGATTCTGCCTCACTGGAGACCATCAAGCAGAGGCTCGACAGGCACCTGCTGAAGCTGCTCTAGGAGAATTTTCTGCTACAGGCAGGGGTTGGACTAGATGACCTTGTAGGCCCCTTCCAACGCTATGATTCTATGAAAACTCAGAAGTCAAGGGGTGGGGGATAACGATGTCGCAAAAAAACACGTGGAGAGACGGGGGCACAACAGGACGCGGGCTGGCTGCGCCACTCATTCGGCGCCGCAAACTCGAACGGGCGACGCGCTCCTGCCAAAAACGCGCACATCCCCAAGCCGCGCAGGAAACTAAGCTCCCCCCATACCAGCTGCGCCGCGCGTGAAGCCGCGTATTGGCCGAGATGGGCGCCAGGCTGGGCCACACTCGGTTCTCCCCACCTCCGCGGGGGCTGTCAGGCACCGGCGCTGACCAATCGAGTCACCAAGTCGCCTTCCCTGCCCGCTCCCTTCGACTCTCTCGCTCCCCCCCGCCCCGTCTCCGTAATAGCCAATGAGGAGAGAGGTTGGCCGCAAAGGCTATCTGCCCTGGGAATCTGGGGTGGGGGTGGGACGGGGCAGCGGGTGGCGCGTGCACCTATATAAGCCGTGGCAAGGGAGGGACGGGTTGGTGGAGAGGTCATCGGAGGAGCGTCTGGTTTAGCAGGCGGGTCTAAGTGGAAAGTCTATTTAGCGGGGTCTTTGTCGTGACGCTGCAATCCATTTACTAGCGAGTTAAAGTTCATGCACTTTACTTGAGAGTTTAGCAGGTAAGTGCCTTGGGCGAATATTACGAGTGCTGGTTTTTTGAAACTAAGTTTTTAAACTGAAGGGAAAGCGTATTGTTGTGTGTTTATTAAATCTTTATTTTAAAAAAAAAAAAATAAAAAAAACGACCCAAAAAACCAAGCTATGATTTTGCGTTTGTTTAAGCCAGGCTAATAAGGGCTAGAAGCTTCTTTCCTTGTAATGTGAACCATGTCGAGTCTTCTCTTGCGCCTTTTCCTACTGCAACTTGAAGCGTGTTGCTTGCTCTGCTGGGTGGCTTCTAGTGGCCTGTCTATAAATCACGTTTTGTCTTCTTGCAGTTGAGTAAACCAGGAAAAGCGAACTGACTTTGGTGGCGAAAACGGCCCTTTCAGAATGGTTGTAACCAGCAGTTTAAGCAATAAAAGCTCCGTGCGCATCTCTGAATTGATAGATCAAGGTTGTTGGCATGCACCCTTAACTGGGGAGTGGTGGGGGGGGGGGGGTTGATAGTAGTGGCCCCCTGGCTGTTTGAAAGTCATCCAAGTTGCAGGAAGGTGGAGGAGTGAGAATATAAATGTTAACTGAATGTCGGTAAAGGTGTTGGCTGTTCAGACTGCCTGATATCTCCATTTTAACATTTGCATGCTATGTAAATACTTTTTACTTTATTATATTTATTTATTTATTTAACTTGCTACAGTAAGTTGCACACTTACTGTGTGTTAGAAAAAATTTTTTGCTCTAATATTTCTGCTTTTGTCCTTATGATCAATGTGGCAGAAGCAACATAAAACAAGTGTGTGCCAAATAAAATAATGCTGCCTTAATTAGGAAAATGTATGCTTACCAGTTAAACATTCAACGCTGGCCCTTACTGGGTTAGTCGACTGACCAATTAAAGGTTGTAGCCTTAAGTCTAGGGAGTAACAAGTGTGCTGACTTAAAACATCTAGGGGTGCTTTAAAGGTGTTACAGGTGGAACCTTAATAGTACAAATACCAATGGGAAAACTAGTATGGTCTCGTAGCTTGGCTGGTCTTGCCCAAGGTTTTCTTAGTGTGTGAAAAATCTGACCTATCTGAATTTTCCCCTATCAGCTTAAATATTATTGACCTCAACCTCCTTGAATTTGGGCTCCAATCGGGTTTAAACCCAAACTGTAGGGATTGTATAGCCTACATTAATCTTCAGTATTTGCTAGGATTAGGTTCCTGGAAATTCTTGCAGAGAATGAATCATTGCTCTTATTGGATCAGTAGGGTTTGGTGCAAGGGGTACCTTATCTGTCCTCAGAAGAATTCAGCAGAGACCCTTCAGAAGCCAGCAGAATGCTGCAGGAAGTGCCAAAGATCTCTGAATGCTGCAGGGATTTTTAGAATGGCACCTGCAACAAGTATGGACCCTTAAACATATCTGGTGTATGCTTCTGCTGGCCATTTTGAAGGGCCAGTGCTGGTTGCAGGTGCCATTCTGAAGGTCTCAGCATAGAGGAGAACAAGGAAAATAGCAATTCTGTCCCTCGCAGCTAAGCGAGGTCACATATAAAATCCATACACAGGATTGGGCTACTGGTGAGGTAAACACGTTACTTCTCTTTGAGTGTGTGAAGACATGTGTCCTGTTATTGGCAATTTGCCAGTGATCTTCAAGCACATGGTTGGATCACCTGCTTCTTGATGAACTCTTGTGGCATCTTGTATGTGTGTATCCGCTAGCATTTTCTGTTCCTGTTCTGGAAAGCTCAAATGCAGCTAGTGGCCCAGAAGACCTTTCAAATAAAAATGTGTTTTATTTGCTTGTAACCTGCTGTCTCAAGAGAAACAATTCCATAAACTGTGCGAGAATTCAAAATGGGGTGTTTGTTGGCAGCAGATGCAATATGTTTATGCAGTGTCACTTTAACTGAACTTCTCTGATGTTTCTAAACTCTGGGTTTGGTAATTTGTGTGTTTAGTTCTACATACTACATGGTGGCTTACCAGCTAACTGAGAATCTGTTTCCTATTCTCTCCCTTTCACATCTCCCTACAGACTTTGACTACTGGGATTATGTAGTACCTGAACCCAATTTCAATGAGATGGTCTTTGAGGAACAGACATGCCAGAATCTAGTTCAAATGCTGGAGAGCTGCCTGTCTAAATCGAAGCGAACCAGACTGCACTGTTCAAAGGTTCTAGTCCCTGAGAAACTGACCAGAAGGATAGCCCAAGACATCCTGCGTCTCTCTTCTATGGAACCTTGTGGTTTAAGAGGCTGTATTATTCATGTCAACTTGGAAATGGGAAATGTATGTAAAAAGGTGGATAAGATTGTCTGTGACCCGACTGTTGTTCCTACCTTTGAGCTGACCCTTGTGTTCAAGCAGGACAGTTGTTCGTGGCTTAGTTTCAGGACTTTCTTCCCCAGAGCTTGTTTTCTGTCTGGTAGTAAGCAGACTCTGATCCTAAGTCCTGGCTTTCGCTTAATTAAGGAAAAGCTATACTCAATTGGCACAATTGTTGAAGAATGCTAGAAACCTCCCTTTGCTTTAAACCAAGTCTATTCCCCATAGAAATATGAAGCTCAATGCCTTTATTTTTAAGGTACCTTTCAGCCCAATCCTGAGCTGCCCATAGGAGCAGCAGTAGCCAAGCGGATACCACTGCATCCTACTGGTGCTGGGCAGGTGCTGAAGACGCTTTGGCAAAAGGGGACATTTGTGTCTTTATCTCCAGGTAAGGGCAGACGATGGGTCTCCTTGCCTCGGCACTGGCGAAATAGCCAGCAGAAGGGCATGGGCTTCTGTGTCGGGCTGCACAGCCCAACACGGAGGTCAGGATCTGGCTGTGAAGGCTGCCACTGGTCCCATCCCCTGTTCTCCCCCTGCCTAAGAATGCCCTCCTGCCCTGCCTAGAAAGCACGCAATGCGGGCGACTGGTACCCTAACCATTGCACCCTGCCCTGGCACCAGCGCTAAGGCCTTACTGCAGGCAGTACAAATGCACCGCCCGCTTCTGTTGTGAAGGTGCCGTAAAGCACCTTCACTGCCTGCAGTAAGCCAGATAGGATTGGGCCCGTTACTGACTTGCCTTTTTGCACAATGTCTGCAAGTGTCTTTCTGAAACAGCAGAATACTCATGCAGCTAGTTCATACCGGATGGAATTAGGAGCACAACTACTGATATACTTGAACATTCCTTGATTTTTTTTAGCAATGGCCTGGCAAATCTGTGAGCTTGTTCTGCTAGCTGTTGTGTTAAAGGCTGCCTGCAGCCCTTGCGGTTTTGGTATTCTTGGGAGTGGTGGTGGTTTAGGTTCTTTGTAAGCTGTTCAGTTGTCTCTAATGTTTGGAAAGGAGAACTAGAGAATGTTATACAGACTTCAAGCAATAAATAGCTAGCAGTGACTCTCCCTAACATACAGGAGGTCCTCTGTATGTACAACAGATGCTTCCAGATGCTCTTTCCTCTCTTGTTTGACATCCATAATTGCTAGAAGCAATGTGTTTTTTGAAAATAGATGCCAACTAGTGTGAAGGCTTAGAGCTACTCTTGCTGATCTAGCCCAGACAAACTAGAACTATCATTCTTCTTGTATGGAATACTGATGGGGTGTCTTCACCTGAAGGAATCTGAACACAATTGCACAGCATCTTGGTCTTGAACAGTTGAGTAGCATGTGCTTTAATTTCTGGAAGAACCTTTTGTTTTTAAACCTTAAACTATAATTGGCAAAGCCAGATAGTGGCTTTGGACACAATATGTAGTGGTTTTTTTCTGTAGCTTGAATACCTCCCACTTGCATAAGATGTGACTACCTCATTCAGCTCCAAAGCATGTCTGTGTCTACTGTAGGGTTTCTTCCTCCTTTGGTTCTAGAACAATGCACACAGTTGCTTTCTTTGGGCTCCTCTTCATGGTGATGGCCGTTCAGATGATTAGTGGTGGAGCAGGCTATCTGAACCCCATAGATCCAGTTGACCTAGTAGGGTCCTGTGAATGGTTCAGAAAGAGTCTTCTGGTGATGGGTGCAGACAATGACTTCATCATAATTCACTTTAGATAAATTTGTTTTTAATAGCCTCTGTCCCAGTCCCTCTTGGCTCAACAAAGGAAAATCTGCGAGGCAGGGCAAGGAGATACCTAACCCATTGTTGGCTCCTTTTCCACCCATACACTTGCACTGCAGAAATGGATCAGCACAAGGAAGAGTTTTTGTGCATGGTTCAGCATTAGTTTATTATCCGTATCTTTTTATGGGCATGTTCATTATGTTCCTGCTCTGAAGTGCAGGTATAGAGAGACTTCTTGTATAGTTTTTTTTTCTTTTTAGTAAAAGCCTTCTTCTGTGCTGGGAGGAGAGGACATTCCTTTTCTACATTCATCACTCCAGTTTTTCAGTTGGCCTCCTCTTGCCCAAGCTTTGAGCTTCCATCTAACTGTTGGCTTATAAACATACAGTGTGTGGAATATTTTGAAAGGCCTCCTGACTCTAGAATCCTGTACTTTACTTGGTCTGTGCGTTGGTAAAGATGGGTAATGTTTTCTGAAAAAGAGAGAAGTCAAATAACTACTTTTCTCTGGAAATGGTGCCTTATGGGGAGATTTGAGCCTGAGCTTTGCATAATGGTACATACTATGAAAAGAGATCACTGTAGCAGGAACAGCAGTACCTATTGATGCAAGCTTTGTGCCTTTTGCCCTGCAAGAAAAAATGCATCCTGGTTTCTTCAGGTGACACTTGTGACTTCATTCAAATATCTGCATTGACTAATGCTGGTGGCAAACTTGATATGCACATAACTGATCTTAAAGCATCTGCTGACCTTACTGACAGTACCTGAGTTATTCTGATACCATACATATGGTGTGGAACCCCAATGGGGTCAGGTGATGGATCTCTGTGGCTGGCTTTGATTACAAATGGAACACTTCCTTGCATCCACCTGCTGAACTTCTGCCTTGTTGGTATAAAAGGACCATTGTAAACTGTTGTTGCACTTACTGCTTTTAACTTTCTGATGTTAAAAGGTCACCTTTGTATGGAGGTGGGGATGATTTGCACTGAGACACCTTAACTTGAAGTTGAGAAACTGTTTCATGCCTTGTTATCTTAGTATTCATCTTGTGTTGGTTCTTAAAAGAAATGTCTCTATTAATAAAAGTATATTTTTAAATTCTTGGACTGTTCTTCTTTGAGAGCCTCTATGAAGACCCCTTGATAACTCATTGCATCCCTGTATTTCAGGAAAAGCAGAACATACAAGGTCTGCATTCACTTTGGAATGAAATATTCAACCAAATTAGATCAATTTGCTTCAATTTTCCGTTGTCCAAAACGAAGGTGTGTTGAAATGGAACAAATGTTCTTGGCACATCATTTTTGCAGAGAAGGGAAGGCAGCTCATCTAAGACTGCTGCCTTGCATTCTCCTGCAATGCCAAAGAACCAAACTTCATCTGGGCCACTGGAAAATCAAAGCAGTGACTAGAAGAGAGCTGCAAACAGAATTGCTGCTGGCAGCTCATGCAGCAAAACGTCATTGAAAAGACAAATGTGTTACTCCCTTGCTATCAGAAGGCAATGGAGACATAAGAAACTTGCACACTAACATGGCAGAGTGTGGCATTTGCATTTCAGACATTCCATTCAGTTCTAACCTTGGAGGGACCAAAATGTTGTATTTGAGCTGTATACAGTTGGGTTCTTACCATCTCTTGACCACTGGATTTGCATCGAAGGCTGCCATTTTCAACCCCATTGCTGTGGTACATTGGTAGGCCATGAACGGTCCATAGGTGTGCTGTCGGAAGTTGGGGAAGGGTCACTTATTAGTAGGGTCATTGGGAAATGTGATCCCTGCCCCACCAACTGTATAGTGAATGGTTTGACATGATCATTTTAGTGCCTTGTCAGTGGACAATGGGTTGAAAAAGGCTGAAAATTGCTATTGTTTTGGAATACTTGCTTTAAAGCAAGTATTGAAGGCTCTACTAAAGCTCAGTTTCTCTAAGCAAAAGCTCTTCAATACTCGGTTTTCCACAGTGCCAGAGTCCAGGAGCATAGCCCAAGGTTGACTGCAACTTGTGCGGCAGGTAAAACTAGACTTGTGGTGTTAAAGAGTATAACCCCAGCCCTGGTTTCTGCAGGGCTGAACTGCAGCAGTATATGATGTGGTTGGTGAAGTATTAGAGTGTGAGATGTAAAATGCCCTTGTGCAGGGGCTAGGCTAGGATGGGGAAGACCTAGCCTCACTTGCTATGGTGCTTTCTCAGTCTGATCCATTTCACAGGTGAAGATAAGGGGGGCAGGGGGTCCTGCCCTCCCATTCCCCCCCCAATGAAGTGAGAACAAAAATAAAGCACATGCAGACGGTCTGAGTTCAATCCCTGCTGCCCCTTGTTTCCCAACTGGTGCTGAAAAATCTCTCTGGCCTCAAAGAGTGACCGTCAGTCAAAGTAGCTAGATTTAATTGACTCTGTATGAAGCAGTTTCATATGTGGTCATGTTTCCGATCTATACAGATGAGGGCTATAGTAATTGCAGTACCACCAATTTTCTCAGTAAATAATGCAAAGCACAATCCATAAGCTTTTGGGCAGAAGATTTAGCCGAGAGGGTTAATGCCTCAGTTTACCCGAAGATAACACCTGAAGATCTCAAGGTCGTGAGCTCGGGACTGCCGGAAGTCTCTGCGAGCAGCAGACCTTGGAAACTGCGGCTGATTAAAAGCTGAGTTTCAGCTGCCTCGTGGGAGGAGGAGTGTGCTGAAATCAGCTGCATCTCTGGTGGCAGCAGGGAAGCCTCATCAGCCAGCAGACGACAGATGGGTGGCTAAAGAAAGAGGGCTAAATCCAGAAAGAAAGATCTGTAGGAGTGTTGTTCTTGGAAGATAGAACATTCTGTAAAATTGTAAAAACCTTCGGGTTTGTGAGAAAGTCTGCCTATGTAAACCGCCTTGAGTTCAATCATTAGAGAAATCTAGTAATATTAAGAAAGGCGGTATATAAATAAATGTATTATTATTATTCTCTTAATCTCAAGTTTGATTGCAAACCCCGTGCCCTTAAATAGGCTTAAACCCTTGAATTCCATTGCTCTGAAAGCAATTCAAGGAAGAGTTGCAAGTTCATGGATACAAAGCATGGGTGGGTGGGTGGGTGGGGTGGGAGGAATGAAGCATTTCTGTAATGGCCAATAGGTAAAGAGGAGAGAATTGGAGCCATACCAGGACAATTGAATTTATCCTGCAGTGTATGGGTGATCTTAAATAGAAGTTATTAGCTGCCTTAGGCTTTGGGAGTGGAAGTGGAGAGATTTTTATTTCATAATGAAGTTAGAAAGGTCCTCTTTAGTGCTACTGACAATATTTACTCTTTGGAGGTTTGCTCTGAAATGCATTGGCCTGGTATTCCTGTAGCAAGACAGGAGCGGAAAGCATGAGTTGTTGACAAAACTAAGCCTCTTGGAATATGGAGCACAATTCAAGGTACATCATGTCCTGACCTTGGACTAGGAGCTTCCTATTTATATCAAAGCATGCTAGATCATCCTTGTTCTACTTCTGCAGAACACCCTCTGGCCTATTCCAAAATAAGCCTTTCTTAGTAAGCTTATAGCCCAGTGCTTTCTCTGCTTTTGTATTGGCTGCAGAGAAAAAAATGATCATTTCAGGAAGTAGCAAAAAAAATGGTTTCTAGGGCTGCAGTCAACCAGCAGAACTCCCTATTGGTTTTGTTAGAGATTGTGCTTTAAACATGAAGTCAGTAAAGCTGTCAGTGTCTCCTAGGATAAGAGCTGTGAAATACAAAAGGATTGCAGTCACCAAAAAAAGGCTGCTCTCAGGAAGAGATACTTGAGGCTTAGGGTACACAAGAGGACCGTCTTTACCTGACAGATGCTCCTGTGTGTCTATTCCACCTTGACCGCACAATGTGTTCCCTAGATGTGCCAGCTGCCTGTTGCCTCCTGTGAATTAATTCATTCTTGCTCTCATATTAGTCCTCCTTATCACAGGTGCTCTGGTCACACATGTACATGCCCTCAAAGGTATTCCCCCCCCAAATATGTATTTCTAGGATGTTTTTTGGGATTGGTACCATGAAAGGGGGATAGACTTCCAAACACGTTTTATTAAAATAAATAAATGCAATGAATAAAAGGAATAGGGTAGAAATATGACGCGTAGATGTTTGACGTGGTCACAAAGGGAAAGAGGAAAAAAGTGCAATGTTATGGAAGACTAAAACCTTCCTTTGAATGAGGGCGCAATCCTAAGCAGCACTGGACTGGCGAGGCCGACAGGCCAGCGCCATATTCAGCGCTGCTTAGCTGGAGCCTCCCTTATCGTAGGGAGGCTCCAGCCTCCCCTATGTGCTCCTTGGATGTGCACCTGCTAAACAGCAGGCGCATGTCTGAGGAGACCACGTGGCCCGAAGCGGGGCCTCGCTGAAAGGCTTAGGATGTGGCCATACCGCCGCCTCCCAAGCCCAGCCAGGTCCTGCCCAAGTCCTGCCTCTCTCCTCCCACCAATTCCCGTCCCAATACGGGATAGAGAATCCCTTGCGCCGACCGTCTTCAGTGTATTGATATAATGAGATCGCCATCACCGCAGTTTATTTAGCTGCACGAGTAGAAGCAGTGGCGTTGCTAGGGATGGGTGGGCCGCACCAGGTGACCCGCACGGGGTGTGTGTGTGTGAGTGACACCACCAAGGGCTAAAATTGCGGTTTTCAAAGATAACACCATCATGCTAATACTAGAACTTTTGATTGTGTGAGTGTCATCAAATTGGCCACAAGTTTTTTGTTGGTTACTAATTTGTTCTATAGTTAAATAAATAAAGTTGATGGGGATAACACCAACCCTAGTGATAGCACTACATTTAGGTCGTGCATATGGTATTGTGATTTATTCTGTATGGTGTGGGAGGAGGAGCTCCATCATGGGGGGTGACGCGCTGACCTCCCGCACCGGGTGACACAAACTCTAGTGACGCCACTGAGTAGAAGAGCTGTATAAACAGGGATTTGTTGGAAGAAAACAACATTCAAGTTTTCAAGGACTGTTTATAACTCTCTCTAAATGCCCTATTTACATGGCTTTTACCTGCAAAATTGTGTTTAATAAACCTTGGTTCAGCATCAATTTTGCATTCACTTAACAGAAATAAATCTGTTTGAGAGAGTGATTAAAATCCAAAAATACATAAAGATTATAGTACTGTAAACCGAGTTTCAACTCAGGCATTTTGTTTTGTTTGGTTGGTTGGTTTTTGCACTTTGAGTTTAAGCCAAATCCTGCTGAACTGTTGGCAGAAAACCCACTCAGTACCTCCCCTGAGACCAAAATAAAAGGGAAAGTGGTAAACAATCCCATTCATCACTAGGTGCTGTGAAGTGCTGAGAGATATGAGATTCAGCAACTGGTGTGTGATAAATGGTCACAACTCCTCACGCTTCTCCACTACAGAAAAAAAAAATGGCCATGCAGAGAGGGGCTCTCATTTACAACATAGAAGATCTGTAGCTGAGGGCTGGAGTGGTACATCTTGTGTAGTTCTGGTTTTGTTTTTTTAATAAGCAAAATGCAGCTGCTGAAGCATATGTTTGAAACAGAAGGCAGGTGTGGTGGGCAAAGGCCTTCTTAATCTTATCCCTTCTGCTGTTTTTCTGCAGGACTTTTCTCCCACCTGCTTTTTTCCTTTTTCTTTTTTCTGGGAAAAGATACAGGCGCCCCCATCTTTTCCCCAGCAGTCTTCCACTTCAGAATTGCAGCCTCAGCCACCTGCATTATACACACAAACATAAGAAGAGCCCTGCTGGATCAGGCCAAAGGCCCATCTAGTCCAGCTTCTTATATCTCACAGGGGACCACCAGATGCCTCAGGGAGCACACGAGACAACAAGATGCCTGCATCATATTTAAAAAGTCCCTTTTCTTTTTAAAGGAAAAGAAAGCATCACAGAACTACACATAACAGCATGTTCCTAATTCAACAAACAATGGTTTGTTAGACCAGGATTGAGCCACATGTTCATGAATTCAGACAACCCCCTCTTTTAACTAATCTGTGGAATTCCTTGCCACAGGAAGTGGTGATGGTATCTGACCTAGGTGCCTTTAAAAGGGAACCGGACAGATTTCTGGAGGAAAAGTCAATCGCAGGCTACAGGCTATGATGGGTAGTGCAACCTCCATACTTTAGAAGTAAGCTACCTCAGAATGCCAGATGCAGGGGAGTGGCAACAAGATGTAGGTATCTAGTTGTCTTGTGTGCTCCCTGAGGCATCTGAAGTTTGGCTGGCACAAGGGATACCATAAAGCATGTTTGGACCACTCTTCGAGTCAGAAAGGTCAGCACATAAACATGCGCCATCCTCCTTGACTCTGAGGGTGCTTCAAACGCACTTTATGGTGGTTCCTTGTATCAGCCAAACTGTGCTGCCCTAATTCCAGGTTAGGATTGAGCTTTCAGAGCCAGGGAGGACAGTGCATATCTGTGTGCCGGCCTGTCTGACTCTGAGAGTGGTCCAAACACACTTTACAGTGTCCCTTGTGCCAGCCAAACTGTGCTGGCCTAACTGTGCTGGCCTAACTCCAGGTTAGGATTATACTCTTATGCTCTTGGGTTAGAGGAGATGTTTTACACTACATTGTACTAGATTGAACTTGAAAAGCTACTAGTAACATCACTAGTAAAAATTTGCCAGTCTCTTTACCAAGTTACTGAGCACATGAAAGAAGAGAGACTGTCAAATTGCAGGCTGGAGTTCCCAAAAAAAGGATGTTGAAACAAAAGGGGGTTTGTTTTCCTTTCTCTATTATCTGATCAAAAGTTCAGGGCAAACCATAATACAACAGATTTATTCTTAGGCACAACACTGAACACTTAGAAAACCTTTAGCGTGCAACTTCTGATTGCTGTGCTTGGCTGCAGGGCAATTAGTAATGATATCGTTTCTGTTTATTATGGTTTGCCCTGCAGCCAAGCACAGCAATCAGAAGTTGCACGCTAAAGGTTTTCTAAGTGTTCAGTGTTGTGCCTAAGAATAAATCTGTTGTATTATCCGTGTGGCATTTCTCGGTAGATCATTAAAAGAATTCCCAGCGTATTTAGAGTGCAGGGCATTGACAGGTTTCTGACACTAAGTCAATGTTTTGTTCATTAGCATCACTGGCAAGTTCAAAATACTTCTGACATAGGCAATCATTGTTCTGCATTAACTTTGCTGAGAAGGTGAGGGGAGTGTTTATTTTGTTTGCTCGCAGGCTTTGTGTGCCAATCTTGCTCTCACTGCAGTCAGCAAAAAAAGAAAAAAAAGTTATGCTACTACAGTATATTATGATTTAGGACATGATCCAACCAACCCCAAGCACTTTTTGCATTCCACTGATTTTAACAGCTTTAGGCTGCAATCCTAACCTGAAGTTAGGCCGGTTCAGTTAGGACAGCAGTTTGGCCCACACAAGGAACTCCATAAAGTATGTTCGGACCACTCTTGGAGTCAGAGAGGCCAGCACACAGACATGCGTCATCCTTCCTGACTCAGAGAGTGGTCCAAACACCCTTTATGGTGGCCTTTGTGCCAGCCAAACTTTGCTGGCCTAACTGTATCAGCCTAACTACAGGTTAGGATTGCACTCATTCAAATAAATGGTACTTAAAAGTACTTGATTTTTGGCTGGGTTTTGCTCTTATATTTGCTTTTCTATCTCACTTTTTTGTACATGAAAAATTGATACACAGTACTGTAAATGGGATCAGGCGCAAAAGCCTTATGGGGAATATTGAGTGTTGCCCCACAAGCAACTCCCCCACATTTGTTCCCCTCTGCTCAGTGGTGTTGCCAGGGGGTGTAGGGGGTGTGAGCCGCACCAGGTGATGCTAATGGTGTGTATGTGACTACTGACCAAAATTTTAAAATCTTGGTATTTTCAAATAATGCCATCATGTTATGTATCATACAATGTAGAATTTACCACATATAATAATTCCATGGAACAAACCGCGTTGAAGTATTGGTATTATATCAAAAGTTATAGCCAAAATCATACTTACCTATAAACATATATCATACTTCTGGGGCATCATTTTGCCCTCTGCACCCAGCTACACTTTCATTAGCTACGCCAGTAAGTCTCAACATATTCTACTAGCTCAATGTTCTAGCACAGTACTCTACTCCTCTCCACTTCTCTTCCTGTCTGCTCCCCTCTTCCTTTTCCAAGCCAGGCAGGAGAAGGAGGAGCAAAGGAGGCAGATAGACAGAGAGAGATAGGTACCACCCACCATCAATCAGTTGCCTTAGGCAACTGCTTTAATTGGCCTCATGGATGGGCCAGACCTACAGGAAATCACCAGGCTAGTCATGTGTCCTGCCAAATTATCTGTCCACCTCTTACCCATTACTAGCTTCTGAAACTGACAATATGCATACAGTGACAACTCGGGTTGGAAGATGGAACTCGCACAGCCTCTGTTTATTTCAATAGACAGACATGAATTACTAAAATGTTACCAATGTCACAAAAAAGCACTGGCCGAAGGGGTAGATGTGCTGATTGACATCTGTCACTTCACAGGCAGCAAGGCCTCTATCATTCACATGTACAACTGTGCAGTTATTGCGGCACTCTTGGAGAGAAGAATCGCATTTTCCCAGACATGAGATGCCGTACTTTGATGTCATACCTGGGAAAGTGTGATAACAGCAATAGAAACACTTGTTTTGAGGCAATGTATCTGTCCTTTGGAACTGAGTAATGACAATTGCATGTTTTTTTGCTTTGGTGGATGCAGGAAATCATGGGGAAATGTCATTAGTCAAGAATAGATCTCTCATTTCCAAGAAAAAAATACAGTTTGAAAATGAGCACCACAAGTTGCAAGATGCAAAGGAAAGTGGGGAAAAGAACAAAGCCCCATACGCAGACCTTTTCAACTAATCTCACATCTATTTGGGATTCCAGGGAGCCTCAGTTTTCACTTCAATTAATGGCATTAGTTGCTGATTGGTATTGGGAACTCAGCCAGAGGTTCACTGGGAACGCAGCCGAACAGTTCAGAATTGAACTGTTCCATTCTGCTGAGCGGATCCAGTACAATACACTTCTAATCGTCCTACTGAGTAACCCTGGGAGAACAAGAAAAGCAATCACGGCAGTCTGGAAAAGTCAAGAGCCTAGTCTTTCCAGAGTTATTGGAGTCATTTTGTCTGACCTAGGCAGAAAATACCGAGGAGATTAATCCCATTAAAACGGAATTCCTCCGACCTTGGCCATAATATACAGTAGTTATATTTTTCCAATCCAAAATACAGCCATGATGGAGAGATCAAATTTGTGTGTGTGTGTGTGTGTGTGTGTGTGTGTCAGAGTGAGTGTAAGGACACACACAGATGTGCAATCATGCTCAGGGACTGTTTGTGGGGTTAGGAAGCCAATTGGACGTTTGCACATCTTCCCTGATCATTTTGAAGGTCACAATCCTAACCTGGAGTTGCACCAGCGCAGCTCTCTTGCGCCGGACCAGCATTGTTGCAAACGTGCTGTAAGGCGTGCCGATGCTGCAGATTTGGTCACTTGCATTGGCTCACAGGTGCCGCCACACCCTTTAGCTGCACTGGTTGAGCGCCAGCTTAGCTCTGCCAGCGCAGGGCTGCGCCGAGGGGGTGCCAGAGGTGGGCAGGACAGAGGCATAGTGGGGCAGCATCATGGGAAGAGATGGGGCGGAGGCAGGACATGGCCATTGGGCCATATCCAAACCCCCGTCCTCGGGCTGGGCGGCCCTGATTCGGACCATGTGGATTTGCGCCATTGCTGGCGCAGATCCAGTAGGGCTGGCTGGGGCTTCCCCCAGGGCAAGAGGGAACATATCCTCTTGCCATGTGCTGAGCTGCTGCTGCCTCTTAAAGTTGTGAGGATGCAGCTCAGGTGAGCTGGCCTGCTTATTCCAGCACAGGTTAGGACTGAACCCAACACTAATTTTTGCCACAGCTGTTAAATTCATATGGGCCCAGTCATATGGGCCTTACTGCTGGTGGTGTGTGCAGAAATCACATTTGTGGCACCCAGAGGCCAAGGAATGCAGGTGGTAAGGCTTGCACCACTGCAGAAGAGGACCTGGCACCTGGTGGTGAACATGTCAGTGCACAAGCAGCTTTTCACCTTTATTGGCCTTCTTTTCTTCCTCTCCTCCTGCCAGTATGTGCATACACTTTAAAATGTATTCTTCCTCCGCTTGCTTCTATCTCACACAGGTGGCATTCACAAGTGCAATATTCTAGTCTAAAAAGTGTTCTTCGTTTCACTTTAAAAAAAAAAAAAACACTTGAGCTGTATAAGCCACAAATTCAAAGAAGAAATTTCCACAGATAAGTAGGCCCTCTGTGAAAGAAATTCAGGGTGCAATCCTAACGTGGAGTTAGTCCAGCACAGTTAAGCCAGCAAAGCTTGGCTGGCACCAGGACCACCGTAAAACGCGTTTGGACCACTCTCGTAGTCAGGGAGGCCAGCACTCAGGCATGCACCATCTCCCCTGACTCTGAGAGTGGCCCAAACATACTTTATGGTGTCGCTTGTGCCAGCCAAACTTTGCTGGCCTCACTGCCGGCCTAACTCCAGGTTAGAATTGTGCCCTCAGTGATGTATAAATTAAACTGACAAAGCACCTCGGGGTATCTTTGTCAGAAAATAGCGCATCTTTCTCCTTGGAGAATCCCTACGCAACTACAGGCAAGGCATTGTGATTTTCTTTATTCTTTCTCACTCTGTTTACGTCATGGAATTAATATTGTTGGTTTTGCCCCAATATGAGTAGAACTGCAGTAGGGGGAAGGATATAGTGATAGGAATATGATCTGTTCTACAGTAAGATTCCCCGCTTAGGTTCAGAAGACAGCACACTAGAGGCACCTAGTGGTCATCGTATGGAATTTCACATTTTTCGACTGATACTAACAAGAAAGGAAAATCAGACCAAGGAGAACATCACACATAATAGAGGTTTTCAAGATATTTTCTGTTGCCTCATTTTTTCCAAATAACTCCCAGCAGATGTTGTCATCTCTGAAGAATTCTTAAAACCAATATACTGTACGCATGTTTAATCTCCTTTTGTTCCTCTAGTATCTCTCCATTCCAGGAGGGTAATACTTCCAATCTATACTATAAAGAGATCAATCAAGGCCAACAGCTAACTGGTGCATGGTCATCAGCTAATGCTGGGTTTGGAACCCCTGCAGAGGGAAAAGCAGCTGAAAGAAGCATGATCCGAAAAACAGCTGCTGCAGGAAAGGGTTAAGCAGTTTTCTTTTTAGCCTGTACACACTGCTTATGGCCAAACACCCAGTGCAACTCCACGCATTGAGAATGCTGCAGGAAATGCCTATCTAACACCTGCAATATGCCAAAGTGATGGGGACATTAAACACTCATCTTTCACTTGCCCCTGGGAAACATGACTGGAAACATTCCAGGCACATATACACAGGTGTTTCAGGATGCACTTATCTGTATGTATGACATGTGTTGTGAGTTTGCTCCTGAAAATAGTTATGATTAGCGGTATGGGTTTTTTGGTGACATTATTTTCCAAAATTTCTTGATTAAAATAGTAAATTGTGTTATGTGTTTTTATTCTACATTCTCAATCCAAGTTCTCATTTTTATTAATTTTAAATGCCTGAAAAGGGCACTAGGTAGATGATACAGGTGAAATAGTGTCAGCAGATGCAGCCACAGTATTAATTATAATTGGAAAAGTAGTCGATTTCAATTTCTGGAAAATACCTTAGGCACCCAAGTGCGATGTTTTGTGTTTTTATTCAGATATTTTAACCACCAAAAGGCGGTTGTGAATGCTCAAAAGGCGGTTTTCAACAACAACAAAACCACCCTTGGTTATAACATTATAGCTGAAAACAGCTACAATGTTGTTTCTGGCAGCAATTATAAGATGTTGAACTGCCCTACGAAGTATAGGTACCTTTATGATAACTGACACAGTTAGGTCAGCAAAGTTTAGCCAGCACAAGGGACATTATAAAGTCTGTTTGGACCACTCTCAGAGTCAGGGAGGATGGCATAAGTCTGTGTGCTGGCCTGTCTGACTCTGAGAGTGGTCCAAACATACTTTACAGTGTCCCTTGTGCTGGTCTAACAGTGCTGGCCTAACTCCAGGTTTGGATTGTGCCAGTGGTGTTATCCTACCGGTACGCTGGGCAGGGCATCCGGGTGATCGGCAGCCCGCCCGTCGCGTACCACTGCGTTATGCTGTTTGCATAACCAGTTACACCGCTTGCGTACATTACGCAAATGGCGTAACGCTGCGGTACGCGACGGGCGGGCTGCCGACCATCCGGACGTCCCGCCCAGCGTACCGGTAGGATAACACCACTGGATTGTGCTCTAAGAGCTGGTATCAAATGGCCACTCTTCATAACCAGAATCTAGCATGTGCTTATCATCATGATCCCCCCTCCCCGGATGCTCCTGTAAATCCAAAACTCAGCTATAGCAAAAACCATCCCAAGTACCCTTATAGAGTGCCCTGATGTTACGAACAAACAATCTTACCAAGAGAGCACAGAACAAAATGTCTCTTGAAACAAGTGTTTTATTGCCCACAAAAATCACATAGATCCAGGGATAGGAACTGTGCCGCTTGTTCAATATAATTATCCCCTTGGTAGCTTGAAAATGAGGGCCC
This sequence comes from Lerista edwardsae, assembly GCA_029204185.1. NCBI lineage: Eukaryota > Metazoa > Chordata > Lepidosauria > Squamata > Scincidae > Lerista > Lerista edwardsae. The sequence continues at coordinate 48,443,901 of JAJKFI010000003.1, forward strand.
TGAACACAGAGGCTGTTTCTGTTCATGTAATTAGTTTTTCCTACAACATGCATTGTGGAAGTTTAGCTGTTAAATACAAAATGCTAAATGAAGGGAATTTCCATTATAGATTGCATGGTAAAGATATGTCATGTTACCCTGGTTCCAGCCAACTACGATGAAGCATAAATACATTTGATTACTCAACCAAATGGCATTAAATCACAATACAAGCCAGTCCTGAGATCTTGTGTTCGGTGTATCATGTTGTCTTGAATTGTGAGATGGCTAGATAGAATTCATTTCCTTCTGCACCACACTGTAAATTGTGCCAATTAACTCTAAGAACAGTATAAGATTGAGGGTGCAGTCCTAACCTGGAGTTAGGCAGGACGGTTAGCCAGCAAAGTTTGGCTGGCACAAGGCCCACCGTAAAGGATGTAAAGCAGCAGCATCGGCCCAAGGGCCCCAGGCCAAAGCCCCTCTGCGCCACTCCTGCACCAGCCAAACTCGGCTGGCGCAAGAAAGGTTCTGGGAGGGGGAGGGAGGGTGGGAGGGAGGGATGAGCAGGCTGGGGGGAGGGTTGGTAGGGGGGGTGGGCGGGTGGGCAGCGGTGTCATGCAGCCGGAACGCTGGGTGGGAGGAACGGGTGAGCGGCAGCCCGCCCGTTGCGTTCCGTTCCGCTGTCTTCCCGGCGAAACGGACCGGAATGCAATGGGCGGGCTGCCGCTCACCCGTTCCTCCCACCCAGCGTTCCGGCTGCATGACACCGCTGCTGGTAGGCGTACCATCCTGGAAGGGGGCGGGGTTGGGATGCGGCTGGTCAGCTTCCTCCCAGCTTCCATCCCCAGGCTGCGTGGCCCTGATTTGGCAAGCGCAGATTGGAGGAACCCATAGAGAAGGCTGGAGCCTCCCCTGGAACAAGGGCGTGCCCTTGCCCGGGGGGAGGCTCCCCAGCACTCCAAAGCTGTGCTGGATTTAGCGCAGGATTTAGCGCAGCTAAAGTGAGTGGTCCAAATGTAAGAGTGGTCCAAACATACTTTACGATGGTCCCTTGTGCCAGCCAAACTACGCTAACCTAACTGTGCCGGCCTAACTCCAGCAATGTTTCCAAAAATAAGCAACATCTACAGGATGTGGACCACAAGCAAATACACTCAGAAAGCATGTGCTTGCTCTGCTGTCCTTGAATAGTCTTGGTCTCTCAAGGTCCATTTCTCTTCCTGATGTTTTCCAGGAGATTCTGGGCCTCCTTCAGCCCATAACCAGCGGCTGTGTCCAGGAGTTTTTCCACTTCCCTGCAAGACATGCAATTGTCAGATAAATTGCATGACAATGGAGGGGGGGAGACAATGTGGTGAGGGGCTGTGTCATCCTTAAATAGCCTCCATAATATCTACTAGGTTTGTCACCTGTTTAAAGAAACCTTAGCCAGTTAGCATAGTGGTTCCCAAACTGTGGGTCCAGAACCAGTGGTGGTATCTAATGTGGGAGGAACCGGTACGCTGGACGGGCCTTACGTGCGATTGGCTGCCCGTCCGTTCGGTTCTGCCGCCTGCCCACCCACCAAGCGGGCAGCCCTGGCCTCGGAGGGGGCGCCTGCTTGCTGGGGGGGAGATGGGTGGGGGGGCGCGCCAGGTGCCTGGGCGAGCAGTGGTGGGGCACGCCAACCGGGGGCAGCCCGTGCGGCGGGCAGGCAGGCGGCGGAACGGAACGGACGCGCTGCCAATCAACCGTTCATCCTGCCCAGCATTCCGGTTCCTCCCGCATTAGATACTACCACTGTCCAGAACCCACCAATACTCTGTAGTTGGAGTAGTTCGCGGCATCTCCGGCAGAACGCAAAGCGCCATTCACACTGGGGATTATTTTCCCTGCCGCAGCCGTCTCCAGTTTGGAGACCACTGCTCTAGAACCACCATTGACTCTCACCTTCTAAGACAGACATTTTAAACCACTGTGCCACGGCACATTGGTGTGCCACAAATGGTCTATCGGTGTGCCATAGGAATTTGGGAGGGGGTCGTTTATGAGAAGGGCCATTGGGGAGGTGAGCTCCCCACCAGCAGCATGGTGTGCCTTGTCAAAAAAACTGATGGTGTGCCTTCACAATTTTAGCACCATGCCAGTGTGCCATGCAATGAAAAAGGTTGACGATCTCTGCTCTAAGAGGACTTTTCATAAGAGCAGAAAGAATCGACAGGCAGCCTAATCCTACGCTGTGACAGCATTGGCGGCCCACACACTGCCCTGGCAACAGCCATTATGAAAGTGCCATACGGCAAATTGTGGTGGCCGAGCAAGGAGAGGTGCCGGCAGAAGAGAGGTGTTGGAGAATAGAAGTGTTGCAAGTGGTGTCATCTAAATGATTTAAGAACAGGTACTCACTTTTGATTGGCACGTGTTGGGACCCGCCCACCGGAAGTGACGTCATAAGCCAGAAGTGATGTCGTGGCAGGAAGTGACATGAAAAAAGCCCTTTTTGAGGCCTCAGATGATTTTAAACTGACCCAACAGTTGCAACAGTATTCCACAGCACCCCCAGAACATGTGAAGGAGGCCTGGCATCATGTTAAAACTCCAGAGCAACTCATTTTTCAGTGGCAAGGAAAGGAAAGGCTCCGCTCGCTGCCTGCCTGCCTGGCTGGCTCTGAGAACATGCAGGCAACTCAAACATGCAGGAAATTCAAACATTGCAGAGGGCGGAGTCGACGAGTGGGCGGGCGAATGGGCGGGGCCAGCTGTAATCCTAGAAACCGGTACTCGTGTACCCCCGCGTACCCCCTGCATGACATCACTGGTTGCAAGGAGAGGTGTTGGCACTGGGCCGCCACACCGAAGGGATGAGCAGCAAGAGTGTACAGCAGCAAGTCTCCCGCCAAGAGGCAGGAAGGTGTTCCGGGGCAGGGGGAGAATGGGGCAAGGCAGAGAGGAGGCAAAATTGGGCAGGGGAGGGCAGGCCTGAGGCTGCCACCACATTCTACCCCCACTTCTAAGCTTCAGAGCTCAACACGGGCCTCCTTGGTTCTGTGCCAGCTAAATAGCTGGCACAGCTCCAAATTGACCCATCAAGGCTGTCAAGGCTCTACACAAGATAAGGGAACCAATCTTCGCTTAACCTGAGAAGACCGTCTGCTGCCTCTTTGGCCCCGCAGGATACAACGGTGACCGTTTCCACGCTGCAGTACCACACATCGCCGGCACAGCACAGGATTGGGCTCTTACCCTTCTTCAAGCACCGCTGTCATGTTCTTCAGTTTTCCCACAGCCAGGTTAAAAGAGGCATGGGGGTGGCCCTTCTCTGCAGCTTGCCTGAAAGAGAGAAAAAGATGAAAGCAAAGATTTGCCAAATTAGGGTCCATATGACCATGAAGGGACATGGTAGCGCTGCAGGTTAAACCGCTGAGCTGAGCTTGTTAACCAGAAGGTTGGCAGTTCGAGACCACACGACTGTGAGCTCCTGTTGCTTGTCCCAGCTCCTGCCACCCTAGCAGTTCAAAAGCACATAAAAATGCGAGTAGATAAATAGGGACCACTTTGGTGGGAAGGTAATGGCGTTCCGTGTGCTACAGTGTATAGTCATGCCGGCCACATGACCACGGAAGCTTGTCCTTGGACAAACGCCGGCTCTTTGGCTTAGAAACTGAGATGAGCACTGCCCCTACAGTCGGTCATGACTAGACCATTTGGTTGTGGGGAAACCTTTACCTATTTCACTTATCACCATGATGCAAACCAGCCTGCACACTTCCAGGCACCATTGTAAGTGTTGGCCTTGACTTGTAGAACCCTAAATGGCCTCAATCCAAGCAACTAAAAAAACCCTACTCATTTGTTAAGACAGCAATTTTTCAACTAGTGTGCAGAGAAAGGTCTGCAAGTTTTGCCATGGGGGTTGGGAGCACAGTGGTTGGAAATTGCTGAAATACTCTTCTGTGTTCTGCAACTCTGTTTCTAGGGCAATAGTTTGTAATGAATTGTCTGTCTCTCTTCTTAGAAAGAGAGCCACCCAGCCACTTCCTAGAAACAGAGAACCCAGAAAGGTCTCCTGGAAGCAGGAAGTGACATCACAAGAAAAGAAGACCATAGAGAAGACCATAGAGTTCAGTACGCTGTGAGAAGAAAAATGCTGAAAATAGCTGCGTTAAGATCTTCTTTAGATCTCTTCCCCATTTAAGACTCAGCAGAGGATCATCAGAGATTCAGCCTTGTATAAACTGTGCTGGTTAACCTCCAAATGGTTATGCAGATAGTTATGCAGGACTGTCTCTGTCACCTCCACCTACAGCTTCTTCAGAACAGGTGGACAAGAGAAGTTCTCTTCCCCTCCCAGCATCTTCCCACCCAACCTGTTTAGAATAAATGGAGGAGGCAATGGTGGCAGACGGGGGAAGACATACCCCTGTTCCAATAGCTGCTTTACACTGCAGGAGGGCCCTGCGTCCTCCTTCAACTCCACTGTCACATTTGCTTGCTTGTAGCACCAATGCTGGTGGAAGAGGTGAGTCACCATTGCTCCAATCCTCCTCCTTCAGGAGAGCGAGCAACAGCAGAGTGGCAGCAGGGGGAAGAGAGGTCTTGCAAAAAAAGAGGCCTGGGGCATTATGATCTTAGGGCCATACAAGACGTGCCCTGAGATATTCATGTTTTGAACAGTAGACAGACACCCCCAGTTCTGGGGATCAGAGCCCCAGCAAAGGGAAGGAGGGGTTTAACTCTTTCCTCCCATGCCACACCCCCACTCCAAATCCCCCATCCTGAAGTTGGTTTTGGCCATGAATGGGAACACCTATGAACACTGAAACCCAATGTTTTTCTGCAACTAATAGTACCTTCTGGGTGTGGGGCAGCAGTTAAATTATGCTATGCAGTCAAAGTTCAATCCATATCCTCCCCACCCCCCAACCGTCCACCAATAGCTGCATTTTTAAAAAGAAGACAATGTTGGAAGTTGAAATCACAGAACTTGTGTCTGGTTCGACCTTTAGCTATCCTAGATGACCTTAGCATGCCTGGCATTTAACAGACCAATTAGGCACTTGCAATAGAGTCCCAGTAAAATTAACTCTTCTCACCTGAACCACTCCATGGCTTTGTCTTCATTTTTTTCCACACCAGCTCCTAGCAACAAGACAGGTCAACAGGGTGGTCAGCTTTTTTAACTCCTGTGTCCTTAAGAGCAGCTTGATGACTTCAGCAGGTGATTTTTTTCTTTTCTTTTTTCTTGACTAATAGCACAGTACAAGTTTACTCAGATGAGTCACTGAGCTCAAGTGGACTTATGCCCCAGGAACTGTATATAGCAGTGGTTCTCAAACATTTTAGCACTGGGATCCGATTTTTAGAAAGGCAATCTGGGAGCCACCAGAAGTGATGTCATGGCCAGAATTGTCATGGCCAGAAAGAGCCTGCTGCTTTCCTGAGAATGCAGCAATATGTTGGGTTCTCAGCCATTTTCCAATAGCAAAGTGAATCAGAAAGAAAAAAAGCCTATTTACAACCTTGACTCAAACGAAATAGCCACACTGCCCTCCCCCTTTCCAGTGACCCATCTTCCCGTATTTTCAATGATGGCTGAGCTAGGTGTTATGCGACCCACCTGAAATTGGCTCAAGACCAGTGATGTCATTCAGGGGCACTGGACCAGAACGGGTGTTCTGGATCCTAACGGGCTCCATGGCTGGTTCCGGGTTCCCGACAAGTGCCAATCAAAAGTGAGTTCCTGTTCCTAAATCATTTGAATGACACCACTGCTCAAGACCCACTACGTTGGTCCCAACCAGTGGTGGAATTCAGCCAGTTCTCACCTATTCTGCAGAACCGGTTGCTAATTTATTGATATACAAAAAGTAGTGCTGTAGTAAGAAGCAGTACAAAGACAGGAGGACATAGAACCAGTTGTTAATTTATTTGAATCCAACCACTGGTCCCAACCCACAATTTGAGAGACACTGATGTATAGGATTGCTGCCACTTTCTGTTGTCTTACCGCTATGTCTCTTTCCAACTGAGAAACCTGATAAACAGTGTATTTCTTTGTAAATAATTCCCTGAGAGTTCACTGAAAGCTTTAGCATTGACGGCTAAAAGATCTTTAGGGAAGGTTCATACCTAGATCTGTTTAGCAAATGACCTTCAGTCCTTCAGGAATGGATTCCTTAAAAGTGAAGACAATTTACAGTTCAGAGCTGTTTTAACAGGTTAGAATCTTGCCCTGATGCCACAAATACATACTTGCCCAAGTATCCTTTTTTCACCAAACCAAAGCTTGTAATACTGTTCATGGTGAAGCTGCCTAAATGGCACAGAAAGCAGCCCAAGCTATTAAATGACTAGCAGTGCAAGCCTGTACAGGTCTACATAGAAGTAAGTCCCATTGAGTTCAGCTGACTCCCAGGAAAACACGCGTATGACTGCAGCCTTCGAGAAATAGTACCTTTTAGGTATCTCTGCCCCACGATGTGTTGGGCATTGGGATACCCTAGGTGAGCATACATGTGTGCCACGTGGAAATGGAAGTTCTCATAACACAGTAAGATGTAAAGCAGGAGAAAGATGGAGCCCATGATAGCCAGCAACTGAAAGGAAAAACAAAAGAATTGAATGTGCCATTACTCTTTTCACTTTTCATTTTTATTTTAACCTTACAAACAGTGATGTCATGCACCCACTACGCACCACTACGTGCGTACCGGTTCCTAGAAGTTGAGCTGGACCCGCCCACTCGAAGCTGGCTCCGTCGGCTGGTTGGCTCAGCAGCTGCGCATGCGTACTGCACGGCCACAGCCGTTGCCTGCACTTTCTGTGAGGACGCAGGCAGGCAGGCAGCGTGGTGGCGGCAGCGGCATCATGACATCACTTCCGGCTATGACCTCACTTCCTGCCACGACATCACTTCCGGCTTATGACCTCACTTCCGGTGGGCGAACCCCAACAAGTGCCAATCAAAAGTGAGTACCTGTTCCTAAATCATTTGGATGACACCACTGCTTACAAACCCTCTCTCTCTCTCTCTCTCTCTCTCTCTCGGCACAATCCTAACCTGGAGTTAGGCTGGCACAGTTAGGCCAGCACAAAGACCACCGTAAATTGCGTTCGGACTACTCTAGGAGTCAGGGAGGATGGTGCATGTCTATGTGCTGGCCTTTCTTACTCCGAGAGTGGTCCAAACGGGCTTTATGGCGGCCCTTGTGTCTGCCAAACTTTGCTGGTTTAACTGCAGGTTAGGATTGCGCCCACACCAAATGCACGTAATTTTATTATGTGCATAGGAAAGTGATCTCCATCCACTAGCTTTTACATACAAGGAATTGGATTGCCCCTCCCTAAATTCATAATAAGATTGCATGGTAAGACTTCTCCAAATTTTACAACTAGTACAGAAAATTGGAGTGAGGGAATGCCTGTGTATGTTCGGATTTTTTTTTAATTTTCATACATTTTTTTCTCATATCCCTGGATAGATGGACATCTCTGAGCTGGGACAAGCAACAGCAATCTATTTCTCTACGTGACAAATTAATGGGACACCCAGACTTCTTGTGTATAGGTCACTGACAGGCCAGCTTATCAGCATATTCACAGGCAGTAGCTGACAATTTATGCCAAGCAAACAGAAGAAATCACTGCCTCCCACAATGGATTCAAATATTCATCAGGCAGTTTATCACTAGACAAAGTCTACCTAACCCTTTTAAGCAGAACAACTGGGGCTTTTATCACATTGCACATGGTTGTTTTCAAAGACAAACTACTAGAAAGGGAAATTTATCACTCTGACCTAAGTGAGAGGTGCCCACCTTGAATGAGGCTTCAGAGAACAAAACCTTTGAGTGCTCTGGACTGCCAGAGCAGTCGTTTGGACCACTCTCGGAGACAGGGGTTTGCGTTAAATGTGTTTGGACCACTCTCGGAGTCAGGGAGGGTGGTGCACATCTGTGTGCTGACCTCTCTGACCCCAAAAGTGGTCCAAACATACTTTATGGTCTCCCTTGCGCTAGCCAAACCTTGTTGGCCTAACTGGGCCGGCCTAACTCCAGGTTAGGATTGAGCCCTGTGTTTTCTGTCCAATGGTTGATATCACCTCCTACTACCAGGTTGCTAGATATATTTAAATAAATTAATTCTGGGTGAGTCAAGGGCTCTGAGGAAACTATTGCCTTTTCATTTTCTTTCCTGGTTTTATGTTGCAATCATGGGATTTGTCAAATAAAAAATATAAATATTGAGAAATAGAATCTTGTACCAAGTGAGAAAAAGTTGAAGGGACGGAACCAGCGGTGTCATGCAGCCGGAACGCTGGGCGGGAGGAACGGGTGAGCGGCAGCCTGCCCGTTGCATTCCGGTCCATTTCGCCGTCTTCCCCGCGGGAAGCATCTTCCTCCTGCCCAGCATTCCGGCTGCATGACGCCGCTGGACGGAACCCTGGCCTTCCTTAGAAAGGAGCCCTTTTTCAGAGACTATTGAATTACAGTATCCTTAATTCTACAGAAAGGCTGGACAACTTTTGTGATGCCTGAAAACACTTGCTCCTTCACTCATATGCAGCAAGGGTTTTCTGGATCCGTCCATGGATTTTTCCCAGAAAGATTCCAAAAGAAGTTGCACATATCATTAATAGCATGGCTACGCTCATAATGAAGCTCTCGGGTGTTCACTGCCATGTTCTCAAGAAAGTTTGAAATCTGCTTTCAAAGCAGGTTTTTTGGGGGATGGGGTGGGGTAGGGGAGGGGAGAGGGGCACAGTGCAATATGAAAAGCTCTGAAAGGCCCTAGGAGTGCATCCCACACTGCTCCCGAATTAATCAATTAAGAGTTGCCAACTGGCCTGCTCTTGTGCTTAACATTCCTCTGATGTGCAGGAAATCAGCAGATCAAACATTTCACTGCATGGTGATAAGCACATTGCTTCTGGCTAATGTCAAACTGCTGATTATGGCGCAGCTCCAGAGACCAGTTAAAAAAGTGGCACTCCGGAATCAATAAACTATATGAAACCAAATGCTATACATTGTGGCAGAGGTGTCATGGCACAGATCATGGCATTTCTTTGACCGCTATACCGGAAAGAGGTTCAAGGCAGCATTCAAGAGTGGATGATGCAGCCGTCCAGTTCAAAACATGAAATTCCCATGGCATGTCTTGTGTAGCCTAAAGGTCCACAACCAACATGCTAAATGCCTACAGATAAAGCAGATGTATGCAAAAATAATGGATCGGCATATTTGTCTGTACTAATTGAGCCCCACACAGAGCAACCCTTAGACTAGAACAAATTGGGGTGACTGCATTAGACCCCATTCTTCGGAGGGCCTGCTTCACCCTGCCACCACTCCACCACAACACCACTAGCTTGCTCTGCTGAAGGAAGAGGATTGGGTTGCTGATGCGAATTAGTGCTTGGTAGGGGAAGTGCCTGTGAATCCCCAGTACATTGCCTTGAAGTCCAAAATGAAAGAACAGGCTATAAATCATATAAATACTTTGATCATTATTGGCACGACAAGCACACACCAGCCCCAATTCCCAACATCAGTCAATTTCCAACACTCACCTCCCATTTACCCCATGCAGAAGGCATGGGCTTCTTTGTCTTCTGGGGAAGATGCGTCTCCCAGCTTTCATCAGGACCTGCTTGACTCCTTCCTGTCCGTTTCCTCTGGACTGTTGCAGACTTCATGCTTCTCCTTGCTCTTGTGCCCTTCTTGGTAGCCAGTTTCTTACTCCAGCGAAGCAAAGCCTGCTTCATTCTTGTCCTCCAGCCCCCATTCACAGTCTGTACCCAATCCCCAATCTTTTTTTTCTTTTTTCTTTTGGTTTGCAGTACTTGACATTGTTTCGCATCTGATTTATGGGCAATGATATGCTGGCAGCATAGGCAAAAAACACACACAAAAATCCAGCTTTCCTTCTGAATAGATTCTCTGTGCCTCTCCTCACCATACACACACAGGGTATTGTGATCAGGCTACAAGACAGACAGAAATTCAAAAGGAAGATTTTTCCCTAGCATCTCTCTAAAGTGATTGACCAAACCACGCCAGGAAAAAAGTATCAATCTTAATTTGAAAGAATGTCTGAATGGTTCACCTTTTTCTCTGTTGAATGTTTCTCGGCTTCACTCTGAATGTGCTCAGCTGCTATGATGCTGTCAGTGAAGAATAACATGTTCTTGAAATGCAATTTTTAATCCTTGTGTTTTCAGCAGCTGGCCCAGTTTATGATTTGGGGTATCTTACAAGCACAAATTTGTTGCTAAACAAACAGGAGCAAAACTATATTTTTATTTCATGCTATCTCCTATTAATTCGAACGTGGCCACAATCTTATGAAGAATAGCACTTTAGTTAAAACCGGCCATCAAATACAACATTGAAATCACTACCAAAAAACCCCACAATAAAACACTGTAACCACAAAACACAAAGGGCAGCATCAGCACACAGCAACCACTATCAAATCAGCCATCCAATTAAATGCTAACTTTTAATTAAAAGCCAAACATTTAATGATTTATCCTACTAGGTAAACCACTTTGTGAACTTTTTTTTCATTTTGTGAAAAATGGCAAAGAAATAGTCATAATAATATGATAATAATAACAACAGAAATACACCACTTTAAATAAGCCTTCATGGCTACAGCTTTCCATCAAATACAAAAGCAAGACTTGAGACTTCAATCCTTTGCACGTTTTCCTGGGACTGGGAGTAAGCCCTACAACACAATGGGACTTTCTTCCAAGTAAACATGCATAGAACTGTTTCATTATTATTTTTTTCCACAAAGGGTAGCATGTATATGCCTCTAACACAGTGATGTCATGTAGGGGGAACGCGGGGGAACTCAGTTCCATTTGTTAAAATTAGGGCTGACTTTGCCCACTTCACTCCGCGGCGCTTCCCCCCTCCTCCCCCCTCCCAATTCCTCTGCAAAGAGCTTTTCTTCTTGGTTGGCCGGCACTCAGAGGGTTAAAGGGAGCGACTCCGGATTCCTAGAGGGGTGAAGGGGGAAGGGCTGCAGTGGGGAAGTCCCGTCCTGCACAGCTCCCTTCCTCGCTCCCTCCAGCCACACACGTGGAGTAAGCAGCCGCTCTGGTGAGTCTGCAGCCCACTGGGGAGAAGGGGCGTCCTGGGGATGCGGTGGCGAATTGAGGGGGGGCCCTGGAGGGGAGCCAGGACTTTTTGAAGCTGCCCTCCTGATGTGCAAGGTGTAAGTGGGCTTTGGTGTGGGGAAGCGCCCAAGGGTGCCGTCCGGAGTGGTGCCGCCCCTCAGCCCCTTCCACAGGTTCCTGCTTCATTCTGCTCAGCCAGCCTCGGCTGCTGCCCCCGTGCCCCACGAGGCTGCTGCCCCCATGCCAATTTTCAACTTCCCTGGCAATTTTGAATAACTCCACCTCGCCTAGCCACGAAAACCAAGGAAAGGCTTTCACCGCTGTCTCTTCTGTCCAGAGCGTTTCACTGGCGCTCTGGGTGTGAGGCTTCTTTGGGAGACTGTCCCCATCACCATTGGAGCTGCAATTGGGGTGGGGGGAATTCTTCGCTTTCTGTTCTGTAGGCGCCAGGCGCTGTACAGAACTGGCTGGCTCTGCCCACTCGTCACAGACGTCGTCACTGGCTAGGAACCAGCCTCAGGTAGACCTGGGCTCCGCCAGCCTCCGGAGCCCAGGTCTACCCATAGGAACCAGCCGCGGGGTAGACCTGAGCTCCGCCAGCCTCCGGCTTATGACATCACTTCTGGTGGGCAGGTCCTGACATGTGCCAATCAAAAGTGAGTTCCTGTTCTTAAATCATTTAGATGCCACCATTGCTCTAACGTCTGGGTAGATCTTTTTGTTGTTGTTCAGAATGCTTCTAGTTACATGGCAGCATATAAATATAAATTAAAAGTAATTACACTTACTTTAATTACTGTATAGAATTTAAATTGTTTGAGAATTCTCTTTTTGGAAGAAAAAAAGCTGCCACTTTAAAAAGAGTGGATGAATGGCCATTGTTTCTAGTACTATAATAAAGGCTCCAATGTGATTGTTTTACAGCCAGGAATGCAAACCACCATAAGCCAGTTTGGACAATACGCCAATCATCCAACCAGTTCCATGCAATAAAGGCTATACTCATTACGTATTTTCCTCCGAGCCCCTCCCCTCCCTTTGGAGACTCAAGGAGAGTCTGTTCATCCTAATTACCCTTTGATGTGCATTGATAAAACTACTTTAAAAGTTGGCTCATCAGCAGTATGCATAGAAACGTTGGTCAGATTATGGAAAATATGAACGCCCTCCAGAGGCATGCACAGTGACCCTATATCATGAAACAAAGTAGCATCTGAACCATCTTCATATTTAATGTCAGCTATGGGCCATCAAACGTAGCAGACTCAGGACCCATCTTTAATTTATTTAGCATTTTTTTTACCCCTATTATACTTTATAATAGTGATGCGGGGGGGGGAAACCCCCAGTGATTCTCTCGGAAACCGCCACGCTTCCTTCACCTGGCTGCAAGCACACAGCCCAGCCAAGCTGCAACCAATAAAATAAACTCTTAAAAAAACTGAGCCTTGGCGAGAATTGAACTCACAGCCAAGACACCCCTGGATCCCCCACTGACCATTTTCGACCCTTTACAAAACACGGGGACTGGGGATTCGAACTTGCGCTGCCGCCGCCGCTGCAGCCCCAGCCGGCCAGCTCGAGCCAACAATCAAAGGATTAAAACACCTTTTGACCTGCGGTCTGACCCCGGCACATGCCGTATACAAACTGTTAACCGCAAGTCAACGAGCCGGTCCAGAGTTCAGCCCAGGACAACGAGCAGCCACCCGAGGAACTCCAACCACGTGAACTGACAGGGCTGTCAAACTCCCAAGGCGTTCCTCGAAAGCACCGCTTACCGGCTGTCAAACCCCGAGGCAGCCAGGTCTTTCCCCGGAATCCCCGGGCACGTGGTTCGAGCAAACTATCAAACCCTCGAACTGTCAAAGGTTCCCCTTAAAGGGGAGGCCGACTTTATGAATGGGGTTTTATGAATGAAAACTGTGTTTTTGTAAATGGAGGATGCATTTTGTGAATGGGAAACGTGCTTTCTGAGGAAGAACTGTCATGTCGGGCTTTGTTGTAGGGGACAACACGAAATGGCCGCCAGTAGGCAAGATGGATGCCGGCTCCCTCGGGGAGTGTGCCACAGCCATGGAGTCAAATCCTTGGGTGACGTCGTCAGTGCCAACACCTTTGGTCTCAGCCAAAGACATTTGCATGATATCTTGATTGCATATATGAAATGGTTTTCTTGTCTTGTAAAATGTGTGATTGCCTTTTGCCCTTCCCTGACCCCATGCCTTTGTCCCTTGCCACTCAAACCCAATCAAGCCCCCTGAAACCAAATCCCCTGGAATCCTTTGTCCCTTGTGTCCAAGCAACCCCCAATCCTTTGTGGTTTCAAGATTAGCCAACTCTTCAGGGCACCACTCACTTCTCGGGGGGAGAGGGCATGACCTGTGGAGTTCCTCAAACCCCTTGGGACCAATCAGAAGTCCCAAAGCCCCCGGTAGCCAATAATCAGAGTAGGAATAGATAAATGAATTTGATTGGTTCTTTAATTTTTCTCCTTGTTTGCATATATGAATGTATAAAGATACTTGTTTCTTTCAATTTGGCACGCAATTAGGGTGCCCTTTTGCACACGTGATTTGCGACCTGTTGCATCTTTATTGCAATAAATATCTTTTTCCGGAATCACCATCGAAGTCCAGCTAGCAATCTTTTTGTTGACATTAAACTTGGTAAGCTATAGCAGGGATCCCGTGGGGGATCGGTGGGCTTGAAGGTTTTGCGGACCTCAGCAGGAATGGGGAACACACGCCAGGAAAAACGGACCTCTCAATCTTTCGGAGCCCGGTCTCACCTCTTAACGAGACAGGGACTTAGAGAAATCGCCTCCTAGGCTTGATTTCCTCCCACTTCAATAGAATGAAGTATAATATAATCCCAGGATGGGATTATATGTCAATGGAAAGGTGGTAATAGTAAGGTATATAGAAGGTCCTAGGTTCATTCTTTGATCATGCCTCTCTGAAACTTTGGAGCATTGTTGCCCGTCACAAACTTGCACTAAGATGGACTCATTTCATAAGAGGCAGCTTCATATTCCTTACAGTGAGCCTTGGAGTGTGATCTGAGAATCTGTGATTTATCTAATGTGCTAAAACTAAGCAGGTCTCTGTCTGGTCAGTGCCTGGATAGGTGATGAACTTACTTTGCATAACCTGCCTTGAGTTCCATGTTAGAGGAAAGGCAAGGTACAAACAAGTGTAAATAATTCTTCTGCCTCTCTTAATTTCTCTTTTTCTTTCCCTCACCAAAAGATCGCCAGAATGCCATTGGAACAGCCCATCTTTGACAGTTCCACTTGTTAAATACCTATGACCTCATGCCAGGATGGGGGGCTGGATTCTGTTCTGCAAAACCTACTTACTTTATTACCACCCCTGTGGTTCAGTGCAGGTATGCAGGATTGCTTAATAGTTAGAGGTGTTTGAAAATACTTTTTTTTTAAACTCAAAAGTAAGCCCATTGCATTCAGTAAGATTTAGGTTGTAATCCTATCTTATTGGAAACAAACACTTCTAATAGCTAAAGCAAAGTAATCTGTTACAATTAGTCCTGAGTATCTATTTCAGTGGGACGTGGTGGCGCAGCGAGTTAATCCGCTGTTGCTGGGCTTTTGACCGGAAGGTTGGGAGTTCAAGACTGTGCGACGGAGTGAGCTCCCGTTGCTTGTCCCAGCTCCTGCCAACCTAGCAGTTCGAAAGCACCTAAATGCAAGTAGATAAATAGGGACCACTTCAATGGGAAGGTAACGGTGTTCCTTGCGCTACGGCGTAGAGTCATGCCGGCCACACGACCATGGAAGCTTGTCTTCGGACAAAAACGCCAGCTCTGCAGGCTTTGAAACGGAGATGAGCACTGCCAGCTACAGTCGGTCATGACTAGACCATTCGGCCGTGGGGAAACCTTTACCTTTATCTATTTATCCAGAGAGAGAGAGAGAGAGAGAGAGAGAGAGAGAGAGAGAGAGAGAGA
>JAJKFI010000003.1:48458971-48522695 GCA_029204185.1 Lerista edwardsae
GAGAGAGAGAGAGAGAGAGAGAGAGAGAGAGAGAGAGAGAGAGAGAGTTCTTGTGGGATTTGATCTAGATCTACTTAGTCCAGGATTCCTAGCAAATTAGACAAGACAATGAAAATATGACTGGATCTCCACTCTTTAAGATGTTTATGAAAAGCAGCCACTGGAAGGCAGGGGAAGGGAAGTCTGCATAAGAATGGGACCATGGCACTGTAAGCGGAGGTCATTAACTCTTCCCATGCTGTTTTGCCTTCCAATGAACCAGTGGATAGGACCAAAAGTCCTACACCAGCCATTTTCAACCAGTGTGTTGTGGCACATTGGTGTGCTGCAAATGGTCCGCAGGTATGCCACGGGAGTTTGGGTGAGGGTCATTTCTTAGTAGAGCCATTGGGGAATGTGAGTCCCACACCAGCACCGGTGTGCCTTGTCAAGGGTCAAAACACTGGTGGTGTGCCGTGACAATTTTAGCACCTCTCGAGTGTGTCATTACATCAGATGAAAAGGATTGAACATTGCTGTCCTATACACTTGTTTGCTGCCTTTACACGATGCTGCCATCATGTGGCCAATCCAGCTTTTAAAGCTAATATTCAGATAGCATCTAAAAAAATAAGGCTGAAATGCTATACACTAGCAGCAGGGTAAGGCTCCTTGCAAAATTTAGCACCCTCTGTGTAGAGGCGCTATTGTACAGTAGTATGCACTTACTGGAAATACTTACTGGTACTGTAAGTTCATTTTAGCTGGGCTTTCTTGTGGACATCCACATATGGAACCAGGCTGCCAGATACTAACAGCCCAGTCCTATGCAACACACACAGGGCGCAAACCTACCCAGCACCAGATTGGCAAGGCTGGCCGGCCAGAGCCATATCCAACGCTGGGTGGGGGGAGGCTAGAGGCGTGCGCTCCCTTACCATAGGCTCCAGCATCCCCTATGCATTCCTCAGATCTGCGCTAAATAGCGGGCAAAGATCTGAGGAGACCCCACGGCCCGAATTGGTCAAACCGTATGGCCACTTCCCAAGCCCGCCCACGTCCCGCTTTCCCCCTGCCCACATTCCCCCCCTTGCCCAATCCCCATGCCGCCCCATCATGGCGCCTCTCATCATTTCAAACCTTTATTGGCATAATCATAAAGTAAATAAATAATAAATAAATTCAAAAGGCAGTAGCAGAAAATCAACTCTTAAGCTTAAGAACAGCCATCAAAAAGGAGGCAACTGCCTTAGTCACATCAGTACATAGATCATTCAATAAAAAAGGAAGAGGATTGGCAAATGGAAAAGAGGGGTCAGCTAAAATGGGTTGAAGATAGCGAGAACGAAGTGATTGAAGAGAAACACATTGTAAAAGAATATGATAAAGAGAATCTGAAACATCATGGCAAAAATGGCAAATTCTATTTTCGCGGGGAATCTTACGGAAACAACCAAGGTGGTAAGCAGTGGGAAGAATGTTTAAACGAGCCAACATGAAGGCTCTGCGAAGAAAAGGATTAGATAACTGATAAAGATTGTTAAGAGGAGGGTTACGAAGTGAAGAAAGATCATGGAAGCAAGGAGAACAGACAGGATTAAGATGAGAATTCATAAGATCATGTTCAATTTGGATTTAATTATATTGTGAGCAAGGGATAAGGGGGCACCAAAAAGAGATTCCAAAGAAATACCAAGGGAAAAAAGTTTAGAAGTTAGTAACCTAAACCAAGGAGATTGGTATGAATCTTTAAGCATATCCAATATTAATGAATTTGGCAGAGTCCATAAATGTATACGTAACCAGTATTTAAAAGCAAAAACCCAGGCTAAAGTGGAGGGAAAATGAATACCAAGTTCAAAGAAAGTGGTATAAAAATTAATAACATTGGGTAAACCAAGAAGTTTTCTAAAAAAACAAGAAATAATTTTATCCAGATTGTTACTCACAACTGAGATCCATACCAGAACAGCGTATAAAAGATAGGATAAAAGTTTGAGATGGTATATTTGAAGGGCCGCAGGGATGAACTGATTTCCTGTGGTGTAATAAAATTTGTAAAGAGGAAGAAGTGGTAACTGCTTTAAGATGGGGAGACCATTTAAGGTTATAATGTAAAATAAGACCTAAATATTTGTACCTACGTATGGTTACACGGTTTGATAAACTTGAGAGCCAATGTGCCAAGGAACAGAAGACCAGGGCCTAGAATTAGAAAAAACCATAATTTTGGTTTTGGACGAATTTATAATTAAGTCATTGTGAGAGCAATATTGCTGAAAAGATAGAAGAGAGTTACGGAGACCAGATTTAGTTAATATAAGGAAAGAAGAACGGCATCATCGGCATATAACAGAATATTTAAGGGTTGCCACATGGCGCCTCTCTTGCACCGGCTGGCTTCAGCCGATGCTAAGGAGGAGCTGCGCGGGTGCAACAGGACAGGCACTGCCTACAGCGCCGGTCCTGTTGCCTTAGCGCCAACGCGGGGGTTGTGTGGTCTGTAGGATTGCAGTCTGTAGGATTGTGTGATCTGTAGGATTGCGCTGACACACAAGCCCATTTTTGCAGCCAACCCCCAACCTCAGGCAATCCAGCCGAGGTGGACTTCTCCTCACAAACGGACCCAGGCTTGCACTGAAGCTCCCCAGTGATGCAGCCCTTCACGTGCAGCCCATCTCAATCCCTGGAGGCAGGGCTTGCCCATGTGGTTCTTGGAGAGCTCTGCAAGCCTCACCTTTTCAAGGTCAGACTTGCTGTAGTCTCTTGCCAGCTGGAGGGTTGGCAGGCTGGATGGGGAGTCCCCAGGGGCCAGATCTGGAGACACATGCATTAGGCCGATGTCTCAACGTGCCACCTTGACGGGCCCTAGTCCCTGTGTCATCTCCATTTCTAAGCCGAAGATTTGTCCAAGGACAAGTTTTGGTGGTCATGTGGCCAACATGACTATATGCCAAGGCACATGGAACACCGTTACCTTCCCACCGAAGTGGTTCCTATTTATCTACTCGCATTTTTGCATGCTTTTGAACTGCTAGAATGGCATGACCTGGGACAAGCAACAGGAGCTCATTCCGCTGCACGGTCTTGAACTGCCAACCTTCCGGTCAGCAGCTCAGAGGTTTAACCCGCAGCGCCACCACGTCCACCACATTAAAAGATAGGGGAACATTAAACAATTTTTTTAACCTTATTGCAGCAAAATCACTGATGTTCCCCTATCTTTACAAAGGTGTCCCCAGTATCTGGGGGTTAAGGAATCCATGCTGGGGGTCCAGAATAGAACCCCAGCAGATACCAGTACAGGGCATGCCTTTATAGCTGTGGTCTTCAACCTTTTTTGTACCACAACCCCAACAAATAAATGTGAAGTATGGGACTGGGGACCCACTGTCGATCCTGCCACCCTCCCGGAGCCCACTCTGCCCACTCCCCACCCCCTTTACGCCCTCCCAGCACAGCTGGACCATAAGAAAGGCAGAGCGCAGAAGAATAGATGCTTTGAATTATGGTGTTGGAGAAGACTCTTGAGAGTCCCCTGGACTGCAAGGAGATCCAATCGGTCAATCCTCCAGGAAGTCAAGCCTGATTGCTCCCTGGAAGGACAAATCCTGAAGCTGAAGTTCCAATACTTTGGCCACCTCATGAGAAGAGAGGACTTTTGAGAAAAGACCCTCATGCTGGGAAAGATGGAAGGCAAAAGGAGAAGGGGGGGCAGAGGATGAGATGGTTAGATAGTGTCACCGAAGCGATTAACATGAAATTGGGCGAACTCCGGAAGCTAGTGGAGGACAGGGAGGCCTGGCGTGCTGTGGTCCATGGGGTCGCGAAGAGTCGGACACGACTTAGCAACTGAACAACATCAACAAGCACTGTTCACTGTAACTAAATATTCCTATAAGAACAGAAAAAGCTACTATGAAGCCTGGCACTAGTGAAGGCTATTTTAGCACAATTGCTAAGACTCTGAGCAGGACTGGGACACAATCTCCTGGTACCTGAAGAGGTCCACCAGATGCCTCCCCTTTACCTGGTGGTGCTCTGGTCCAGTGGTCTTCAAACTTTTTCATTCCCATAAGTTGCTGTGACCCCCAAAACTGAGGCTTTGAGACCGCATTGGGGTCCCAACCCCCAAGGTTGAAGAACACTGTGAAACAGCAATGCTAACAGCAGCATGAGCTGGGGGGGATGAAATGGCACCTTGCCCAGGTGTTCTGGCGATTGCTGGTTTCGGAGGCAGGCTTGATGTGAATTGCCCCCAGAAAAAAAGGGCTTATCATCTGCAAGGGATATTTATTCATTTAACATATTTATAATAACATCTGCAAGTTATTTAACATCCTCCTTTAAGTGTTTGCTATCCTCCTTTCATGCTGAAATATACATTTCCTTGGGAGTAAGTCCCACTGACCTCCGGATAAACAGGCTTGATATTGGGCTACATTGGTTTTCTGTGCAAGGCATGTTGTTTGATGCTGTTTAATGCTGAAGATGTGTTGCAAAGTTATCAAGGCATCAATCCTCTGTGCAAGCTTACCTATGAGTAAGGCCTACAGTGTGACTTGCTTCTAAGGAACCCTGCATGGGATTGGGCTGTTACCTCATTGGCACCAATTAGCTCTAATTATTCTTTCTCAAAACAGCTGGTGTACTTTTTGCACGCTAAGGGCCACAGTATAAGAAGGCGGCCAGAATATTTTCTTTGCTCTTGTTTTCTTGCAAAGGAGGTGGTAGTTTGTAAGAGAATGGATCAGGTAAGTGAGACATGATAAATAGTAATAATTTTGTATATCTAAATTGTTGTGTCTCAAACTGTGACCTGATGTCACAGAATTGCAGAAAGCTGGAAGCAGCTAACTTGGAAGCTGCAGACCATACTCGTCCTATATTCCTTTTGTGAGTATTAAGAGTTTGAATTTTCAAATGAAGGTTTTTTAAATTTTTGTTCCTAATTCAGTGCTTTTATACCATATTTTGACCTAATCTTGCTTTCCTGGTTCTGCAGTTGTTTCAGTCCAAGAATGCTACTTTGCTATCCAGAATTGTCGTTTGATTATGTCACAATTCTGACATGTCCGGCCATGACATCACTTCCGGTGGGTTACCTCTGTCAGCAGGCACAGATTGGAGGTGGGTGTGCGCAGGGCTTTTTGATCTTCCCTGCTGCAGCAGAGCAGCAAGGCAGGGAGACCAAAAAGCTTCTGAAGGAAAAAGTGGGGGATTGAGTCCATGCTTTTGGGGTCTGTTAAAAAGGGCTGGGGGGGTATGTGTTGGGTCACCCTGATCTACACTGTGGCATGAGGGATGTTACAAGGATTGTGGAAAATATTTCAGTGGACTGGGAACAAGAGAGGGTGCAGTATTAAGCCACAAAGCAAACATTATGCAGCTTTAAGGTGCATGGACTGGAAAAAGGGGATGGGGGGGGGGGACAGTGGAAAGATGTTGGACGTTTGGGAATCTTAAACCGCCTGACAATGGAGATCTCAAATGTTTCCTGATGAGAAAGCATCGCTACGTCCCATTGCACCCATAACTTAACTTTCAAAGATACTGGTTTGCCTCTGTCCCAATCCTTAAATGTTTGTAAAGCTGCTGTGGCTGGTTACAAATAGAAGGCACTCCACAAATGTTCAGAGGCAGGTTTGTTGGACTTCGCCCTACTACTGAAAACGAAGCGGGTTGAGTACTGGCATGGAAGACTTAAGTGCAGATCATACTGTCGAGTTGACTGGCTTGATCCCTGTGCAATGGTAAGGGAAGGAGGAGGGGGACGCGCGGAAGAGGCAATTAACGTTTTGAAATGACTGTGGAGGGGCTCTTGAACGGCTGGTTTCCTTGGTGATCTTGGGGGAAGAAGGACTGAGAGTATCGCTAAAGTTTAAATGGCGGTGCAGTCGCCTGCCGGGGCTGCTCTTTGAGACTCTAATGCAGGTTGCACTGCCTGCCTGAAAGAATGTATTCCCTTCACTAGGTTGCCTTTGTAGGCATTGTCCTTAAAGGTATACAAAAGACACACTTCCAGTGCGGAGTGCTCGGCTATGCAAACGCAACGTAGTTGTACCGCATGCAATTCCAAATTCCCAGAGCAATGAGGGTATAACAACTCCTTGCCAGTGCAAAAGTGCATTGCATTTGCAAAATACACAGCCCTGTTTCGTAAAGGCATTGCTAGAAGGGAAAAAAGTAGAGGATCTTTCCTAAGGGAAGTGATGAGTACTATTTTGGAGGAGGGGGAAGAGTTCATTGTTCAGCTTTGACGCCAATCTGGAACTGGCTGGTGTAAATGTCTGGAAATTGAACGGTGCCTCCTGATATTTTGGTGTTTTAAGGTCACCTGTACCGCATGGGAGAGGCAGATCAAAATGAAGAGGGCGGGAATGGCGGGATAGGGGGCGCGAGTGGCCTCCAGCTGCAAACACCTCGAAGAACCCTTTAATTGCGCTATTTTATCCTCTCTCGTAGACCAGCTAGGAGGGATCACTTTAAATATGGGCGGAGCCCGAGCGGTCGGCCCCGCGGGAGTTCTTCTCCCCACAGTTTAACAGCCAGGTCCACTCCCCGCCTCTGATTGGTCTCCTCGGAGCGCAGGGAAGACAGCCCCTTCCCTATGATTGGCCGACTTGGCGATCCGTGTTCCCGGATGTGGGAACGTTAGAGTGGATATAAAGAGCTCGTGAAAGGCGGGAGCGGGCGCAATTTTGAATTGCGGTTGCGTAAAAAGGGTTGCTGTTTAGTGGCGGCGGAGGCGCCGAGTCGTTCTCAACGCCTCTCCTTACAACACTAAACGGCCCTCGTTCAAAATGGTAAGCGGCGGGTGGGGACGAGGATCGCGCCTCTTCAGCGTGAGACGACCGTTGGAGTGCGTTGACTCCCTGAGGGGAACGTGCGCTGGACGCGTGGCTGGCGCAGGTTGGGGAGGAGCAAAGGTGGGGAAGGGGGACCCCCGCACCACAATCGCTGGGACTGCCGTTGTCGGGCGAGCATGGCTACGGCGGCGCATGCGCTTCCTGACCGGCTCGTGGCGGCTCAGGGCGCAGGCGCGTGGAATCGGAAGCTATAGTGCTAGGACTTCAGCCTGTGCAGCGCGCGTGCGGGCGGGCAGCTCTGTTCCTAAACATGAATAGAGAGAAGTGTTTTCCTTGCCCTTTACGGGGCTGCGGAGGTGGCGCTGACGCCGGGAGCACGTGGCATGAAGGCGGCCAAGCTTTCGATCTGCCTTTATCGGTTTCTTGTTTCCTCTGCCTTAGGCTGGCGGCAAAGCCGGGAAAGACTCTGGGAAGACTAAGACCAAGACGGTGTCTCGCTCGCAGAGAGCGGGTCTACAGGTGAGCCATGCACGGGGTCCCGCCTGGGTGTTCGCGTGTTGGAGCGCGGGGGGAGGGAAGCATTTCGCCATTCGGCTGCCTCTTCCAATTGTGTCGTGCAGAGGGCGGGAGTTCTGGAACGGATGTGGGCTGCGTCCGTATCCCGCCTCTTCTCGCCATGCACGTGGGTTGCTCGACTTCTGATTAAGCCAGAAAAAGCACAGATGACTAGGATAGCGAGGGGCAGCTCTGTGCCCGAGGGTTACACTTGCACTCTGAAGTTCACGGGCTAGGGCTGTATGCTCCCTGAGGCATCTGGTGGGTCTCTGTGAGATACAGGAAGCTGGACTAGATGGGCCCTTGGCCTGAGCCAGTGGGGCTCTCATGTACTTACGCAAAATGGCTCAAAAAGGCAGGCATATATTTGGAATTGTAGCATGTGTGTGTTCTGATACAGTACTGTACTATAATTGAGTTGCCACTTTTGGAGAGAAATTCAGTGGTTCTTTTCCCTGAAGGTTAATGCCCAATGACGGCAAGTTAAGGTTTTACTTTTCTGATGGTGGAGCAAAATTACAGGCCAATTACAACTCACAAAGATACAATAGACTCCTTGCGCAATAAAATTACAATGGCTGTCCCAAAGAAATCTTTCTTAGTCATGAGTATTAATGCAACAGAGTAAACAAGTTCTCTACATTTTTTAAAGCCTAGCTCTGGCTTCTTTTAAGTTCATTTCAGCAGGCTTAATTATGCTGGCAAGCCTTCTATTTAAAGGGCAAGTTAAAAACCCTTGCTTATTGCCCAGAGCTCTCTAAAAGCCTTAACAGTCTTCTGTATGCCCTACTGTGTAGTCTGCTGAGTAGAATAGGCAGGCATATTAAAAACTAACAGTTTTGTATATAACTTGCTTCCTTGGTGCATGCAGTTTCCTGTTGGGCGCATACACAGGCATCTGAAATCAAGAACAACCAGTCATGGGCGTGTGGGGGCCACAGCTGCTGTATATAGTGCTGCTATCTTGGAATACCTGACGGCTGAGGTAAGACTTGTTTAGGTATCTTATAGAACGATGGTGGGTTGCTTTAGAAGCCATTAACTTACAGTGCATAATTTTGCTTCTAAGTATAAATCTAGACTGGGGTCTCCAGACCTCAGTGCAAAGGCCACATGGTGTATTTTAGATTTTAATGGGCCAAAAATGGGTTTATAAATAAGTTCTACCTGTATTTTTTTATGATCAGAATGATATGGTTCAGTTCATAAGAGAAATGAAACATTTACTAACAATGCTGTGCTTAAACTGAAAACTGAGTAAAAATGCCAAATATTGGGCCTGATAAAACCTTGTGGCAGGCTGGATTTGGCTGCTGATTTTGGCCTGTTAGGAGATCCCCTGACCTAGGCGATTGGTTCGTAAACTTTTTAGCATTGGGACCCACCCCAAAAAATTCACTTTGTCAAGAACTCAAGGCTCTGTGGCCATAATATTGCTAATTGGGCAGCAGCGCTCCCCCTATGTAGCAAGTTAACTCTTGATGCACATAGCCTGTCAGTTTTGCCAACCACCAAAAATTGGGTTGTGACCAACTGGTGGGCCATTTGAGAACTGTTGGTCTAGGCAGTAAAGTCCCTGTAAAAGAGTAACAGTACAATCCTATGCATGTCTAGTCAGAAGTAAGTCTCATTGTGTTCAATGATCTTTACTCCCAGGAAAGTTATAGGCTTGCAGCCTAACTCTGGAAATTAGAACCAAGCTCAAAACAAGGCAATTTCTGAGACTATTAGAAAAATAGGCTTGATGTACTAGACCAGTGATTATAAAATGTGTTAGCACTGGGACTCACTTTTTAGACTGACAATCTGCCCTAGACTCACTGAAAGTATCATGGCCAGAAGTGCCATCATTGTGGCATCAGGACCTTCTGTTTTCCTGAGAATTCAGCATTAAGTTGGATTATTTCTCAGCTATTTTCCAATAGCAAAGTGAATTATAAAGGAGAAAAGCCTATTTACAACCTTGACATGAGTAACCACATAGCCCTCCTCTTTCCAGTGTCCCATCTTGCCATATTTTCAATGATGGCTGCCCCAGGTGCTTTGCAACCCACCTAGTGGGTCTTGACCCACAGTTTGAGAAACACTACTAGACTGCTTGTTTTGAAGACAGACTTACTTGGCCTTCTTTAAAAAATGTTTCAGGTTCTTGAGCTTGCAGGCAATGCATCCAAAGACTTAAAGGTGAAACGGATTACTCCTCGTCACTTGCAGCTTGCAATAAGAGGTGATGAAGAACTGGATTCTCTAATCAAAGCAACAATTGCTGGTGGAGGTAAGCACCAACTTGAGTAGAAGTCTGCTACAATGACAGTGATATTGTTAATATGAACAGTGACACTGTTAATATGAAATCTGGTGGTGGTGGTCATCACTTGAGAAACTTACCTTTTTCTTCTTTTATCCTTAGGTGTAATTCCACACATTCATAAATCTCTCATTGGAAAGAAAGGGCAACAGAAAACTGTCTAAAGGACCTATGAATTACTTAATTTAGGACTTATCTACTCAGTTGTCCAGTGTTGGTGGATTTCCAGTGGACTGCATCTGTGAACACAATTTTGCCTTTCTGTAACTTTTGAAGCTGGAGCCCATTGAGCTTTCTAACAAACCAAAATTCTGTATTGAAGTCTTAACCTTGTTTAAGTGTTACATGGCTTCAAAGAAGCTGTTGTCTGTAATAGTTTTTGACTGTTTTTAGATATGTTGGATTTTAATGAGATTTGACATTGTTGCTGAACTATTAATTTTTTTGTGCTTTAAGTTCCTTTATTCAAACTTGAGTGGTACACTAAAATTTAACTACAAAAACTTCTTGATACAAGTAACAATTCTTAATGATAAAGCAATTAGAGCCTAAAACTGTTGGCTGATATCAAGAACCTCTTTGTAGCTAAATCAGAATAAACTATGAGAAGCAAATATGAAAGAGCCTTGTATTTGTCCAGGCGTTATTTCCACTCTAGTGGATACATTCAATAAATGTAGTCTGCATCATAAGACTAAGGTGTGCTTCTCTAGCTGTCCCAATTCTGTAATGAATATATTTTTCTTCTGGCAGGTACAGAATAAACTGCTGTTTATGGATATTTAAGTAAAGATACAGAAACTGCAGTTCTGCATCTTTGCAAGAATAGCTATTGCTAACTTATAAAGTGTGACTTTGCTGCAAAGTAATAGTTAATAGGAATCTGAGAGGACAAGCTTCTGATCCAACCCCTGCTGTGTACAGTCTGCTGAATCAAGCTGTCACACATAATATAAGGGCTGAAAGTAGCCCTGGAAGCTCTTTATTCAGCCCTTGTTATAATTATGCTCTCTCAGGGCCATCCTCTTAGTGGTGCTGCTTCTGCCTAGCCTCTGAGAGGGATGGATGGAAGGAAGCCTCTGAAGGCAAGGAGGACTAAGTGGAAGGAACAGACAAGGAGGGGTGAAAGGAAGATTCAGCATGTAGGGTACCCTTTCAGCAGTGTTGCTTCTGCTGAGTTGTTACTTAGCAGAGCAGCTCTTAGCTGCTGGGCTGTGACATTATGCCTTGATAAAAGCAGCACTACTGAAATGTGATAATGGAATAAACCTGGGTGATAATTGGACTCTCCCATAATTTGAATATACAATCAAGGCTTGCATATTTTCTCTTCTGTCATTTGCTTTTTCTGGCTGACTGTGTAATGATGTTGCTTTTGGCCCTCAGCAGGCACCATGAATACTTTTTGGCTTGCTATATGAAATGAGTTTGACATTCTTGAACTAAACGAAAAAGGAGGCATAACAGTGAAGCATTTGGAAATGTGAGAGTTTGGTGGTAGCAGTGCTTATTGATCTAATCAACTGCTACAATATAGCAGACATTAAGGCTAATGACTTGATCACTAGATGTTCGTGTGATTCTCTGTAAAGGATAAGCATCACAAGCGCACTCTAGTATATGTCATGTATGGTAGAATGTAGTCAACAGCACAAAGAAGCCCTCTTAAGTTTAAAGGCAGCAGCCCTGAATGATCTGATTTCATAAGCTTTGAAAATAATGTGCCTGTTCTTCAGCTGTAACAGTCTATGAATGGTAACAAATCATGAGCACCATGTATTTGCTGATCGGAAGCTTATCAAGCACCTTGTATCAGACATAACTAAGCTGGCTTCACTGACTATGCATCTGTGTGCAATCTGAAGCATTCATTCTAGTACAAATTGTTTTAATCCATGTTGCTTTACCTACTGGTTCTTAAATTAATACATCAGTCTGATTAGAAAATAATTATGATAATTGATTAAAAGAATCAGTCCAAACAAGACCCATCAAAAGTAACAAGATGCCAAAAGGCAAGCTTCTGAATTATTGCTGGATAAAGAAGCAAAACAGATGGGGAATATGCAGTATAGCTTCACGCAGGGATTACCAAACAGGTGTGGCTCACTAGGGAGCTGTGGAATCCACAAAAAACCTACTCCTGTTGGTGGTAGACCTAAAAAGGAGTTGTACCAATAGCCCAATAGGTCAAGGAGCCACCAGTCAAAAGTTCAGGAAACTACTGGATTAACATGCAACTAGACACTTATTCTAAAAGTACCTTTATTCCTAAAGTTGAATTAGGAAGGAGACCTTAAAGTGAATGGTCACTTTCATACCTCTGGCGTGGCAGTGCCTGGAGAGTATTGTGTATACAAATGTTATTTGGTAGCCTTTAAGGTACCTACTAAATTACAATTGTCTACCTTTCCAGTAAGTGCATGTGAAAGGCTTCAGTTTTGTACAAAGCTCCTTAAGGTATGCACGTAGAACAGGAGAAACCATAATATGGCCTTCCACGGATTTAGTTCTGACCATTCTTGAAACTGCAATCTTAAAACAGTAGCTGGACACAAGTCCCATTCCGCTTATAGGCATTCTCACCATAAATCTAGGATTCCGCTATAAGAGGAAGACTATTGTGACTGGGAGCCTGTCTCATCAGGTACATGAAGTGTTAAACCTCACTAGGCAAGTACGAAGGGATGCGTGGTTGTTTTAAGCAGAGCCAAGTAGCCATGAGCCCGCACGTCCTTTGAGTGAAAAAAAAAAATCCCATTGACCGGCGTGAGGCTTCAGCACCAGCGCAGCGGCTGGAGCTGGAACTCCGCGCCAGCCGCTTCCCCGCGAAAACCCGCACATGGCGCGTTCTCCAATCCCGGCTTTGGCCAGGCGGTCCCGGCACCTGTGAGGCAGCACGCATGCGCACAGGCGGCGGGAAGACCGGTTGCGGGGCTGTCCCCGGAAGGGAGAACAGTTGCAGTGACGACGGCGAGCCGGGCCTGGCCGGCGCCCTCCATCCATCCGGCGTCGGGGACGACAGCGGGGAAGGCGATGCAGCGGAGGGGCGCCGCGGGCCGCAGCGGCCCGAGGGAGGCGGAGTGAGCGGGAGGCGGAGGCGGCGAGTGGAGCCGAGCCCCGGTAGCCCAGCCAGCCCTGCCCGTCCCCTCAGCGCCCCGGCGGCGCCCGTCCGGCCGGCCCCGCCGCTCTGGCCCCATCAGGCCCCTTTTCTCTGCGCTGCGGCGGGCGGAGGCGGCGGAAGGAGAAGCCCATGGAAGGGAACCGCGACGAGGCGGAGAAATGCATCGAAATTGCCCGGGAGGCCCTGGAGGCCGGCAACAGGGAGCGGGCGCTGCGATTCCTCAACAAGGCCCAGAAGCTCTACCCGACCGAGACCGCCAAAGGTCAGCCACCCCGCCCCCGCCTGGTCCTCTGAGGCAACGTGCATGCGCACGCGCAGACTCCCAGGGGCGCTCTCCAGGCGAGAGCATCGTCACCCCACAGCACTCCGCCACGGGGTCCTTGGAGGTCCTGAGGCCTGCCTCAGACCTTCCCCTTTTCTGCTGAGAGCCTGCAAAGCTCTCCGCGCATAGTCATTCCTGCAGCGCTTACAGCAACCCTGTAAGGTAGGCCACTTCGCTCCCTCTGGTCACCCAAAGAATCACAGCTCCGTGGCCCACCAAAGCCTGCTATATAGCCTCAGGTATCAGAAGTGCCAAATAACACTTGCTCTGAGGCTGCCTTGTACTGAAACAGTCAATTAATCAAAAGACAGGGGTCTTTTCCAGCCCTATCTGATGATTATGATTGAAACTGGGATATAAGGGCAGCTCTGCTGGATCAGGCCAAGGGCCTATCTAGTCCAGCTTCTTGTAACTCATAGTGGCCCACCATATACCTCAGGGAGCACATACTGACAACAAGGTCCTTGTATCTCGCTGCCATTCCCCTGCATCTGGCATTCTGAAGTAGCGCAGGGACATGCACATCTGGGTTTGCAAAGCACGTGGTCAAAGAGGTAAAATCTCTCTTGGGTGTCTTCAATATCTCTGTATATTGATACTGATCAAAGTGCTTCTCAGTAATTCCTTTTTAAAAACAATTCTACCCTGCCTTCCCAGTCCCTGTTAGGAGATGCCCAAGATGGCTTATAAAGTTTGTTTTAAGCGTAAAAGTTAAAGGAGGCTTGTGCACACCTGATACACTATCTTATTGCTGGGCATTCAGTGTTAAAACAACTCTTTAAGGTAGGTTTCTTTAAGGGATGCCCTTTAATCAAGAGCTTCCCAACTCTGTAGGACATAATGACCTCCCTGAATCTCAGGCAGTGAAGGTCCACATTTACGGTAATACAGGAATGCCCCGGTATCCACTGGTATCCGTTCCGGACTCCCCGTGGATACCTGAAATCGTGGATTCTGGGGACACCTTTTTAAAGATAGGGGAACATCAGTGGTTTTGCTGCAGAAAGGTAAAAAACAAGAGGTTTGTTTAATTTTCCCCCATCTTTTTAATTGGCATCCCACTATCCTTGGTGTCTGTGGATAACTGAAACTGGATACCAAATCAGTGGATACTGGGTCATATCTATATGTAGAATGTATTTACTGTACTGAGTGGCCAACATGCTTCACGCACATTCAGTGCAACCTGTACTAAAGCTAGGTCAGTATTGTTATTCACCTATTGCGGATAGAGAGGAGGATTGATGGAGAGCAACATGCCTGAAGTGGGTTCATGGTAGAGGCACACGTGTGGACAGTGGTCTTCCTGTTTCAGGCCTCAATCTGTGCTGTGCATTTCAGTACCCTTATAAATTGTTCTTATCTTACCCACTGTCTCATTTGCACTCGCTGTTCCTTGATGAAGAAATGCTATCATTTATGTTGGTCCTTAAATTTTGTAGAACTGATTAGTAATGCAATCCTAAACTGTGCTCCCTTGGGGAATAAATCTCATTAAACTTGCTTCTGGACAAATATTCTTT
The DNA here is from genome assembly GCA_029204185.1 of Lerista edwardsae. Lineage (NCBI taxonomy): Eukaryota > Metazoa > Chordata > Lepidosauria > Squamata > Scincidae > Lerista > Lerista edwardsae. Next base: position 48,473,592 of record JAJKFI010000003.1, read on the forward strand.
GGACAGTACTTAGTTGGATGCAAAGTATCTTACTATTCTAGAAACCCTTGTTTCATTCCCATGGAAAGTGGAGTGTATTGGGAACCCCTTCCTCAGTTCTTATCCCCCCCCCCCCCAAAAAAAATGTAGGATGTAATTTTGGTGGTAAGTCAATCTTGGTACACACTCATGCAGTAAACCACCAGTTTTCAGGCTGGTTACATTCTGTAAGGGGATCATGGGATAACTATTTCTCTGGCAGTTGTTTTAGATTTCCATCATCTATGAATATGCTGAAAAGGGTAACTGCAAGTTTACGTTTCTAAGAGATCCATGAATTTAATATTTCTATAACTATTTTTAAAATGAATAAAAATTGCACCTGAGAATCCAACTTCTCTTCAAGAAAAGCTCAGTTCTGTGACCTGTATGAATTATGCAAGCTGATTAAACTTGCATGTATTTGCTTGTTTTCCGCTATTTTGTTTCTGTCTATCATGGGAGTGTAAAAATTCATGCACAGCACTGGAGATTTGACCACTGGAAACACTACCATATTCTATCCTCACCTCTCCCCTTGCCTATGCATTTGAAATATACTGCTGCAGCCTTAGGGACTGGAATCTTTCTTCTTTTAAAGTGAATGCTGCATTTGATCAATACAAAATTTCTCAGTATGAATACTCAAGTCCTGATCTGTTCACCTGGGAGCAAGCCCCACTGATCACAGTGCAGTTTACTTCTGAGTAGATCTGCATAGGATTGGGTTATTAGGGCCAAATCCTGTCAAGTTTTCCAGTGCTGGTGCAGAGATGTCAAAAGGGCTTACACTGCAATCTGCAGTGAGGGAACAGTTATGGTGGCAGTTTGTCAATGTAAGGCAGTGGTCTGGGAACAGGGGTAAATTACCCCAAATGGGGTAAAAATGAAATTCCTGGGGGTAATGGACGGTCGCGCTGCCGAGACACAGCTGGGCATGCATATGAATCTATATGCATGCCTGGCTGTGTCTTGGCAGCGCGACCATCCATTACCCCCAGGAATTTCATTTCATTGCACCTTGGGGTGTTCATTAGGTCGGTGGGAGGTCGGATGAGTGGCATGCACATTCCTCCCCCATTACCTCACACTCGGAGAAGGGGCCACTGGGATAGTGGAGGACCTTATTTGTGCTGGTGTATTCATTTCCTTTAGAGCAATGGTCGGGGAACCGGGGTAACGTCGACGTATCTAAATATATTTTGGGGTAAAAGGTAAAAAAGTTCCCTGACCCCTGATGTAAGGGATCCCCAGGATAATGCAGTAGTAGTCTCTTTCACCCACATTCTCTCAAGACTTGTGAAAGTATAAACAGAATTGCTGTTGTTTGGCTCAGGTATTCTTCATTTGAAATAGCTAGTCGTCTTTTCTGATCAGCATACCTATCTGGTAATCCAGTATCTGCACAACTGGTTTCAAAAGTTAGTGTGTGCTCTGAGTTATTATATTAAAGCAACTTGTATGTTTGTTGCTTTGGACCAGTACACATGCTATTTAAACATGACCCTGCAAATGTGATATTGAGGCTCTTGGATGTACTCATGGTTGTTCTGTAAAAATAAAGTCCCTTATGTGAATGGCTATACATCTAGACTTACAATTGTTTTATGCCTGCAGATGGAAGAGAGGTAGTGAAAAGTTTAACCGGTAATTGATATAATTAAAAGGCTCATGTAAGATCTGGTGAAGGTAAGTTGTTAGATGAAGGCCACAGTTAAATGTATGCTTAGCCAATAACGTCTCAGAGGTATTCCAACAAGAATTAAGATCCTTTAATATGTACCGATAAATTTGTGAGAAAAAAATTGACATTCCAAGCATCCAGCATCTCATTTCAATTAAGTTCCCTTGTTTGTGTGTACTGTGGTGGCATTCTAATGCTCCATGGCCCATGTGGACAGCATAATGGCACACTAGCATTGTGTGAAAAGCTTCAAAGGGCCCTGTTTAAATAAGATGCAGGACACATTGTGGAATCTTACCCAGTCAAGTTGTTTTACTCACCTAATGCCATATGTAAATCAGGTTCTACAGTTAAAAGCCTAAGAAACAGATTCCTCAAATGAGAAGATGTACATAAGGAATATAATGGTTACAAAGGCCTCCTCAAGGTAAGGGAATTGCCCTTCCCCAGTGCTGGAAAGTTGGTTCGGATTGTGCCCTCAGTGACTTTAGTTCATGGGGAATTGTTCAAGGTGCTGTTTACTTCATTGCATCTAGCAACCCTAGCCCAAGTTTAGTAGACATTGAACCTAGGTCTGCCTCGTGTGTAAATTTGAAGTGAGGCTAAATAAGTGAAGGCTTATATTTTAGACTTTTGTATTTAGGTGTAAGATGACATAGTAGAGATAATAGCCCTGGTAAGTAGATGCTATTAGTAAATGGCACAGCACGTTATCCTAGCTTTGCAAATAAGTCCACAGAACATACAAACTTTAAAATGTTTCACCTAGAATAAACAGAAAAGAATAAATTCTCAGTTTTATTTTAAAAAGTTTCTTTGCCTGGTTATCTGAAAGTGATTCATACTTGTTGAAGGTAGCAGAGTGAATAACTGTTTGTAAACCTGAGTTATTTAACCAAATAGGCTGTTTCTTGCCTCTGTAAGTTGGATAGGATTTCAGTGTTAATGAAGCCTGCATTTGGTTTAACCCATTGCTGTATACATGCTTTTAGTTCATTCAAATCTCTAGAAATGAAACTCTGTATTTCTCTACCCTGTAGAGAATGTTAGGACAAACCATTACCATGTGAGCTAACTTGCACGATGCTTTACTTAGTACAGGTGGCCTGCATCTTACACATGACTTGTGTGAATTCTAGTATACAGGCTCTTCCCCTCCCCCTGCCCCAAAGAAATAAATATTGTAAATAGTTCAGGTGATTGTGCTTGCTATTCCACTTGCTCTGTTTTTGCATCGGAGTGAGCTCAAAATGGGAGAATGAAGCTGCTGTTCCCTCAGTCTTCTCAGTTGCTGCTCCTGTCTTGCACAGTTCTTTAGTTCTTAGAGTCAATACGCATGTGTTGAATTTAAGGGAGCTTCTGCCTTATGCTATTTTGGCTTTATGTGTCGACCTGAACATAATCTTCTCATAGGACTGTACTTCAAAGATTATTCTGTAAATATTAAATGAAGGCACTTACTGCACAATGAAGACAATCTTTTGATGAACTAGCTTCCTGAATCTTTTAAAATACACATTAACCTATCTATTTTACTGGGTGAGGGATACTTGGCTCTCAGAGTGTATTGCAGGCTTGCATCCCTGTTTAAATGTTTAGTGCATTTTGCTTAGGCTAGGAGGAAAAATGATTGTTTATGTATTTCCAAGCCAGTAGTTCATTAATGAACCATTAACTTAGGAAGCTGGTTCAGTGATGAGACTTTACTGATAGTTTTTCGTATGTTTTTTGCTTACATGATAGCTTCCATCAGCACCTGCAGGCCTGTACAACTTTTACCTCTCCGTCTCTGAATGCACTTTTTTTAGTGGAGAAGGGCTTTGTATTTTCATCTGCACCTTCAGTGTTTCTTGTTGCCTTAAATATAGGGAAGCCCAAATTCTGTGTGTTGTTTTTGTTTTTAAACAAGATAAAACATAATAAATGAGAAAAAGGACAATGTATATGCCCAAATACAATTTGTGGTGGTTAGGGGTTAAAGACAAAAAATAGCTTTTCAGACATATTCAGACAAAATATATATGAATAGTTTTATTTCAGATAATTTTAAGACAGCCATTCTTAAACTTTTTGGTCTTTACATTCCTAAAAGGAGTCTTGGGGAGCCCCACTGAGATATTTGTGGTGTCTCTGGGAGCACCAGTGCATGTGCACAGTGGGGCAATACTGAGCTCAAGGCCAAATTCAAGTGATGGGCTAACACGGGAGTGGAATGAGGAAGTAAAGCCAGAGTAGGGGAGGCAGGATGGCAGGAGAGCAAACCAGGCAAGGGCCAGATGACAGCCACAGTCATGGTGGCGCTTCATCAATGTAAGGGAGCCCCAGGATAATGCAGTACTGGTCTCTTTCACCCACATTCTCTCAAGACTTGTGAAAGTATAAACAGAATTGCTGCTGTTTGGCTCAGGTATTCTTCATTTGGAATAGCTAGTCTTCCTTTCTGATCAGCATACCTATCTGGCAATCCAGTATCTGCACAACTGGACCAGTACGCATGCTATTCAAACATGACATAAACAATAGCAAATGTGATATTGATGTTATATTATATGGAAGGTCGCCTATGAACACACTTTAAGAAATATTGGTTTCATTTTTATTAGGATTGGTTTCTTTCTTTGTCACAGTTCTGATTAAAGCTTATGCGACAGACAATTATCTGACAGTATTTGACCAGTCAATTGACCAAGGTATTGTGGGCAGGATTGGATTAGTTAAATGACCAATCCTATTTACTTTTTGTACCAAACGTTCTGGAGTAAGCTGAAATGAGCTAGAGGTTATACTTTCAGGAAGTGCCAACCTAAGAATAATCTCTCTTACCAGACAGCTTGTTCTTCTGTTCAGTCGTCTGTAGTTTAGGTGTCTGTGAGTAGTCTGAACTGTGGGTGAATGAATTTCTCTGTGCTCGGTCAAGTCTAACCTATGTGGCTGTCTGTGGAGGACTTTGCAGTTAAGGCTGAATAAGCCAGACCATGTTGCCCCACAAAGTACTCCAGATATGGGGGTGGGTTTGCTTGGATTCAACGTTTAAATTGATGAATACAAATGCAGAATAATCATTCTTCCTCAAATAGAGCCATTGTGTTTGATTTTTCGTGGAGATTGCATTTGCTTCACTAGGCATCTTTCGGATATCACTTAGGACACCAATCTGTATCATTTTGATCAGTCCTCTATTTAAAAAAATTGCATTATCTCTTTTTGCCCTCTTAGAAAATAAAGCTCTATTTTGAGTCTGAACAACCTATCTCCTGTGTACTACAGTCATAAAATTGGTATTGCCCTGTTCCACTATGTGCGGAACAGGGCTATCACTCACTGTTACCAGAGAGAGAGAGAGAGAGAGAGAGAGAGAGAGAGAGAGAGATGGAAGCAGTATTGAAACAGCAAAAAACTTAAAATATCACTTTTAAATGACTACGGGTACAATCCTGTGGGCCAGTTAGGCCGGCGCATGTCAGTTGCACCGGCCTGGAAGGATTGCAAATATGCCATGAGATTTGTTTGTGCCACTCCAAGAGGCAGATGGACTGGTGTGGGCTGTCATGCCAGCCCATGGAGGCAGGATCCTGCCTCCATGGTGCCCTGGGTAAGAGGGGAAGCGTCGGCTGCAGGAGGTAGGTGTTTCAGTGCATGGTGAGGGTTGCGTGGGCGGGCTGGCCTGGGTAGGGGGGTTGAAACAGGATCCAGCATAAGTGCAAGTCCCCAGCCTAGTCAGCCTTTCACAGGCCACTCGGATTTGCGCCAGCAATTTTGCTAGTGCAGATCTGAGTAGCCTTGTTGAGGCCTATCCTGGGGTAAGGGGAAAATATCCCTTACTCCAGCTGTCTCCTGTACTATGCTGGATACACTGCAGGCCTACTGACCTGCCTGTTTCAGAGCAATATAGGATTGGGCTGCCAGCTGTGTGGAAATTGGAATTTAAGGAAATTGCCTTAAACTCTGTGTCATATGATCAGTAAAGACTTTATACAGTCTTCCATATTATGCTGACTTTACAAATTAGGCTCCTTACACCCATACTTTGCTTTTATCTTTCAATTCAACAGTAGGCTAAAGAGGGATGCAACAAGGCAGAAATTCAGTAGGTGAATGAATGTCCTTCTGATGTATCTCTGTCAGGTGCAGGGCTTCCCCAAAATACCATGTACTATAGTCCAGATATCTCCTAGTAGTATTGAGGCAGTGTTGGCAGTGTAACAACACATCACACATACACACAGCACATGTAGGGATATACAAACCACACAACACAAATGCATGCACATGGGGTGGTTCTTCTTCGTCTACCTGTACGTACTGCTGCAGCTTACTCACTCCACCAACAACCATTTTTGTTTTGAGAACAAAAAAAGCTATCATCAGGATAGCTTCAGTCCCACAAATGGATATGAATTACAAAATAAGCTATTAATACTGTAGTGATTTTTAAGAAGGAAATTTTGAAGTCTCATAACTTTTAAAAATACACAGTGGATTTTCTTGAGCCAAATGGAAGGGCACATCCTTGAAGTTTTTATATAACCTAAGCTCAAAATAAGAAATTTAGAATATATTTTTGGGGAGCAAAAATGAGTGCAAACAGTGTGAAGGCATCTGGTTCAGAGCAAAATTTTGAAACTCCCTGAAAGGCATTCTTTATTAGAATGTTCTGAAATTTGGTCAGATTATGGTAGATTTTACAGGCCCAATGTCTCATGGATAGGCTGAATTCTCTTGATGTTTTGATGACATAATGTTGTTCAGGGCTTACAATGATAGGATGCTGGTTTTTTCAGGTCATCTTGAGCCAGGAAAAACATCTTTTATAGGCATTACATTTTTAAATGCTGATGCTCTGGCGGAGATGTTTTCCTATCTGTCAGAAGACAATTTATTATCTGGATTTTTCCTATTATATTTCAGTTTCCTTAGTTCATCACTACGGAGGACGGGGATTGGAAAAAGGGCCACCTTGCTGGTTGTACTTTTTTGCTTTGACATAATCTCTATGTATGGGGAAATTGTGCCTCTGACAGTTATGTGAAAATTGCAACAAACTCATATTAAGGTTTTTTTTCACAGGATGGCATACTTGCCTGTTTTCTTGTATCCATGTAGGAAAATTTTCATGAGTGAAATGGTGTGCAAAAAACTGACTCTTAAAGTTAGGATTCCATAGTGATGGCTTGTATTTTTTGTGTCTTTGTATGCCTATCTTCCATATGTTCATTAGCAATATCTGATTATTTCATTTTTTTTCCCCCCCCCCCCACAGTGTTGCTGGAAGCAATTCTGAAAAATGGGAGCGCTGCTGGTAGTGGTGCTTACTGTCGAAAACCCACAAGTGGTGGTGATCAAAGTAAACCCAATAACATGAAGGACAGTACGGCATCTGCTGCAGGTGAAAGTGGGAAGGCCTACACCAAAGATCAGGTGGAAGGAGTACAAAGGTATTGCTTTAAGTAAATAAAACTGAGCACTTCTTTGTGTATCCTGGGGGGGCGGGGTCTGTTGGTGTGGCCATGTGATTTTTTTGCTTCAGTAGTTGGCTTAGTTGAGAACATCATACTGTTCTTTGTAAATCCTTTACACCATACCAGTCTTGTGGGGCAGTGCCACTGCAACTTAAATGTCCTGATGCAAGCGCTATTCTCTTGTACTCTGCTTTGGAAAGGTGGTCCTGAGCTCATTATGTCTTGATAATATCACCTTTCTTTTAATCATTTGAAACACAGCAGATATGATTAGTCGGAAAATTTCATATAAGCAGAGGCTGTGCTAATATGTTGAATTATTTTATGCACTGATGGATTTTTACTGCAATAGAGTGTTAAATACATTCTGTTCTAAAAGACAAATTTATTTGTCTTCTGATTTTATGCATACATTTATGATTTCTTTCCTTCTCATTTATTCATGTCAGTAAGTATTTGCAATTAAATAAATTGCAAATAAAACAATTACATCAATTGTTGCACAATAAGGAAAGACTAATTTTAAGAATGGTCTTTTTGACTCCAACAGCCCTGAGTTCACTTTAAGTGTCTTGGTTATCAGACGAAGATAGTTAAGTTTGTACTAGATTATTGCCCTAGAATGGATTGAAAGACCCATCATGGAACAATGTACAGGACAAGTCTTATAAGTGTAAATGATATAAACATGATAGCAAGAAGACAGATACTTTAGTGTGTTGGAAATAGTTTTGTCACAAAATGACTAATGCAGGACAGAAAATGTCAAATTTATCGCCATCATATAAATATTATAGCTATCTTCTGTATAGTATTGTTCATAAACAGAGAAGGAATTATAGAGCAATTTATGTGTATTTTGCCTGTAAGCATTCCAATATGTGTTGGTAGGTGGAAATACTGTACAAATGCCTGCCTTTTAGTTTTGTTTTTCTTTTTCTATCTTGTACACAAGAGATATTGCTCGCCAGCAGTCTATCGTAGCTCTTCAACAGAGCGTTGCTCAGTGACAGCTTGGTTCAACTGGGAACAGTGCAAGATGCAATAGCTCTCTACTGATTGCATAAGTACAGAGCAATTGTGGATTAACAGTAGAGAGCTGCTCTACTCTTTCTAGTAAAATCCATCAAAACTTCAGACACCAATATTCAGACTCTTTTCTTTGATGTAGTAAAAATGTATTGATCCATTGGATTAAGTCTATTAACCTAATACATTACCTGACAGGAATCTTCCAGTTGTTACTTAAGTTTAATGAGCTATACTGTATCTATCAGATATAATCTGACATTCATTTAGGTAACAGCTTGTGTAAATTATTTGTGTTTCTTACATACAGACATCTCAAAGTGTACTTCTCCTACTTTGTGTAGAAGAATTCTGTTACTAATATTCATTGCATTTCTTGATCTGTTTATTGATATTTATTTACATTTATATTCACCATATTATGTTAAGGCATAAGACAATCAGACAATCACATGGAAAATAACAAAGCGCTAATCCATTCGTAAGGAGCATCTGTCTTCAGTGATAATTACAGTTCAAAAACCTAATGAAAAGTGAATTTTAGCAACTTTCTGAAAGTGGAGAATGGGGGCTTTTTCTTGGTTTCACTTGGTGAAGTGTTTCAAGGCAAGGAGTCGCCAGAGAGAGAGAAAGAGAGAGCTTTTTTCTTAGGTTTATGCCAATCGTACCTCTTTAGTTGGTGGCATGTGGAGTAAGACCTTAAGCAGTGTATGCAGTGGAGCAAGTGTATCCTTCAGGTATCATGGGCCTAGGCTATTTAGAGTTTTAAAGGTAAGAACCAGTACCTTGAATTGGACCTGGAAAGCACTTGGAACTCCTGCAAGATGGGGGTGATCTGCTTTCCCCGTAGGGCTCGCATCGGTAATCAGACTGCTGCATTCTGCATGAGTTGGAGCTTCCAAATCTTTAGGGTCAGCTCCACAGAGAGCACATTGCAGTAATCTAAACAAGTGATCACCATGTGGTCAGATCTGGTTTCCCTAGGAAAGTTAAAATAATCTCAGTAGTTTTACATGAAGAACAGTTTCATGAGTCAACCAAAGACTTGCCAAATTATGTGGGAGTGTGATGATAAATGACATCTGAAATTACAGAATTTGTCTGAATGATGGTTGACGGGAGACAACTCAAGCAGTTGGCTTGGCTATGATTCTTCTAGTTTGTTCTTGCAACATTCTTGTGCTGCCTGTCCCTGGAGGTTTTTCTTTGTAGTCTCTGGTGTTTAAAGGCACCTCTTTCTTGATCGTTACATCATTGACCTGATATTACCTCTTCCACTGTGAAGTTGTGGCATTTGTTTTGTTTGTTGGCATTTATATCGTGCCCTTCATGATATAGTTTCAGGGCAGCTGACAACATTATGAAAAACAATAAAAGTGAAAGCAATCAGAAAATAAAGAGTAAATCAGTTTGTGTGAAGCATCAATTAGCAGTAATCATAGTTCAAAAGCCTAGTGAAACAAGTATGTATTCTGCAGCTTTTTAAAAATGGGAAGAATGGAGGCTTCTTGAACCTCTCTTGATAAAGTATTCGAAGCTCAGAAGGCTACTATATAAAAGGTACTTTCCCACATTCATGCCAATTGTACCTTCCTCGATGATGGCATGCCATCCACTTGGAAAACTGGCTCTCAATCATACCAATTAGTTCAATCTTATAAATATTTAGGGATCCTCTTCCATCATAAACTTAGTTGGAACCCTCATAAAAAAACTGCTTTAACCTCGTCTTCTCTCCATTTAAGAGCGGTTTCCAAATTTCACCACTCCTCTGGTAATCAATACGTTCCTGCTGCACTTCGTATCTTTCAAGTTAAAGTTTTATCCCATCTTCTTTATGGGGTGCCTATTTGGATAGAAGCAGCCAATTATGATCTTCTTGCTGCTTCCTTTCTTAGAAGAATCTTAGGTTTGCCCAACTCCATTCGCCTTTCTACCATGCTATTGGGGATTCATCTCCCCTCCACCCTAGCTTGGTCTCAAACCTTTAAATATTGGCTCCGGCTGTTTCTCACCAGTCGTCCTGATTCCTTATTGTCTGATCTCCTTAAAGACTCTTATCATTCAAATTGGTTAAAACTTCTCGAAGTTAAAGTATCATCTCTTGGTTTGTCTCTGGAATCGTTAGTAGATGCCGAACTACCTAGAGCCCACTCTTTAATCAAAACAAAACTTTTTCAATTAGAATTTGACCAACTCAGCTCTTCTCTTAACCCTACTTGTTCCCCAATACAAGTTTTTTTGGTCTGCCCCCCTCTCTGGGTCGACCCTCCAACTATTTTAGTTTATTAATTAACCCTTGCTTGAGAAGGGCGTTCATGCTTGCTCGCCTTAACATTTTTCCGTCGGCTATGCATTTTGGCCGTTTCTCTAAACTCCCATTTGAAAAAAGACTATGTCTTTTTTGTCACCTTACCCCAGATTCATTGGAACATATAATACTTAGATGTCCAGCTCTCCAATTTCTACATCGGCTGCACCTAGACTCTTGGTTATCCTCTCTTTCCAGTCCCTTCCCTAACCCCCTCCCTATCCTCCTTAGCGATTGTTGCCCCATGATCACTAATTCTGATGCTAGCTTTTTAGCTATGATTATGAAGTTAACCCTTTCCTTTTGATCCTCTGTAACCCTAGCTATTTTGCGATATTTTTTGTGCTTACTTTGTATGCCAATAAAGGTTATGATGATGATGACGACGATGATGGCATGCAGAGTAGCCCTCTTCAAAAGATCTTGATGGGTAGATAGTTTCATATAGGAGCAGGCATCCTTGAGTGTCATGGACCCATCATATATAACTGTGGTTCTCTAAGCATGTCAGGTCTGTTTCCACACATCCAATGCAGATTGGCTTTTGTGGGAGAAATATGACTTAGCCTAGGTAGAGGGAGATACCATGTAAAGATCATTTTGTAAAATTCCATATCTTACATTCTTTGAGGGGCATTAGATTTAGTTTTATGTCTCAATAGATATTACTCTCCCACACACATGTTTATGGAGTGGTGGTCTTGGGGGATTGATCACCACCACCCCGCCGCAGAAGTAATTGTGGTGATGTCATTGTGTCACTGCAATCACCTCTTCCCTCAGTGGGATTCTGGGCTGCCTCCTCCTGTCTTTCCCCCTTTAAAAAACAGGAGAAAGGAGGAGGTAGTGCACTGTGGTGCACTGCAGCTCTGTGAGAGCTGCTTCATGCTGCTGCTCCTCCAAGTGGAGGAGGCAGGCGTTGCTTAGAGCTGCACAAAGCGGTTCCCTGGAGCCTTTCACACCTTTCCAATTGGCATATGACTCAGAGGGGGCACACGCTGCTGGGAGTGGTTTGAAGCCCCTCTGGGTGGTGGTGGGGGAGAGGGTCATGGCGCTGCCCCCCCCGCCACATGGCGCCCAAAATTATGTGACCCTTTAACCCCCCTGGGTCTGCCACTGCTTTCATGTACTGTATATTTAATACTATATTTAATACTTTCAGTTATTGCCAAAGAAACATGGAAGTAATATTTTTTTATTTTATTGCTCTCTAAACGAACTTGAAAAGTAAATATATTAACAATTGTCATTTCCATTTCACTAAAAGCAACCTTGTTCTCTGCTGGAACGGAGGGAATTCTCTCCTTTTCCACATAGATATTCAATAAAATGATTAATAATATAAGCGTAAAGACCAAAGAGCAGGTACACAATCTGTTATGCAGAAGCAGTGTAAGATGAACTTTGAAAATTATGAAAAATGAACTTGCTTTTCAGAGTGTGTTCCGAGGATTCATTCATTCCAAAGATTTTCTATCCCGCCTTTCCTATGCTGGAGCAAATGCCCAAGGTGGCTTAAAATTTAGACTAATATACAGTATACAATATATAAAACAATAAAGTAGTGCTTATAAAGTTACAAGCTTATAAATTTATGAAGTTTTGTGTTTGAACAATGATCCTTTATATTCTGTTGCAGTATAAAGAAATGTAAAAATTACTATGAAGTCCTTGGAGTGCCCAAAGATGCAGGTGAAGAAGAGTTGAAGAAAGCTTATCGAAAGCTTGCTCTGAAGTTTCACCCTGACAAAAACCATGCGCCGGGAGCAACAGAAGCTTTTAAAAGTAATATTCTATAATTAATTTGTAGGGGTGGAAGCATTTCAGAGCAGAAATGGCTATCTCCCTGTGAGAGGGGAGTGTGCTGGACCAGCCACTTCTTTGGTGGGAGCAGAGAAGCTACTTATCAGCCAGCAGGAAGGCAAATTGTGTGGCCAGAAAGAAGACTACACCATGAAAGTACCATCTGTATGTTGTTCTTGAAAGATAGAACTTCCTTGTAATTTGTAAAAACCTTTGTGTTTATGAATAAAGCCTGCCTATATAAACCGCCTTGAGTTAAAGTCAGAGGAGCAATCTAATGACCTAAGAAAGGCGGTATATAAAATAATAATAATAATAATAATAATAATAATAATAATAATTATTATTATTATTATTATTATTATCTTTTACTCAACTAAGGGTTACTGCATATCCCTTTTAAAGTGAGTAGATCCAAAAGTGCTCTTGTGTAACTAAAAGGTATCCTACTTATCAAAGGACTCCTTTATACCTTGCACTTCAAGCTTGTAGCTTGAAGAAGCATGGCTTTTACTATAGAAATGTCTTCTTATAACGCTACACATGCTTTTCCAATTGTGTTCACAAAAGTATTTAGAAACCAGTGCTAGCAACTATTTCCTTCAGCTCAGAGTTATTTGGATCAGTGCTGTATATTTAGTTCCTTACGCATAAGATGGTAAACCTTTGCTCATAAATCACAAATCCAAATAAGATAATCTTAAAACAATGTGAAATATCTGAACAAAAGAAACTGTACATGCAGTTCTGAACAGTGTCTTTCCATTCCCTTGTACGTTGGTGTTAATCATACTACTTATGCCTGTGAGAGACATGGCTGGAATCCAAAGAATTGTTCAGCTAGTTCCATATGCCCTCGGACGTTTTGGCTTATGCTTCTTGAACAGCAGCCCTGCATACAATAGTATTATTAGTGATAGTAATAATAATTAGCCACTTTCTATTTCCATTTAAAGGGACCGCAACAAAAAAGTCAATGAAAACAGTGTAGACTGTAAAAACAAACAATAATAAAACAGCGTGAGGACCCAATACTATCCAACTTTTCAGTGTTGTTGCAGCTGTATCAAAGTGGGTCTGCCGCAGAGTGAGTTTGTGTGTGTGAGAGGGAGGGAGGGTGGGAGGGAGGTCTCCTCAAGGTAAGGGAACACTTGTTCCCTCACCTCTGGGGCTGCATTGTGGCTGCATCAGCACTGGTAAGGGCCCTGAGAGCACAAAAATTAACATCATCATGAAACACAGATGGCTTTCTATTGATCAGTTTCTATTGATCTAGAACTGATAAATTCTATTGATCAGTTATTGCCAAGTGAAAGTGATGAGCAGTGATGGCATCCCAGGGGAATTCCCCAATCTGAATTCCATTACGGATAGAGCCTTGTGCTACATCACTACTATCCCTCAGCTGGTGTGGGATGTGGAGCAGGCTCTCTTATGAGTGTAGCGTGCAAGCAGGATACCAAGCCATGTAGGACTTTATAAATAATAACCAGCACCTTGAATTGGGTATGGAAACAAACTGGAAGCCAATGAAGTAGGAGAGAAAGAGGAGGCAAAACAAGGCATACAGTATAGCAGAGGAGAACAAGCTGAAGGTGATAGACTAGAGCGCTTGGCAAAAGCAAACCCTCCAAATCCAAGTCTTTGAGATTTACCTCTTCTAGGACCACCTTTTTGGCCACTGTTCAAATTATGCAGGCCTGAGGCTCACTACATCATGGCAGCAGCACTACCACCATATCCCACTTGCATGTGTGTGTTGTGACTCACATCTGGGTCCCAACCCACCTATTGAAGATCTGCCATTGGCCAAAGGGCTGGGCCATCATCTCCAATTGCGTTCTGGACCACACCTGATAGGAGCAGAACCACTGCAATCTGGCGCCTCCCATCCCTGCCCAGAAGGATATCATGGCCTGTGGCATGAAAAGTGGCTGAAAGTTCCTACAGAAGGGACAGGCATGCAGTCCCCATCTAGTCCCAGCATAAATCACCTGCCAGGAACACTGTTGTTGAAAGGAGTTTGTTAGTGGGCTGTGTTGTGAAATCTATCAGCCTTGTTATCATGGTAATTGTACGCTTTTTCTTTCCAGTTTCAAAGGAGAAGAATGAAGAGCAACGAATGGTTTCTTTTAAACAATGTAACACGCAGCAGTCCACACACATCATTCTTAATATGCTTGGTGTTGTCTCTTACAACATGGGGGAACACAGGTCACACATTCTGGACGCTTGTCTAACTTGTGGATTAATGTATATGTAGAATATCATTCACGTTAGGTTTGCTGCTGCTATATATATATTTATCTACAATTGTTTTTTTCCTTTTTTCCCCTTCCCTGTTACCCCACATTTTAGAGATTGGAAACGCGTATGCTGTTCTAAGCAATCCTGAAAAACGAAAGCAGTACGATCTCACCGGCAGTGAAGAGCCATGCAGTCATCCTGGCAATAGTAGATTTAATTTCCACAGAGGGTGTGAAGCAGACATTACGCCAGAGGACCTATTCAACATGTTCTTTGGAGGGGCATTTCCAACAGGTATCTGTCCACTGAACCAAGACATTAATCACCATCCTCACCCTTTCTCATTTTTTGTTCCCCTGTCATCAAATAACTCCATGCAGCTCACTCAGTAGTCTCAGGCCCATACTGTGCTGTCATCTAAAATAGATTGCAGAGCCCAGATTGCAGCATGTGTTACATATGTATTCTGTGCAGCATATTTCTGGTTTGGCACCAAATTAATTCTGATGAACAATAATTGTTGGCTAAATCGGTACATTCAGGACCTTCATAGAATGGGAGCCAGAAATGGCCCATGGTGACCTTCTGCCCACCTGCATCCCCGATTCTACTGCCCACCCCCTGCCCTTGCCAACAAAACCCCACATTTCCACCAGTGCAGAGGCACATCCCAGTGTTCACCAGAACACACGCACCCATTCATGCTATCTCTCCTCTTCCCCCCCCCACTGCTCCACTGGAAGAATCTTGAGAGACGAACTCTGCTTCCATCATTTTGTCCATTGAAGTGGTGTAGGAGGGGGAGCTTCTGTCCCCGTCCTTCTGTCTTGCTCTGTCTAAGCATGTGAGAAACAAATGAGGCAGCCATATAGAGCCGCCAGTCAGGCAGCCCGCCACCCCCTGCCAGTTCACCACCTCCCCTTCCCACATCTGAGCCGAGGGCTTAACTGGCCTCATGGCCGGGCCATTCCTGAACAGAGCAGCACTTCTGTGAACCATTTAATGTCACCTAGTACAGTGCTTGGCACTTCACTTCTCCCAGACTTGAAGAACAGGTCTGTGAAGCTTATTTGTCAGTAACTAACAGATCAGTAAAAGGTATTGCCTCATTAACCATGCTTGCCTTTGGCAGAAAGGGGCTAAGTGATTTTTATATGCTTTCTGTTTTCTTTCAAGGAGCCAGCTTATCTTTGCATAATTTTGAGTGGCATATTGCTTTGCATATTGTCTTGCCTTGACCTGAATAACTCGAGTTTTTTTTTCTTTCATCTCGTGTTTTGTTTTGGTGTTTAGTATGTTATTTGAATATTCCCCCTCACAGGTAGCGTGCATTCCTTTTCTAATGGACGGTCTGGCTGCAGTCACCACAATCAGCATCGTCATAGCGGACATGAAAGAGAAGAGGAGAGGGGTGATGTATGTTGGGCTCAGCAGAGTTTTACTTAGACTTTTCTGACAAGGAGTGGTGTTCCTGGGTGTAAAAATAATGAGTAGGATGTCTTAGGTTGGGTTGGCCCAACCGGTGCTGTTTGTTAAACAGATGCAGAGAAAAGTAAACTAAGTTAACATCTCAATGATGTTTGTTGCAAGTATTCTAGCTAATGGGCACACCTAATTTCACTTTTAATTAGGTTCTGGGCCACACTAGTAGAATGTACACTAAGCTCATTGTGTGCTGCAAAATTTGCCAAGACTAGAATTTGGGTTTAGTTCCAAAGTTTCTAGTTTCACGTTGAATTTCTTATTGGTTTAACAGCTAAAAAATATTGTTACTCTATTTGACTTTAAGTATTTTGTCAGGACAAAATTAAGATCAATTGATGTTGCTTACTGATCCTTGAATTCTATAAGTTGAAGCTGCTGATTTATTTATTTTTAGTTATTAGTGTGTTGGTCTTGAAAGAATGAGAATTCTTTTTAATAGTGATGAATGCCTCCAAGATACAATTAATAGCTATATTTTGGTAACACGTGTTCTGATTTTGAGGCTCCTTTCTCGTAATATCAAATAATGTAGGTGTGTCTAGCCTACAGCAAATAGTGAGTAGGACAGCTTGTTAGAATTCAAGCAGTTAAATACGGCTATCGAAAAGAACAGGGAGATTATCTGTTCAGCCAGATTCATACAGGATAGAGCATGAAACAATAAGAAGGTGGTGATGCTTACAGATTAGGAAAAAAAATCCTTCCAACCAAGTTATTACAAAGCAAATAAGCAGTAGAGCTGACTGCTTTAGGTGATTGCACAACCTTTTCTCTTCAGAAGCTTTCAAGAAATGACTGAACTTCCTATGGTCAATAGGAATGAAGTAGATACTTTCGACAGGAAAAAAAAAGGAAAACAAACATCTAGGCCTGTGACTTGCTGTCTAATTGTACTTTCATTCTCCAGGGCGGCTTCTCTATGTTCATCCAGCTGATGCCAATTATTGTGCTGATCCTTGTCTCTTTGCTAGGCCAGTTGATGGTGTCTGATCCTCCTTACTCCTTGTATCCAAGATCGTAAGTAGTTGTAAGATCACTGTAAAATGAACATGGTTGCTTTAAAATACCTCTTCTATTCTGCATTTTTCTTCAACTCATATAAGAGATTTCCTCTTTTCTGTGTATTATCATTAATATATAATTTATTTATTTAGGAGATTTCTATATCGCCTTTCCACAGGCAACAAGCCTGGGGAAATTGACCCTGTCGTTGACGTTTGTGAATATGATAAAATTCAAAAGGTATCTTGTCCACTGGCTGTTTTCTGGTGTGCCTTTTGCATCTAGATTGTGAGCCCTCTTGGGACAGGGAACCATGTATTTTGCTTTGTCAACCACTTTGTCAGTAAAGAAGTTCAGTTCTTCTGAATGATACCTTTCTATGAGTAATTATTGTGAGTCAGTGATTCCGTCTCAGGCTGATAGGAGTTTGTCCCTTCATTCCTGACCTTGTGTGCTACTCATCTGCACTGCTAAGAAGCCATGATACCTTCTTAGCTTGTCATTAACTTAGCATTTCCATGACATATTTCTCCTTCCCTAACCTACTAACGTGGGAGAGGACTTTCCCAAAGTGTCCTCTTTCTGTTTGGGGTTGCTAATTTGGGTGATAGCAGCAAGGAAGACTACCATGTTTCCAGGATCCCTAGTTATGATTAGTGGGAGGCAGGGACAGACAGAGGGAGAGAGGGAGGAAGCAGAATCCAAGAAACGGGCTATTAGTAACCACTAGGAACTGTACCTGTTTTGCCCTCCTTCTCACTACAATATGGCAGCAAACTTTAACTTCTCTGTGTTTGCAAAGGCTAACCAATGGTCTTGGGTTCTCTTTACAGGGACTCAGGGCAGACCATTCAGATGCAGACAGAAAACTTGGGTGTTGCTTATTATGTCAAGAAGGACTTTAAAAATGAATACAAAGGTGTATCATTGCAAAAAGTGGAAAAGAGTGTGGAAGAGGACTATGTGTCCAACATCCGAAATAACTGTTGGAAAGAAAGGCAGCAAAGTAAGTTGAACCCACGACTGGTGTTCAGTTTTTTCAGTTATAGGTATGAGATTTGGAATGTTGCAGTATTTAGCAAAGGATGAGGGTCTGTTTCCCCATCATTTTGTAAGGGTTGTTTGAGAGCTGCTGAGGCTATGATCACTTTTGAGCTAGAAGTCTTCAGTTCACATCTCACCTTGGCCATGGATGCAACCTAGGTGGCCTTCACTCATATAACCCTCTGGTTACTCCACTGAGGTGGGGATAGCATTGGGCTAATACTAGAAACAAAAAATAGAAATGCTACCTGTTTTTTTTATTATGAAAATTAGTTAATAATAAAATGGAAGTATTAAAGAGGGGCAACAGATAGAAGATCAGCTCCAGGAGGCTGAAACTGTGTGTTGCCTCTAAATGCATATGCACAATATTTGGCAAAGTGGTAGGGTAGTTTGGAGCAATGTGTGGAAGTGGGAGCGAAGTTTCCACACACTGTTATTTTTTATTGGGACCATGTGTGTATTTAGGGAGTACAGCAGCATTACCTATTATGCAATGTAGCATAGGCATCATGTAGAAGAATTGATAGTCATGGTTAGCTGTTGTCAGTCTGACACTTACTTTTTATTCTAAAGAAACAGATTTACTATATGCAGCAAAAGTGTACCGAGATGAGCGTCTTCGAAGGAAAGCAGAAACCATATCCATGGACAACTGCAAAGAGCTAGAACGATTGACCAGTATCTATCGAGGAGGATGAGCTAGGTTTTTCCTGTACTACCTGATGTACATGCTCTGTATATGTATGAAAGGAAAAAAATCTGTAAACTGAGAAAAATACTACTCCATCATGAAAGCTGAAAAGAGAGAGGGATGTAAAACTCTACCGTGTAGCTGTTTCCAAAAACCTTATCCCGAAATACCAGTATCATTTAGTAGCCTCTTTACTTAGTCTGAAATATTGTTCATTTATATTACATCATTGAATTGTCATTTAAGTTTACTCTCAAAGCTTCTGTGAACTTTTTCTACAAGGAAGAAGCAGCTCCGATGGGCTGTTATAGAGATGTAGACATACCAGTTCTCCTTCTAAAATATTTGCCATGTAAATATATGTGGAAAAGAATGTTCTTATGTATATATAAAAATGTTAAGAAAATCTCAAAAGGCATTTTGATGCATTAAACCTTTTAATCTCATGGATGGAATAAATAGTATGACTACATCATTCCTTATTCAAATGTTAAATGTGTAGAATTGAAAGGCAAAAAAGGTAAAATAATTTTACCTCTTGGAGTAAAACCTTTTAACTAGAAGGAGCTTGGTGATACTTGTAAAGTAGCATTGGCCACAGATTCCTGATAATATGCTTGGATAAAACAGTCTGAAGCCCGAGTACTGGAATTCATGATGTAATTTTAATCCTTTCTATCCAAAGAATGAGAAAACAGATCGGTACCAGACTGGTTTTTGCTACATTAAATGTTGGTACCAAAAAGAGAGAACAAGGGAGAGAATTTGTATGGATGCTATACTATGTTTAATACTTGGAATACCTAATAGCATTCTGCTGTTTTCTATGCCAGAACAAACTGGATATAGTTAAAGCAAGTGCTGCTGCTGCACATCCTGGTTTTTTTCTCCATGTGGCTTGTGGGGGCACACAGATCCTTTAGTAATGGAAGGAAGTATATACAACGTTGATGAACTGTGCCCTGAATCCACAAGCATGCTTTAATATATGTGAATAATCTCCTTTTCCTTCACTAACAAAACAGAGGAAGTCATGGAAGAGTAATTTAAAAATAATTATTTTTGGAGACTGACAGTTTTGTTGGCTTATCTGATTCCTGTGCAGGCACCAGAAGTGGATCTGGAAAACCATTCCTAAAGTTAAGCCTTGTGCCTTTGAACCCCTTTGACGCCTGTAAGTTTAGCTTATATGTGAATTGCTGCTGTGAGCTGCAATTGGAACTGTGTGGTTTTGCCCAGTGACAAGAGCAATATGTCATATGGGAGATGTTTCAGTCATGTGCAGGGTAGATCTTATAAAGAGGAGCATTGAGTATCGCTGATGAAAGAAGTGACCTAATCGTAGGGAACCATATATGACAATATAGCCACTTTTCACTAATGTAAATTTAATAGACACTTTTGAGAAACTGTACCCAGGATCCTTAACGCCTGAGAATTGATTGCTTGTTCTGGCTATAATGTTCATAAACTACTATAATAATGCAATAGACAACATGTCTTTTTGGGTGTTCCATACAATTTGTTATATGAGCACAGTGCAATTTATATTTTAAAAAATCTACGTTTAGGCAAATCTGCAAGGAAAAAAATGTTTCAAATCATACCATCAAATTCCATGTTCAGCTGAAATAGTAGTACCTCAGCTGATTTGTTTTGAGTGAAGCAACTCATTTTCTTTTACTGTAGTACGAGGTGGGTATACAATTTGGCCTTAAAAATAGATGTTTCTTGAATTGTTTTCAAATCTGTCAGCCTCGATTCAGGGATCACAAGAATACAAAGTTTTGATGGATGACTCTGGACCACAAAGCCCTTTCATAGCTGACCATAATAAAACCTGTACCATGTTTCAGGTATGTTTGGCTGGCTTGGTGTAACTTTTTGTAAAATATCTCTCAAATGTGTTGCAGGTGGAAAAGGATCCTAAAACAGACTAGATGTACAGGTAATATCCGTTGCAAGGGAAGATGGTTTCTGTGTTTCTTAGGTCAGTTTCAAAGGAAATGTCAAAGATGAGCTTCAAAGAACAGGTGAAAGTTGAGCACAGTAATCACTCTGTTCCCTCATTCTTGCCCTCCCAGATCCAGCTGTGGCTCAAATACAGAGAAGCCTGGCGGGCATAAGCATCTCCACATGAGATTCCATTAGGCCAGTAGTTCCCAAACCTTTTGACTAGTGGCTCCCTTGGCCTACTGAGTCATTGGTGGCTCCATTAGTACTAAAATCCTATATATTGTATAGGGCAGCAGGCTTTTCGCAAGGATACTACAACTCCTCTGGCTGGTTTCAATGGCTCCTCTGGGAAGCTACAGCTCAGTTTGGGAACCAGTGCATTAGGGTTTTGCTTTTTTTTGTTTTGCAGTTTTCAAGTAGCTAAAATTACCAACACACAGTTGCTGTTGTCTGTACCATCTGATTATTGGAACTCCTTGTTACTTTGAAGATCCCCTAGTCTGTCTGAAATTGTGAGGATAATGGTTGGTGCTCTCCGATAGTTCGTAACTACATTCAATCTCATAACTCTAAAAGTTCTCTCCCCCACTCTCCCCTTAATTTCTTTTCCCATATAGGAACAAAATCTCCAGCACAGTTGAAGCGAATGTAGAGATGGCTGTTGACGTTCTAGTGATGTTGGGTGTGTGTGTGTGTGTGTGTGTGTGTGTGTGTGTGTGTGTGTGTGAGAGAGAGAGAGAGAGAGAGAGAGAGAGAGAGAGAGAGAGAGAGACCTATAGACTTCTGAATCTGATATATGCCAATTTGGGTAGCTTAACACCTGAACATGTTATCTTGAATATCTTTATTCTGAACTTGGTTCAATACTTCCTAGTGAAAATGTTTGAATTAGGTAGAATAAGCCACATCTGCACATGAATTTTGCCAGAATTCCTTGACTGGACTTGATGTTTCTTTGCATTTCATTGTTCTTGATGGAGCTCTGCAGGAGTCGGGCGATTTCTGAGGATGCCTTTTTTAAGTAGCTAGTGTCTTTTCTAGTGGCTGTTGCTGGTGGTGTCCTGCATTTTTTAGATTGTGAGCCCTTTTGGGACAGGGAGCCATTTAACTTTATTATTATTTGCCTGTAAACCGCTTTGGGAACTTCATGTTGAAAAGCGGTATATAAATACTTTTTGACTGATTGATTGATGTTTCACAAACCATTATGCATACTCTGAGGAAAGGAAGCTTTGAATTCCTGTGGTTTAACCCAGTGTTTCCTAAACTATGGGTCAGGGCCTACCAATGGATCATGTCCTGATTGTTGGTAGGTCATGAAACTGACTTACTGTTAGCTAACAAGGAAAATGTAATGAGCCCTTTGGAAAGTAAAACTGAGCCACACATGTGCATTTACTTGTGAGTAGACAAACTTCCCTTGGCTACTATCAAAGGCCAGGCTAAGGGTCACAAAGCCACCAATGGTCCCAATCCTATGAATATGAAGTTCAACAGGCACCCTCCCCCCTCAATATTTAAAAGGATAAAAACAGAGGCTCACGCAGCTGGTAAGGCTGCTCTTGTTTTTTAGTGTTGTGAAGCTAGGTGGGTCCTGATAGTGTCATTTTTTAAAAAAATTAACTAGTTTTTAACCAGTGGTTTTAAAACCACTGGTTTAACCCAAAGCCACGGAATAAAATCTACAACAGTGCTTCTGTGCTTGATAGCAATATTCCAAACCTGCTTCACTTAGTAGCAGCTCATCTTAAGCAGTTAACACTGCCATTGTAAACATATGATGTTAAAGACTCACTGAAATTTGTGGAGCTTACTTTCAAATAATGTATTCAGGTGGCAGTGTTAAATGTCTATATGAAGTAACAGGTGCTAGGTAATCCTATGAAAATTGACTTTGCATGTAGACAAGCTTGTAGAATTATTCTGATAAAATTAAACAATTACATTTGCAGCATGTCATCTTCTGCAGTGTGTGTTCCTCCCTCTGCATGAACAGGGCTGTGGTTTACTTAAGCATTTCTCAAGCAGTGGAATTTGTACCATTGGTGGTGCTTGAGGTATGGTTAGGTGGAACTCATAGGATACTTAGAGGCCTGGCAGTGAGACCAGCAATGCAATGTGACAAACTGGTTGAGGCTCAGCTCGGTGAACAGATCTCCAGCATGCACTTTTTGCACACTTAGAAAAGCCCTTGCATCTACTCTGAGCTTTCTACCACTGTTTGTTACATCACATCTGGCCTCCCAATGCACAAGTAACAGACAACAACATCATTACCAGTTACTTCCAGTAGTACCTCCAATAGTGGACTATACAAAGTGGTATGGCGTGGGATAAATGTCGAGAAACGCTCTTCTATTTTATTCTTGTAATGCAATCTAGGGTGTGGATGGCTGTGTTTTGTCACTTTGCTGCATAAAGTCATTTCAAAGTTGATGTGGGAGAGAGATTTCTAGAGCTAGGATAAAATTCCTTCTTTTACTATAATGTTTACATACAATGTTCCTTTGGAGGACCAAACAACTTCTCTTTGGGATACTTAGCGTGATGACTTTTATGTGACGAGCAGAAGGTTAAGCAATATTATTAGATGAAAATGTGACCAGTCTCTTTGTCTTAACATATGCTTTTAGTCATAAGCTGTTAAAATACGAAAGCTATTGTAGGACCCTTTCATTTCTGCCTTTCAGGGCTAGGATTGCTCAACATGTTTATTTTTCCTTGAAAACAACCATGTGGAGCTCTGAATTTGTAGAGCCGCAACACTGGGTAAGGGGCTGTTTAAACACTCCACTCCACACCACTATTAATTACTGAATATAATAGCAGCTTTGGGGGTAGAGCGGTAGATCAGGGAAATAGCATGGGGGGGAGTTAAGTAGCTTTTCCTCATCCAGTACTGCTGAACTGGTCAAAATTAAGATACCTCTCATGGCTGTTTTCAAATAAACAACACATTGTTTGGCCCTCAGGAGCCCCAGCCCAATCTGCGAACTAGTTAAGCTTAGAGCGCTTGGTCAAGCCAATTTATATTTGTCTGACCTTAGCAGAACTAAATAGGCTTAAATGTATATTCTTTGGCTGAACTAGTTTATGGATTTGGTCTGTCACTTGGCTAGTTCTCAGCATCCACAACATTCCTTGTTGCTATTGTATAAAAGAGAGATCAAGTACAAGATGTATTTCCTTTCACTGAGTGGCCACAAATGCTGTAGAGCACTTGGCAGGTCCCTTTTTTTGGTAGGTATCAACCCGATACTGTATATAGTCTGATGTTGTCCTTCACACATTTGACCTGCTATTGTACTAGCATAAATTTCACACCGAAGTTGGGAGCATAACTCTGAGTTCCTATGTTTTGTTACTGTTGTCTTCGCAATCCTTAGTTCACTGCAATATACATTTTGTCTTTTAAAATAATCTGGCTTAAATTCCAAATTTGTAAAAAAAAAAAAAAAAGCAGAGCTTTGTGACCCCCTCCTCAAATATTCAGTGGGAACAGATTCATTCACATGCTAATATTATGGGATCTGCCAGTTAAAGTCTTGGTCTCAGGGATTTTGAAGCAATTAGAATACAACAGTTGGAAAAAGAAAAATATTGTGCACTGTTCCTTAGGAAAGCCCTGTGAGACAATGCGGTTGCGATTCATGTAATATTGGTCCTCTGTATAGAGCAGGCATTGTCTCAGGAGGGAAGAGAGCTTCATCTGGATCTCCAGTTGGGAGCAAGTATATCCCTACTAAGTATATCCTCCTTCCCCATTTCCCAAACCGCAAGATTCTTTGGAAGCCAGTAATAAGCTCAAGTTATTCAGTCTTTTAGATTCAGAAGCACTTGAAAAATATTCCCACAATGTTGTTTGTATTTGCAAGACTTATTTTTGGAACTTTGCTTAACCAGTTGAAGACATGAAAATGTGATGACAAAGCAGGAAGTGTTCCATTGCTTCAGGGGCTACAGTGTGGATAATAAGTCACTGAGCCACAATCCACAGGCTGGGTTCATAAGCAAAAATAGGCTGCTTGCTTGGAGTAATCTTTATGTAAAACAAAGAGATCAGAAGCTTTTCATTCAGTAACAGACAGGGGAAAAATATAAGTGGCCTTTTTTTTAATAGCATTAGGCATTTGTTCAGATACACACAAACACCCCTCACCTGAACTTGAAACCGATTTTTATGCAGGGGTAGAATAGGCATGAAGTGAAGCAAGAAAATAGCATTTACAGCCATTTTTCAAGCAATTTAGATGGTGCTGATGAAGTCCAATGATAGTTGCTTCTGCTCACCCTCCAACATTTTAATGAGGCCTGTGGTTAGGTTTCCATGCAAGACCCATTGAAATGAATGGGGGCTGCTCTATGGACGTGCCTAACAACTTGGGCCCCTATTTAATGTGACCCCTTTTGATAATCTTGCAAAGGTTTTTATAATTTGCACAACAAACTGTGTTTCTAGATCACTTGACTAGTTTGGTTACATATATGCTGTGTAAATCAGCATCCTTTTAAGCATGCTGTGTTGAACTACACACCTTACATTAAGGATTTCTTCTGCGTTACTGGAAGTTTGTTAGTTTAATTTAATTTTGTAAGGCTTAACTGTATATTTGTCCATTTTTTTTCTCTTTGCACCACATCTGTTACTTTGGGATCTTCTAGATTTGTAAATTACTATGAGTATATATTTGCATGTGCATATGTGTGCATAGTTGTATATATTTCTTTTTTCAGTTTCATACCTCAGATTTGATGGTATAATTTAATATTGTCAGTTTGCACAGTGTACCATTAAAAGTGGGGCTTTTGATGTAATGAAAGAATCAGGTTTGCCTGCATTTCCCCATCCCTCCTCCTATCCCCCTCCTTCCCCATTAAGACCCATACTCTTAAATATGGTTAGCCCTAGTCAAGGCTCGTTGGATGGTTAAACCCTGGTTATAACCCCAGAGAAACAATAGTTTAGCTTGCCAAGGAAACCCACCCTCAGAGGGTATGTACAGGAAGACACCACCAAAAGCTGCTTGTTACCTTGCAATCAGAGAAGCCAGAAAGGAAAGGAAATATCTCTGCACAAAGCAAATCATGATTCAGGCAACTGTGAGTTCATTTCCTGGTTAATGGCTATTCCCTAACCATGGTCTGACTACATAAACATAATGGTTCATGCCAGTTCTTACAGGGTCAATCTTTTAAGGAAAAGAGTTTGCAATTGTTTATCGTCACACTCCAGGGAAAAGCAGGAGGCAATCTTTCCACTAGAATTAAACTGTGAAATATGGAAATGTCCTACAGACCAAATGATATTTCCACAGTAGCTGTTGATCATAAATGTTCTTTTCGTAGTAACTTCTTATTTGTTGAAGTTTCATGAACGTATGTCAAAGTCTATATAATCTTAACTTGGAAGTAACTTCCATTGATGAAGTAAATATTTTTAAATACATACATTTAGGATTGAGCTGCCTGATGTGCCCTGCCATCTTTAAAAATCTGGACTTCAGTGTTAGTTCTCATAGGGCTGATAGCTCTAATGTTTGCATATCATGTTAAGAATCCTATAGTGGAAGCCTTGCAAAGAAAATTCAGTAAAAATTTAAGGTGGCATTTTAACAATGCAATTTTATTTTAACTGTAGATTTAATAGTTAAGTTTAAAAAAAATGAAATCTTGATTTGTAATGTACCTAATGTAATACCAGACATATCAAAATAAAATTATTTTCTGTGTGAATACAGGCTGGTTTATCTGATTATACAATTTTATCTCATTCTGGTGCATGTATTAGTATGGTAAAATTTCAGTTACTCTCGCACTTAGGTTGGAACCTTTTTATTACTTACAAGCTTTGTTTGTGTTCTTGACTGTTTGAAAACACCTTTATAGTTGCAAAGTAAACCTTGCAGGGATGGAAGTACAACAGTGAGATAAGCAAGAGGGTTAAGAGGAGAATTCTGGCCATTCATCACAAATACCGTCAAAAGAAATTGAAGCCTGCATTTGCACATAAAAGGATCACCAGGCTATCCATTAGACCTTTTAGCAATTTCACAAGGAGACTAGCTGTGAATTTTAAGCAAATAGCAAAGGATGTTTATTTCAGGTGTTTTAAACATTTTAATGTAGCCACCCATTTTCAAATAAACATTAAGATGCCTTCTTTGAAAAAATGCTGGGTAATAGTTTTCAACTTCTTGTACTTGGGTGAAAAAGCTGGGAAAAGGCTACAAGAACGGGGCTTAGAAAAAGCTCTGCCCCTTCCACTAGGCCCTCTCTTAAATATTTTGACGATTTGATAAATGATTTTTTAATCTCAAGCACCATGAAAAACTAGATAGAGGTTGGTCATGCTTAAAATGGGGGAGCAGCGTTAAATATTTGGGACAGGCGATACCTTCAGAGTAGTACCATACATCACTACCTAACATTTTAAAAATTACTATTTATATTTTATTTAGCTGAACAATTTATATCCTGCCTTATCTCCTTTTTAAAAACAAACCAAAAAAGATGTTCAAGGTGTCCAAACAGTGAAGAAACGGTGGGATGCAAATTACATTAAGGCTTTATGTAGTGCACAGTTTTACATGCTGGTGGGCTGATTTGAATTACTTGTAACAGATTGTTTTTATATTAAAATGTATGTTAGAAGATGTTTCAGCTAGAGATATGCTTGAAGGGCATATGAATGAATATATCAAATGAAGTAGAACTCTCAATAGTGTGTATAGAAGTATCATGGCTTGATTTCCATGGGGGAATAGGAATGTTAGAGGCAGGTCCCTATTTCCATTTGGGTAATGCTGCAGGAGATGGCATTAAAAATCTGACAGGTTGTGCAGCTAGAAGCTCTTTCTGCTGTTCCCTTTATCAGAAAATCCCAACTTGCATTTTTTGTTCAATATCCAACCTCAAACAATTGTAAAATTCAGAAGTTAATTGGAAGTTAAAAGCTGGTGGAAGGGGTAGAACAATACATGCAGATTGTAGATTGATGCAGCTCGTTTGCAGAGGGCTGAAGGGGAGGTAGCAGTAGACTTGAGGTGAAGGGCACCCTGAATCCGTCACTGATGTGAGCTGTACCATCTCACATTAGGGCATCATAGCAAGTGCTCTGCTAACTGGGCAAGATGTGTTGCCATCGCTGCCTGGAATGGCTTAGATGGCGAGTGGGAGGGGCTGCTTATATGGTGTGTTACAGCATCTGCAGCACGCACAGTGCCACCCCTCCGTAGCTATGCTACTGAGCACATCAATGCAGCTTGCATCTGTGGCGGGCTGGAGGGAGGTGAGGGAAGACTGGAGTGGTGGAAGGCAACCTGAATTTGCAGCCTCCTTGCTCCACAACGTTCATTGCTGACACAAGCTGCATCAACTCGCTTCATGGCTTAGCCACCCCTGCATGTCCGTGTTCAGTTAAACACTCCTGTATCTGAAAACCATTCTGAATGGAGACTTGTGTGTGAAGGCTACATGAAGACTCTGAGACGACGTTTTGCAAAGTTCTCAACTGCACAGAGGAGATTCCATGCCTTCAGCTACCGGTTTTTTGTTTTGTTTTTGCGTGCATGGATAGAAGGAACAATTTCCCATAGCTGTAACATGTGCTATACTGCCGCTTCCAGAGTCGAAAGATGGAGCATTTTGGTGTTCGAATTACTCGTCACCATTTTTCTCACATCCGCTGGGGGAAACATGACAGCTGCCCATAGCTATGTGGCATAGCTATGGGGAGGCAGCAATGTGTCTCCTTGCCCCGTGACTAAGGCAGGAGGACTCCATCATCTTTTTAACCTAATGTAAGTTTAAAAAAAGAAAATGCGGCTTTTGGGGAAAAAATTGTTAAAATATGGACTGTGCATGCAAATACAATCCACACTTGAACATGTTACCCAATATCCTCCTATCTGGGGCTCTGGGCATGTGTATGAAAGAGTGGCTCTTGATAGCGCTCTGACAGCAGCCCAGTCCTATCCAGTCCATTGCATGCCTGGGCTCAGGAGGAAAAGTGGCTTATATCTTGGGCAGAATATTTAGTCGAGAGGGTTAATGCCTCTGTTTGCCTGAAGATAAGAGCTGAAGATCTGAAGGTCGCCAGTTCGGGACAGCCGGAAGTCTGTGAGCAGCAGACCTCGTTAATTGCGACTGATTAACAGCTGAGCTGTCTTCGGCTGCCTTGTGTGAGGGGGAGTTGTGCCGAAGTTCAGCCGCTTCTCTGGTGGGAGCAGGGAAGCCGCTTATCAGCCAGCAAGAATACAAATGGGTGGCCGGAAAGGAGGACTAAATCCAGAAAGATCCATCTGTATGTGTGTAGTTCTTGAAAGAACATTTCTGTAAAAATTGTAAAAACCTTCGGGTTTCTGAATAAAGTCTGCCTATGTAAACCGCCTTGAATTATAGTCATTAGAGAAATCTGGTGACCTAAGAAAGGCGGTATATAAATCCAAGTATGATGATGATGATGATGATATGCCTGCACGGTATGATCCCTGCACTGCAAAGGGGATGCAGCCAAGAGGAATTGCTCAAGGACAACCACCCTGTCATGTACTCCACACTTCACATTGCAGGTAGGAAGTAGGACTAATGTGGGAGAGAGAGGGGGGTGTACAACAACCTGACAAGGCTGTCCACTTCCATATTGCAGGGGAAGGTCTGTGGTTGAGAGACACGTTCATAACAATGCTGAAGTGCAGGTTGAGGTTGGTCCGCCTTTCACAAATAACTGATCCTGCAGTGGCCCCATAAGAAGAGCCTTGCTGGATAAGGCCAAAGGCCCATCTAGTCCAGGTTCCTATATCTCACAGAGGCCCACCAGATGCCTCAGGAAGCACACGTAACAAGATGCCTGCATCCTGTTGCTACTCCCTTGTATCTGGCATTTTGAGGTAAATAAAACAGAATTTGCTATCCTGCCTATGGGGAGGGAGCTATAATAACTTGCAACCCAATCTGGGCCTTAAGCACATAAGAAGAGCCCTGCTGGATCAGACCAAAGGCCCATCTAGTTCAGGTTAGTGTATCTCACAGCGGCCTACCAGATGCCTCAGGGAGCACACGAAACAAGCAGCTGCCTGCATCCTGTGGCCACTCCGTTGTACTGCTAAGGTAAGGAGGCTGCACAATCATTGCCTATAGCCCACAATAGACTTCTCCAGAAATCTGTCCAATCCTCTTTTAAAGGCATCTAGGCCAGATGCCAACACTCCTGTGGCAAGGAGTTCCACATATTAAGTATCTGCTGGGTAAAAAAAGAATTTCCTTTTATCCGTTCTAACTCTCCCAACACTCAATTTTAGGGGATGTCCCCGGGTTCTGGTATTGTGAGAGAGGGAAAAGAACATTCCTCTCTATCCACCCCATGAATTCTATAAAATTCCCCACTTCTATAAAAGTCAAATAGTGCTTTATGTATTTTATAAAACGTTTACCCCGCCTTTCCCCCACAATGACGGGTATTCAAGACGGCTTATGACAACTAAATAAAAACACTATTGGAAAATCAACATTAAAAACAGCAAATCTTGTTTGTCTCGTACTCGCGCCGCCTATTGCAGATTTCCACCAGCCTTTCCAGTTGCGGCAAATATCAGCCTAGCAGTGAATTTTCTCCCTCCCAACCCAAAGCACAAAGACACCACGTGCTCAGTGCGAGCCCCTATTGGCGCGCGCTTTACCCTCTGCGACCCCAGTAGAAACACCTTGTGCGTGGCTCTAACCTTCCTAGCTCTAGGGCCGAATGACGCCTCGTGACGCTAAGCCGGAAGTCAGGAGCAGGACCGAAAGGGAAGCCGTCGCCTGGCTGTTCTGGGCGGTCACATGACTGAGGCTTCAAGGGGACGTGGCTGAGGCTGGGCGCGGGTCTGTTAAGGGGTGAGTCCCGGAAAAGTGGGGTGGGAAGCGGGGCTGCTTCATTGCTCCAGCCTTGCGAGGGCACCTTCCGCCCACGGTGTGGGAGCGGTGATGGGAGAGGCAGGGAGTGGGCTGCGGATGAGCTTCCTCCTTGGAGGTGGGGTCGTCGTAGCCCCAGGAAAGACCCTTGGCTGGAGCCCTGGGAAGCCACTGCTCGGCAATGTAGCTGCTACTGAACTGGGTGGACCCGCGGTGGGGGGCAGCTTCCCACGTTCCGTGGTAGGAGAGCACACGCGAAGCGTGCAGAAGGTTGCAGGCTTCTACTCTGGCGTCTCCCCGGGAAGCTGGGAAGGATCCCTGTCTGGATCCCTGGACACCGTCACTGCCACTCAGAGAAGCATCCCCCTATTGCCCCCACCAATTGGTATTTAGATTCCCTGATTCCTGAATAGTTGACCCCGTATTCTGCCTCCATTTACTCTTAGCTTTGAGCATTACAGAAATGCTTTTGCATTCTGTTTTTTGCCTGGGACAGAAGCACATCTCTGGTCCGATGTTGTTTGGTGTCTTGTTTTCATGTTATGGGAAAGATTGCTGTGCCCTATAAAAATTTTTACCCTATAACATTACTGATCATGTTGTGCATACATATGGTATATAGCAGTAGTTCTCCAACTGTTTAGCGCCAGGACCCAATTTTTAGAATGATGATCTGTCCGGGACCCACCAGAAGTGATGTCATGACCGGAAGTGCCATCATTGTGACTCCAGAGCCTGCTACTTTCCTGAGAAGGCAGCAATAAGTTGGGTTATTTCTTAGTCATTTTTTTAACAGCAGAGTGAATCAGAGAGGAAGAAACCTCTTTACAACCTTGACACAAGCAAAATAACCACACAGCCCTCCCCCTTTCCATCTTCCGATCTTCCCATATTTACAATATGGTTGCTGTAGGTGCTTCGTGATCTACCTGAAACTGGCTCGCAACCCACTGATGGGTCCTGACCCACAGTTTGCGAACCACTGGCATATAGGGTCACCAGGTACAAATGGGTCTTGTCTAAGGTGCTGTGGACAATCCCATCCCATTCCTGGGCCTCATCTGCCTCCCAGACCGCCCCCTCTCCACCCAAAAACACCCCTCCCACTTCTGATCTGCCTCGAATTTTGGCAGGTGCAGCTCAGCATGGCAGGGTTTAAAAAGCGGTACCTGCCCAAATTCCCATTTCTATTCAGTGGTTAAAGATATTGGCACTCTGTCCCTGTTTGTACCTAGTAACCCTTTACATGTAGAGCATGTGATTATTAATCAGCCTTTCTGAGCATTTACGTATTGACTAATGCTGATTGTTGCAATTCGTGAGGAAGTCTAAAGCTTGCTGTGGAAATACGAACTGCTTAAACTTTGTAGAGTTTTCTAGAGCCTGAAGAATTATGTTCATTTTGTAGCTTTCACACCTACTTCAGTCCTTGGGAGGCTGTTTCTTAAGCTTAAGATGCCCCTTAATACGGTGCCCCTCTACGTGTACAATGGAAGATCTTACGTTGGCAAGGGAGAACGCTGTTGAAGTGGAAACGATATATAGTTTTAACCTTTTGTTTTATTCTAAAAATATATTTTGATATATGTATAAAATTATATTAATGTAGTTGCTTCTGATACGAATAAAGAAAGAAAGCTTAAGATTTTGACTTGTGCATTTAAGAGTGCAATTCTGAGGTTCCCCTTGGCTGGCACAAGTCCCTTATGCTGGCCTACAAGTGTCATGAATGTAAACACATTTGGCCAAGGAGCACCAGATCCACCAGCGCTTGGCATTGAGAGACTACAGGACATGAACAGGCCCTTTTGGATCTCTTTATTTGGATCTCCTTTTGCGGGGGACTCATTTCTGAAGCCCTGTTTTTTGTGGATGCTCATTATGCCGTAGCCATAGGAAAAAGCAAGGCCTTAGCAAGTTAGTTGTGTGAAGTCAGATGCTGCAGTCCGACTGGCAATTTGCATGCCGTATAACCCACTTCCAAGGACTAGTGGTGGTGGTGTGTGCAAAGCCATAGTCCATGCCTGGGTGCTGTGCTTCACACAATTGGCTGATGGCTTTTTTCCCATAGCCATGCTGTGCTGCCTAATTATGACATGCCTGTCACTTCCTTGGGAGAACCATCATGAGCAAACTAAGAAGACTAGTGAAGCCAGAGAAGAGTGCTGGAAAGTCTCTCTCTTTTTGCATCTATTCTACTTTTATAATGTGTAACTTTGTCTTTTTCAGAGATCTGGACCATTCATTTGACTGTAAGATTTGGATAACATGGCGGATGTGAGTATAAATATAGTTGTACATGTTTTGTTTGGACTGGTTTGGCAATATTTTATAAGAAGTCATTTTTTAATACTAAGTTACTGTGGTTAAACCACATACTTGTCCTCCTATGCTCCCCCTTTTCAAAATACATTTATAGGTCATGCCTCAACATCCTTGGGGTTTCTGTTTCTGACCCCCCCCCCTTCCCCACAGATGCTGAAACCTGCAGATAATGAAATCCATGGGTCAGGAGCTGGGCTCTGATCATGTCTGGAGGGTTTTCTGAGGCCCAGGGGAAAACTGGAAGTGACCAGTTTTTGCGTTTAGAAGGCATTCGAAGGCTTGGAGGGGCTGCGTGCCTCAGAACACCTTCGGATGAGACCAGAGCACAAGTCTGGCCTCCACCATGGGTTTGCAAACCATGGTTAGTTAAAAACAAGTGTCCTAAATCTGCAGGTACAGAGGTGGGACCTGTGTGCAGTAATTAAGGGATTCTAATTTATTGATTATGGATACACGCGTGCTAGTTTTTGCTAGCACTTTATATATCGGGGGGGGGAGAAAGGAAGATTGTTTTTTGTGTGCAACCTCTGTGGCTAATGAAACTTGTTGTCTTTGTTTCTTCTCTTCTAGGATCTGAAAAGGTTCCTGTACAAAAAGCTTCCAAGGTGAAATGCCTATTAAACCTTACATTTTGCTCTTCTGTGTTTCACACATCAATACATCTGTGTTGGGATTACAGCCCCCGTCTTAACCTTCTCTGTTAATAAGACTCAGGGCCAAATCCTGTCCAATTTTCCAGCCCTGTTGTAGCCATCCCAGTTGGGTGTGTGCTGCATTTTGTGGTGGTGGTGGTGAAGTCATGGAGGCTTCTTCAAGGTAAGGGAACATTTGTTCCCTTACTTCGGGGCTGTATTGGTGCTGGAAAGTTGGATAGGATTGGGCCCACAATTAAGCTAGCTTGGATGGTTTTAAAGTTAAGCTAGCTTGGATGGTTTTAAGAGGCGATTGGACAAATTCGTTGAGGGCAGGTGTCATGGCAAAGTTGAGCCGTGGGGGGGGGGGAGTTTTCTACTGGTAGTTCTGCTGCCACCAGCCAAGGAAGCAAAAATATTAGGATTCCTTGGGCCAAACCTGCTCTTTACAAATGATTTTAACGAAACAAATAGTTGGCAGTTCCATCAATTAAAAAAAAACAACCCAAGACAATAAGATGTATAACTAGAAAATATATTAAACTACATAAAGTTTATGTAGAAAAAGAGGGGTCCCCCCGACCTTAATATGCTTGTAATAAAAATACAATTGTAAGTCTTACAAACATATTGTAAATATGTTTTTACATATTTAAAAAACAATAAAGGTAAAGATTTCCCCATGACCGATTGGTCTAGTTGTGACCACTGTAGGGGGCAGTGCTCATCTCCGTTTCTAAGCCTGTAGAACCGGCGTTTGTCCAAGGACAAGCTTCCGTGGTCATGTGGCTGGAATGACTATACACCGTAGCTCACGGAATGCCATTACCTTCCCACCGAATTGGTACCTGTTTATCTAATTGCATTTTTAGGTGCTTTCAAACTGCTGGGTTGACTGGAGCTGGGACAAGCAATGGGAGCTCACTTCGTTGCGCAGTCTTGAACTCCCAACCTGCTGGTCAGAAAGCCCAGCAGCAGCAGCAGCTGCGCCACCACGTCCCTACTAAAAAACAATAAGACAGAGTTAAATACTTAAAAACCCTACCAACTCTAACTATCCCTTTTGACTAGTCAAAGAAATTCAAGCACAGGCTAACACCCAACGCACAAAACTCTTCCCCAAAATAATCCAAGAGAGGAAAGCTGGAGCTCTACTCTCTCTGGGGATTGAATTTCCCCCTGAGGCTTCCACCTGCTTCTAATTAGTAACACCCTCACCTGAGCTTGTACACAAGAGGCGTCATAACAGAAAGTATGCTGCACACTCTACTATAAAGCAGGGGAGAGGAAGGAGAAAAGAGAAAACCCTAAATGGCACTTTCTTGACAGCAGGTTTATCACGGCCATTAGTCATGATGGCAGTGCAGTGCATCCAGATTCAGCAGCTGTATGCCTCTGAATGCCAGTTGCAAGGGAGCAGTAGCAGGAGACAAGGATGCCGTTCTGTCCTGCAAGCAGAGGCGTCATGGCCCTAGGCAGTGGTGTTATTCTACCGGAATGCTGGGTGGGACATCCAGGTGATCGACAGCCTGCCCTTCGCGTTCCGTAGTGTTATGCCGTTTGCGTAACGTACGCAAGCGGCGTAATTGGTTACGCAAACGGCGGAACGCTGCGGAACGCGAAGGGCAGGCTGTCGATCACCCGGATGTCCCGCCCAGTGTTCCGGTAGAATAACACCACTAGCCCTAGGGTGCATTGTAGTGGCTGCCATGGATGCTAGTGAAGGAGCTGGGTGCACCGCACCAGAAGTGGCCCGGTGCTGGTCCCTCCTGCCCACCCCTGTCTCAGTTAGACTCCAAAATGGAGCTGAATTAGATGCGCCTTTGACCTGACCCGGCAGGCCTTTTCTTATGCTCTTTAGTCCCATTTATTTTTGTAGAACCTGCTTGCAACTCAGTAGTGTTTACAAAGGCAGCCTTGATTTGATTTAGTGCAAGATTATGAACATTTTGCAAAATTAACACTCTTGAGTATCTGTGCTGTAGATGCATCTGAACAACTAGTGAGGGGCATTTGAGCATGAAAAGTGGTGAATGTTGTACCTCCTCCTATTGGTCCTGGGTTCTCCTCCCCCTGCAGCCTCTCCTAATGCCATGGACTGTTTCAGCCACTCTTGGAGTCAAAGAGGCCAGCACACAGACATGCGCCAGACTCCGCAAGTGGTCCAAATGCGCTTTACGGTGGCCTTTGTGCCGGCCAGATTTGCTGGCCTAACTATGCTGGTCTAACTTCAGGTTAGGATTACCCCCTAATTGAAGTTAGAAGCAAGATGGCAGCAAATGTTGACGGCCCTTCCTCATAAATCCTTTCTGCTTGTATCTTTCAGTGTTGAAGGACTTCATGCGATTGTCGTGTCGGACAGAGATGGTGTGCCAGTGATCAAAGGTAAGGAAAATGATTCATATTTCTAGTTGGTAATTATTTGCCTTGATGTGTTTTAAAGTACTCTTGTGCTGGAAGACATTTCTACCCAAGCTGAACAGACAGACTTGTGAGATCCTTCCACCTTCATGACAGGTATAGGGCAAACTCCTCTGTGCTGCACCCTGATTCGAAAGGGAACATTTTTAGCGCAGTGCAGTGCATGTGCATATATTGCACTTGCTGCTGACCTTTGTCCACACTGGAGGCTGGCAGAACGATGGAGTGAGCCTGTCACTCCATTCTTCTGCTGGCTTCCAGTGTGGACACGGGTCAGCAGGAAGTGCAATATGCAATTGTTAGCCATGATGCACTTTCTTGACTGAGATCAGAAAGGAAAAAATACTGAAGAAGCTCTGTGTAAATAGCTTCCCTCCGTCTTCTGGTCTTGTGCAACGATGTGAGCTGGTCTTGTGCAATGATGTGAGGACTAACCACACCCCTTGACTCTGTATGTCCATGACTTTGGGTGCTTCTCCTACTCTCCAGTAAAATGTTGCTGTGCTAACTAATGCAAGTTCAGGCAAAATCAATCAACAGGTACTTATATACCACTTTTCAACACGAAGTTCACAAAGCGGGTTACAGGCAAATAGTAATAATAATAAAATTAAATTGCTCCCTGTCCCAAAGGGCTCACAATCTAAAAAAAAAAGCAGACCACCAGCAACAGCCACTAGAAAGACTGTGCAGGGGTGAAGAGGGACAATTACTCTCCCCCTGCTAAATATAGGAGGAACACCACTTGAAAAGTGCCTCTTGCCCAGTTAGCACAGGTTGAATGTCTCTGTAGACACTTCTGTTGTTGTTGTTGTTCAGTTGCTAAATTATGTCTGACTCTTCGCAACCCCATGGACCACAGCACGCCAGGCCTCCCTGTCCTCTACTAGCTTCCGGAGTTCACCCAATTTCATGTTCATTGCTTCGGTGACACTATCTAACCATCTCATCCTCTGCCACCCCCTTCTCCTTTTGCCTTCCATCTTTCCCAGCATGAGGGTCTTTTCTCAAGAGTCCTCTCTTCTCATGAGGTGGCCGAAGTATTTTAGCTTCAGGATTTGTCCTTCCAGGGAGCAATCAGGCTTGACTTCCTGGAGGATTGACCGATTGGATCTCCTTGCAGTCCAGGGGACTCTCAAGAGTCTTCTCCAGCACCATAATTTGAAAGCATCTATTCTTTGGCGCTCTGCCTTTCTTATGGTCCAGCTCTCACAGCCATACATTGCTACTGGGAAAACCATAGCTTTGACTATGCGAACCTTGGTTGGTGGGGTGATGTCTCAGCTTTTTATTAAGTTGTCTAGGTTTGCCATAGCTTTTCTCCCAAGAAGTAAACGTCTTTTAATTTCATGGCTGCAGTCACCATCTGCGGTGATCTTGGAGCCCAGGAAAATAAAGTCTGTCACTGCTTCCATTTCTTCCCCTTCTATTTGCCAGGAAGTGATGGGAGTAGAAACCCAATTAAAAAGTGTCCTCTTGTTCTAGTTGCCAATGATAATGCTCCGGAGCATGCTCTCCGACCTGGGTTCTTGTCAACGTTTGCGCTCGCAACAGACCAGGGCAGCAAACTGGGGCTTTCCAAGAACAAGAGTATCATCTGCTACTACAACACATATCAGGTAAGAGGTTCAGGGCTTTCTTGCTGTTTGGCAACAGAATTTGTTCATTCTTTTTTTAGAAATGATGCAACGCGGTGGTTTCCATTGTAACAAGCAGTCATATGCTTTTGGGCAATACCCAACAGTCCTTGTTTTTCAGAATCTTTCAGTACTGCTTCACTGTTTCTCGTGGAAAACTATTAAATGCAACAATATACCAGCATTGTTCTGTATTTTCTGTGGCTCTGACTCTTTTTTCATTTCATGACTATCTCACTGCTACCACTTAGCATGTGATTTTTGTTTATTTAATGTACCCCTGTCCACAGAGTCTCTTTACAATTTCAAACTTGTATTACAAAAACAAATGAAGAGATACATATATGGAAAGTATACAATATTAGGAGTATATATTGAAGTTTATTTTGCATCAATTAATAAACCTCTATATGTGCACCATTGGTTGTACGCAGCACATCAAGGCGATAATCGATTGCCTGCCATGTTCGCTGTAGCATAGTCTCATCAGTGGTGGCAACAGCCAGTAATGTCCTGTGTCTTTATTCTGTACACGATGTCTTTAACGTTGCCCCACAGAAAGAAATCCAGGGGCATGATATCATTAACACATCTCATCATTTGCATTTTTTGTAATTTTTTGCAATTGTAAAGAGACTTTGTGGACACCCTGTATATTCTGCTGTTCTTCCATTGAACTCAAAGCAATTCAGATAGGGA
Source organism: Lerista edwardsae (assembly GCA_029204185.1). Lineage (NCBI taxonomy): Eukaryota > Metazoa > Chordata > Lepidosauria > Squamata > Scincidae > Lerista > Lerista edwardsae. The sequence continues at coordinate 48,511,929 of JAJKFI010000003.1, forward strand.
TCCCAAACAGTTTCACAGACCCACTTAGCTTCCGTAAAGCTGCCTTGTCACATTCCTTCAGATCATGCTCTAGAAGTTAAATGTAGTTTCATTCCTTTTTTTGTACAGCAAGTTATAGTAATATCCTGCTCTGTGACCAGGATTCCCTTCCCTGTAGACAGATGTAGAGGGAGGATAGATTGGAATGATACTATGCAGCAGGGTTAAACCACTGTTGCTGAACTTGCTGACCAGAAGGTTGGCAGTTCAAGACCGCGCAATGGAGTGAGCTCCCGTTGCTTGTCCCAACCTAGCAGTTCGAAAGCACCTAAAAATGTGAGTAGATAATTAGGGATCACTTCGGTGGGAAGGTAACGGCATTCCGTGCGCCACGGCTTATAGTCGTGCCGGCCACATGACCACGGAAGCTTGTCCTAGGACAAACGCTGGCTCTACAGGCTTAGAAACGGAGATGAGCCCCCATTTGGTCGTGGGGAAACCTTTTCCTTTAATGTTGCTAATCCATGATTATAATAACCCTTCTCAAAATCTCCCCCTTCTTTCTTTTAGCTAATCGATACTAATGGTTATAAACGTAACTTACACTTATTTTAAGTAGGATTTTGATTGTATGTCTCCTTGCTTGTAGGTGGTTCAGTTTAATAGATTACCTCTGGTAGTGAGTTTCATTGCTAGCAGCAATGCCAATACAGGTATGTTTTATGTTTCCACATTTGAGATGTTGCTATTTTTCAAATTAAGATTGCTATATGGGGGGGGGGGGGGCTGCAGGGAACAAGATATATGCATCTGTGCATTTTTGCTGGCCTAACTGTGCCAGTCTAACTCCAGGTTAGGATTGAGCCTTAATTGAGTTAAAAACAAGATAGCAGCAGATGTTGACAACCCTTCCCCATAAATTGCTGAACAAACCTTTCTGCTCGCATCTTTCAGTGTTTCAGCAAATTTAATTGTTTAAAAATGGTATCAATTTGGTAGACATTTCCTCTCCCAGAGTGTAGCTGTTAGGGCTTAAGCAGAAGCTGACCACCAAAACTATTTGAGCAGAGCCAGGCAGTAAACGGGGGGAAAATGCATTGCTTGAGCTCTTGCCTGGCAGAGTCTCCAGAACAACGTTGCAAGCAGATAGGTGTCAGATGTGACCCTGTCTCATTTTCCATTCTTTCACAATCCTACTGCTATCTGGAAAAAACCACTTGTGCCGTACTTTTACTTACAGGGGAGCATCTACCAAGGACTGGCACAGCAGTGTTGCTGGCAAATGCTGATGCCTTGGTGCAAGGAGCAGAATCTGTTCTTGATCTCAGAGAACAAGGGCTCCTGTTGGCCAGTGCTGGATCCTGATGCTCCCACTGCACAGAATCTTACTTTTAGGGCATTTTCACAGCTGCACAGGCGATGGCTCTCATTCTGCTCATGCCGGCACCAAAATGTAGCTATGGAACGTTGGTTTCCCAAAGACTTGCTTTCAGGCCCAGTAGTAGAAGGAAGGTGGCCAGTTCATGCTTTCAGACAGATCCTTCATTTATGGTGTCAAGATCTTGTTTGTTCTTTCTCTCCTCTTTCCTTGTAGGATTGATCGTGAGTCTGGAAAAAGAGCTTGCTCCCCTGTTTGAAGAGCTGTGGCAAGTGGTGGAGGTCTCGTAACTTGATTTATCTCTTTGATAGCAAAGGGGAAGGAAAGGTCCTGCTTTTTCTATTTCCCCCTCCCCCCAAAACCCCACAACCCACTATACAGGTAGAGGAAATGCTGCTTTCCCTTATTTTCTAGAAAAAAAAAACTGTACATAGAGCTAAAATACCAGTGTGTGGTAAAATAAGACTGGGAAAGGGGGGCTAGGCTGCATTCATTGTATTATGGGGTATTGTGTAAACCACCTAATGACTCCCATGGAGTTAGATTGAGGCATGCACTGTGCAGATCATATTTCACAGCAGAAAAAATTACACTCTTTCATTCAAAAGATGCCACACAGCTCCCTTGCTGAAAGGCAACAGGGCCTCTCTGTGTTCTAAGCTTTTTCACTACGTAAATGGTGAAAAGGAAATGTATTTTCACACTACTTTGCAATGACATTTGCCCAAGAGAGTGTTGTTATGGGAAATCTTGCCGGCACTAATGCACAATTAATAGGTCTTGCATTTTATTTGGACAGAGAAATAGTAATAGCCTGAAAGTGGGCTACTTTAACAGATACAAGCTAGCTCTGTTCAGTGCTGCTTCAGATAGTCTCGCACAGAGATTTGAGGTGTCCAATCAACGTTCTCTCTCACTCCACATATTGTTTTGTTAAATAAGAGGATGATTTCTCCTTTTGATGTCTGTGTAATTATGGTGCTTTGCAAGTTCATTTACCCCATGTGCTCCTAAGCAAATCTAAATAAAAGATAATATTTATAAGATGGGTAGCCTGTCTCTTTCCTTAGTAACAATGTTTAAGGCACTCTACTGACTTGTATCTCATGTTGATGTGCATGTCGCTCAGAGTGGTGCAGTTTATAGCGGAGAAACAGAGCAAAATATATGGAAGCCCAGACATTCCTTGTTTGTGGAAAAATGCACAATATCTTTTGAATTTGAAAACCCTCCCTCATGCTTGGCAAGAAAAATGAAATGGCAGAGCAGTGAAAAACAGATCAGCACTTTGAAAGCCATAATGAAAGCAGTTGGGCTGAAGCTGGAGTGCAAGTTCAGTATTTCAAAATCACCTAAAAGGAGGATTGAGAAACTTAGATCGTGCTCAGTGGAATGCTCCACATGAGAACAGTCGCATGACTTTTTCTACAAAAATGCACACAAATAATTAATTCAGAGGATTCGCAGCTACTCCAGCTGAAGAAGGCAAACTGGAGTACCATTAAGTGTCAGCCGCATATTAGTGACACAGAGCGCGAATGTGCCCCTGCCCTGGTGAGGCTCCCCAGTGCACCTAAGGTGTGCTGGATATGGCACAGGGCCACTGGCTTCGCCATTCCAGGATTACTAAGGTGCACTGTAATGGCGAAGCCAATGGCCTGTGCCATATCCAGCCCACCTTAGGTGCACTGGGGAGCCTCACCAGGGCAGGGGCACATTCGCGCCCTTGGCCCAGGCCTCCAGCCTCCCCATACATTTCCACAGATCTGCGCCTGCAAAGCCGAGTAGGCCGTGTGGCCCAAATCAGGGCCACACGGCCTGGGGACGGAGGCATTTCTGGCCCAACAGGCCTACTGGCCGGCCCAGAGCCTCCCTCCTCCCCGAAACACCCTTGGGCCAGCCTTGCACCAGCACTCTTGGACCAACACTACTGCTAGCATCAGCCCAAGAGGCGTAGCACCGACGCAGGGGTCGCGTCCCCGTGTCACCCCCATAGTGACGTTGGGCCGTAGCCAGCAGGTAGCTTTGGCCCAACAGAGGGCGTTGGCTTGCACCTTGAATGCTTACTCTCTGTTGAAAAAGCTAGAAAGACGAGCCCTCTCCCCTCTATAGTCCACTAATATTTAGAGGTGTTTGAAAATTGTGTTAGTTATTTTACTGAGAAAAAAGCCTATGCAGTAAGATACAGGATTACAGCCTATTTTACTCAGTGGACACAAACACTTCTACTAATACTGTATGTAAGAAGAGAAGATACTGTAAGCAACCCTGGGCATCTCCTGACAGGGAGGGAAAGGCAGGTTATAACTATTTTAAATAAAACATCTAGAAAGCTTTTGACAGAGCTACCTATGCCAATGGGCCGTTCCAGGTTTCTGGGGGGGAAAAAAAGCATTATGGAGTCTCTACTGAAGTTCCAGTTTTAAGCTGGGATTGCCCTTTGTGTAGAAGGCTTCCATATGTTCTACACAGCTTCTTACATTGTTCGAGTATGTTTTGTGTTTAAGAAGTTTGTAATCAGTTTTCTGTGGCCTTCTGAGCACTGTAATACGGCAGTCCTGTTTCCGCCAAGATGATGCAAAAACAAAAAACCCAACCCTGCAGGATTTTTCTGGTGTGCTTTACTTTGGAACTCACCTTGAGACAGACAAGAGGCAGGATTTGTTTTCCTTCTGTTATCAGTTTTTATTAAGTATTTAATGCAGGTACACTAATGTATTACTTTTGCCAAGCCCAATACATTTATGACAACCTTTTCCTCTTTGTGTTCCTGTTCTCTATCCACAAACAGTTTCCTGCACTCACAGTATAATGTTCCAGTTACAGACAGCGTAGAATCTGTTAAATAACACCATGCCCCCTACAAAAAAAATAAGGATTTGAAGAAGAAAAAAGACTCAAGGGAAAAAATCTAACCACTTTTCTTTTTAAAAATGTATATCTTGTCCTTCACGGACAGCTTACAGCATACAAGGGTAAAAATGTAAGAACCGTAATTAAAAAAACAAAACAAGATAACAGAAGCAACTCAAAACAAGAGGAAAGACTAAAAGCCATATAACAGGAGACATTTATGACAAACCAGCCAAGGTCTGCAGAGACAGGTGATCTTTAACCAGTGTCACAAAATTGACAAGAAGGGTGGCTGCTATACTTCACAGGACCGAGAGTTCTATAAAGAAGGGAGCTACTATAAGAGACCAGTCTCCCATGGGTAAGTGCTAGCCCCACTTCAGAAGGTACTGGAATCCACAAGGGGGCTCCCTAGAGAATCTGACTGTTCAGACAGACTCATGAGATACGGTGATCTCCAATTACCTTATGTTTCTGGATATATATGACTATATATATTGTAAGTATATATTACAGGGTACACACAGGAGTGGTTTTAACACTATCAGTAACTTTATCCATTAATGCACACATACAGAGCATCTCACTAAAGCATAATGGCAATTGCTAGGGATGTCTATCAAAGAATTCTTAGAGTCCTTCGAAGCCAGTGGTACCCACAGCAGATCATATTTAAACATTTAAATTATTGATGTACATGCAACATGACTAAGAACAGAATAAGTTGTAGGGGCATGTAGAGTGTTCCTGGGGTGTAAGGCTGAAGGTCTTCACAGTCCACTCAATGGCTCACATTATAAGAATATCACTTTAAGTTGACCATACAAGTGAAGTTCATTTACTCAATGTAACAGTTGCGCGGAAATTTCTTGCATAGTGATGCAGGGCAGCAAAAGCTGGACTATGCACTCACCACCTGCTGCTGGACACTGAAGAAATGGGGTATTTGCCATCACTGTGTCAAAGTGTGATGATGGCCAACAGGGTAGACAAATCCACGGAGGACAGGTATTCAATGGCTTCAATTATCTACAAAGATCCATCTTCAGGGTTGTACTCTTCTGGTTATCAGATGCTAGGAACAAAAATCTAGGGCAATGGTTCTCAAACTTATTTGACCCACTTTTTAGAATGGTACTTATGTCAGGACCCACCGGAAGTGATATCATTAACCTGGAAATAATGTCATAGCCAGAAGTGACATCATCAAGCAGGAAGTGCCATCATTGTGATGTAATCAAATGACACTCCTGGAATGTAAACTGGCATTCTTAGACTGCAGAAATTGCACAACTATGAAACATCTTGACAGAAAGCAAGATTAGGACAAAATATGTAAGAGCACTGAACTAAAAACAAAATTAATAAAAACCTCACTTGAAAATTCAAAGTGTTAACATCCACAACAGGAGTCTACAGTTTCCAAGATGGGTGCTCCAAGCTTTCTGCGTCCCACCTGACTGATGTTGCGACCCAGAAACACTGATTACTGTTTTCATCATGTCCTGTTTCGTGGGTTTTGCTGGAGCAGCTGGTTGGCCACTGCAGGAGACAGCATGGGCGGTTGCTTGAAGAATCTCTGGACTGACCCACCACAGCAGTGCAAATGTTCTTAATGACAGGCCTTATAGAATGCTGGCTTGAGCCCAGGTGGAGGTCCTTTGCACAGTTAGATTAGCTACTGAAACCTTTTATGGCCTGAGTGTTGGGTCGTGCTGTCGAGCCTTTTTCCTTATCTGTGACTGCACAAAAAAAAAGAAAAGAAAGAAAAGCCAGATATTTCTGTAACAGAGAAGTGAATTTGTACAGAGTGTTCGTACTACCTAGACACAACTTCATTTTGCAGCTGCTGTTTTGACTAATCGCTCACCTTGGATAGGCCTGGACCAGCTGTTACCTTCTATCTACTACAATTGACAGCAAACATTGTGCTTGCTAGGTTCAAACATTTTTTGGATTAAATTTGCTAGGTCCAAATGTTTGCTAGGTGCAAACAAAAAATACAGGCATCTTGTTTCATGTGCTCCCTGAGGCATCTGGTGGGCCACTGTGAGATACAGGAAGCTGGACTAGATGTGCCTTGGCCTGATCCAGTGGGGCTCTTCTTACGTTCTTAGGTCCTACGCAAGTCATATCAGTAGCCTGCATTTTAAACAGGATTGGCAGAATCCTAATGAAAGGAGAGAGTGGCTTGATGAGGACCACAGATGGGAAGGCATGGCCAGAAGGGACATGTCCAGTCCTAATAACTATGTTTGGAATGAGTAACACATTCTTCCCCTTCTTACACTGTTTTCTTGGCTTTCTGCTGTGGCTTGGCTTGTTCTTCAGACATCGAAAGCAACTGCCATTAGAATTGCCAATTCTGACATTAGAATTGCCACCTGCTCATACTCTTGCTAGACTATTCATATTTCAGGAGCTCTGCCCCCAAAGAGTGGAAAAGTGACTATGGATAGTTGGGGTCAAAGTTCAGTGCACTGTTCCCTCAACTGTCCATCCAAGTTACCTCTCTATCTGGAGTTAGGCCAGCAAAGTTGGCGTGGCACAAGGGACATCATAAAGTATGTTTGGACCACTCGGAGTCAGAGAGGCCAGCACACAGACGTGCATCATCCTCCCTGACTCCAAGAGTGGTCCAAACACGCTTTATGGTGGCCCTTGTGCCAGCCTAACTCCAGGTTAGGATTGCACCCTGAATTAATTAAATCCACAAGACCTACCTCCCAATTCTCCCCAATTTTAGAAAAATCATACCCTTGGTAGTCTTCTAAAAACAGTAACTAGGCCTGGGAGAACCAACTCAAAAAGTAAGGGGCTATGCCCAGTGGCATAGCTAAGGGTTTGCAGGGGGTAGCAACTGCACCAGGCAACAAGCTGAGCTTGACACTAGTGGCCAAAATTGTGAAAACCTTGGTATGGATGAATAATACCATCTGGCTATATGTCATTGGAAAGGTAATTTAATACTGAACACAATGAAACAAACTGCATTGGGATATCTGTATTCTATCAAACATTATGGCCAATTAACTATAAACCTTTTTATTTAGTCAGTTAATACATTTCATTTTGTCATGGGATGCGGGGAGGCGCGTTAAAAAACCTTCTTTTCCCCAGGTTGCAGATGCCTTGGCAATGCCACTGGCTATTCCCCCCCTCCCAGCTGCCCTTTAATTCAACCACTGCTTGCACATGTGCAGAAGCACCTCTTTTGGGGGGGGGGGGATCTCAGCTTATATGTACAAAAAGCAATTTTATTAAGTACTTGCAAGGCAAGAAACGGTAGTGGTGATTCAGCTTCTGCACTGTCTATGGTCATAAGAACACATCAACTAAACACTCAAAAGGAATCCTAGCCTAACCAAATCTTGCATGACAGCCATATCCTTACCAGTTTCCACTGCAATATCTTAATCCACTCATCCGCTTCGACTCCGGTTTTCGCGTAGAGATAGTATGTTCTCAACGGGAATACTAAACTGTCGGAGGGGAAAGCAACATTTATAAAAACATGACTCCCAAGCTGGAATCAAGATTGCTGGGAGAAATATCAACAACCTCAGATATGCAGATGATACCACTCTAATGGCAGAAAGTGAGGAAGATCTAAAGAACTTTCTGATGAGGGTGAAAGAGGAAAAATTGGCTTGAAGCTCACCATTACAAAAAAATGGTGAGAGTCCCCTGGACCGCAAGGAGATCCAACTGGTCAATCCTCCAGGAAGTCAAGCCTGATTGCTCCCTGGAAGGACAAATCCTGAAGCTGAAGCTCCAATACTTTGGCTACCTCATGAAAAGAGAGGACTCTTGAGAAAAGACCCTCATGCTGGGAAAGATTGAAGGCAAAAGGAGAAGGGGGCGGCACAGGATAAGATGGTTAGAGAGTGTCACCGAAGCAATGAACATGAAATTGGGCAAACTCCAGAAACTATTGGAGGACAGGGAGGCCTGGTGTGCTGTGGTCCATGGGGTTGCAAAGAGTCAGACACGACTTAGCGACTGAACAACCACAACAACAAGTGAGCAAGCAGCAAACTTCTGAAGCAAGGAGCCGATAGAAACATAAGTGGATTGTAGAGTTTGTAATGGAAAGAAAATGGGAAGATTGACTGAGGACTTCATAGTATCTTAGAAAAAAGGCAAACATTTTTGTCTTTGTACAGTTTTCGCTAGTATTCATCAACTTTTGAAGAAGTTCAGAAACACCCCAAAAACAAGTTTGATTTAGGTCCGACTTACCAAAAACAGTTGACTTTGTCCTGTGAATAATCAAACTGTACTGCTGAGCATTCTGTTAAGTCTAGCGCTCTGATTGGCTCTGGAGACTTGAAAATAAATTATTTTGTTTTACTTCTTGTTTTTATGAAATGAGCAGAACTCCACCATCCCCTCCCTCACTGAAATAAGGCTGCAAAGGAACACCATGTCTATCCACTGTAGAATTACGGAGTTTTCTCTCTTAACTTCCCTGGTTCTTATCTTTGTTCCTTTCACAGTATTTTATTGTAACACACCTCAAATAGAATTGCGTTCATACAACTGCACTATTGCAGGAAATCACTTCCTGTGTCTTTTTTCCCCTCTTTCTTATACAGTCTAGGTCAGGGGCAGCCAACATTTCTACTTTAGGGCTCCTGGACCTTTAACAATTGTGTAGGGGAGGAAATTTCAGCAACTACCTGCTGAAATTCCATCTTCTACACAACTGTTAAAGGTCTAGGAGCCCTAAAGTCAAAAGGTTGGCCACCCCTGGTCCAGGTAGACACAATCTGTGATCGTGATATCATCACACTTTGTACTTCCCCGCTCCCACAGCTAATGGTTAATGATATAAAGTAGGAGTGAATTCACATTGTGTGTTTATGTAGCGGTTACAAGGAACAGAGGGGTAAGGGACACTGTTTTGTGTGGCACTGCCACTGATGGAAGTACTTTTCCTAAAGAAATATAAAGCTACTTAGATTCTCTAAGACAGTGTTATTCAAACTGTGGGTCGGGACCCACTTGGTGGGTCGGGACCTGATGTCAGGTGGGTTGCAGAAACCTGGGAGCAGCCATCTTGGAAACTGCAGACCTTACTCTTGTTATATTCCTTTTGTGAGTGAACAGTTTGAATTTTTAAGTGAGATTTTTTAAAAATATCTTGTTTTTTTGTTCAGTGATTTACGTATTATTTTGGCCTAATCTTGCTTTTTGTCAGGGCTGTTTCATGGTTGTACAATTGCTGCAGTCCAAGAATGCCAACTTGCATTTCAGGAGGTTCATTTTATTGTGTTACAATGACAGCACTTTTTGCTTGATGATGTCACTTCCTGCCACAACATCGCTTCCAGGTTAATGACATCACTTCCAGTGGGTGCCGACATGAGTGTCATTTAATTGTAAAAAATGGGTTCTGGTCTAAAAAGTTTGAATACCACTGCTCTAAGAAACGTCTCATACATCCCAAGATTTTCACCATTTCGGCCACTAGTGTCAAGCTCAGCTTGTTGCCTCCCCCCCCCCAAAGCTTGTTGCCTAGTGCAATTGTACCCCCCTGCACTTTTTTAGCTACGCCTCTGCTCCCAGTCTTTAAGATTCAGGACATTTTAAAATAATGTGGTAATCCTGGAAGGAAATGTGTAAGTATTTCGAAGAAAACCACAAAGTCAACTGGGACTGTGCTTTTTTGGCAACAGTAAATTAGGTTCACAAGGGTCATCATGAAATGAGAGTGTAGCATAGAAGGGTTTTCAAGAGCAGAACTGCCTTCTTTGCACTTATTGGATCTGCCAAAAGATGGGGTGATGGCTTTAAAAGGGAAATTGGGCAACGTCATGGAGAGCAGGTCTAGTCACGATGGTTATTATAGTCTGCCTCTGAATACCATGCTGGGGAACAATGGTGGGAGAGGAGTATGCCTGGCTCAGCCTGTGAGCTGTGGGCTGTGAAACAGGATGCTGGACTTTGGCTTGACCCAGCACAGCTTTTTGTATGTTCTTAAGAAGAATGTCAATTCAATGCACACACAACCACCTGAAGCCATTCCAAAACATACATCCAACTGCAAATGACCCACTCACCGTTTCGTCTTTATAATATTTGAGTTCATTCCTGTGCAGTGTAAACCACCTCGTTTTCCAATTCTGAAATGATACCAGAAGAAAAGGAAATCTGAGAACCTAAGTGTGTTTTTTTCTAAATCAAAAAGGCAACAGTGGTGTTGAAAATAGAAGTTTTCTCTCTTTCTTTTGTTCCTTCGGTTCCTTAACATGTACATACTACTGACAGCATCAGAGCTAGATTTAGGGGTATGGGCTGAGCATCTCAGTTATTCTTAAAACATTGATGAAGAGGCTGCCGTGACTCCCCCCCCCCCCGCAGGATTCAGTGCAATATCCTGTTGGAGCAGCTGCATCAGAACTGGAAAGTTGGACAGGATTGAGCCCAGAGACATTGTCAGTTCTCTCCAGCGGTGTCATGCTGCCGGAACGCTGGGAGGGACGAGCGGGTGAGTGGCAGCCCGCCCGTTGCGTCACGCTCCGTTTCGCTGTCTTCCCCGCCCCTGTGGGCGA
>JAJKFI010000003.1:48527695-48539219 GCA_029204185.1 Lerista edwardsae
TCCCTTAGCAGTTAAGGACTTGGTGCTATTTGGTGCCAGGGACTGCAAAGACAAGAAAGACAAGAAAAAAATAGTGTGTAAGGTCCATAAGAAATATTTAAAAAAAAATAATTTCCAGAGTTCAAATCCCTCCCCTCAGCTGCTTTTTAAAAAGACACTAGGAGTTCCAGGGCACAATCCTAACCTGGAGTTAGGCCAGCACAGTTAGGCAAGCAAAGTTTGGCAGGCACAAGGGTCACCATGAAGTGTGTTTGGACTACTCTGGGAGTCAGGGAGGGTGGTACACGTCTGTGTGCTGGCCTCTCTGATTCTGAGAGTGGTCCAAACATACTTTACAGCATTCTTTGTGCCAGCCAAACTTTACTGGCCTAACTGTGCTGGGCTAATTCCAGATTAGGATTGCACTCCTAGTCACAGAACTCTCATAGCACATCTTCTTTGACCCAGGGCACAATCCTAAACTAATATAAGTTAGGCCGGCATAAGCTAAGCCAGCAAAGTTTGGCCAGCACAAGAGACACCGTAAAGTATGTTTGGACCACTCTCGGAGTCAGAGAGTCCAACACAGTCGTGCGCCATTCTCCCTGACTCCAAGAGTGGTCCAAACATGCTTTATGGTGGCCCTTATGCTGGCCAAATTTTGCTGGCTTAGCTTACGCCAGACTAACTCCGGTTTAGGATTGCGCTCCCAGAGTCTACTCCCCCCCCCCCAAAAAAAAATCTCCTTCACCTTTATCTTAAAATCCTGCAAATAATCTTACAATCTGCAGGTTGGGACTTTTTCATGCCGCCTCGCAAGTTTTTTTTTTATCTCTCCTATGGTGAACATGAATGCTTGCTCACTACTTTTAGCATACAGTCCATGTTCTCAAGGGAGCCAGAATTCTCACAGAGTGAGGTATTTCTAAAGAGCAGTTTTCTTTCTTATCTACTCTTAGGAATTCCAAGGGAACTAAACAATCATGAAGAAGTGGTTACTATGAATTGGGCAGACTTCTGCACAATTAGGAAGTGTGTTTGTAGAAGAAGAGATAGTCAGGAAATGTTCTTTAAAGTTTGAACATTTGCTTTGTTACAATCAAAAAATGAAAGTGTGTGCATCCATGCACGCACACACTCACTCATAGTATATGGTCCATGTTGTCTTTTTTCCTTCCTGTCTCCTGAAAGCCATATGTCTTCTTAAACAGTGCAAGCACACTTCAGGCTTGTAGACTATAAATTAAAACGCCAATATCCACTAACTCAAATAAAATAGGGGTTCACACACACTCAGCCTAAGAATGTGTTTTAGTACCAAAATTGAACTTATAAACCTTCCACACGAAAATCCATTCGTTTCTCTTCCAACATTTCTTCATTTCAGCACCCAAATGTAGAAACTTCCAGAAAGGCAGCCATGTTAGTCTGTAGCCCCCCCCCCCAAAAAAAAGGGAGAGTCCTGTGATACTTTAAAGAACAATACATTCATTTTGGCATAAGGCACATGCCCTGTGCATAACGCTTCCCATGCACTCTCAGGTTTCTCAAGCAAATGCCCAAAGCAATGTTTGTCTTTAAGTTGCCACAAGACACATTTTGTCAATTTAGAAAAAAGGTGTTGCTGTTGTTAAATAATACGAGGTTAGAACCGTGATATTTTACTGCAAATCCCCCAGGGAGATGTCAGGAGATCCTGTTCTCCTTTCTTCCCAGCCTAGAATATCTGTAAAGTTTCCATCGTCTACTAGTGTAATGCATGACAAGCAGAAATAAACCACTGAGAGGAAACCAGGGACAATCAAATAAAAAAGAGAACATGAGGGACTGCGACAGGTGGGTGATGACTGGGAGGACAAGACTCACGCAGTAGGGATAGAACTGTGTAAAAAGATCCTCTGGGACAACCCTGAAAACACATGCACAACCTTACCTGTCTCACTGCCAATGAGAGGCTGATTTGCAAAATGCATGATGAAGTCTTTCAAGCTGGAAAATTCATTAAAGCCAAACTTGTAGGAAGACCCAGTGTACCCCACATGAAAATGTTTAACGGAATCTTTTGCTCTGAAAGAAGACAAAGGCATGTCAGATCACTGTAAAATTTGCTTACTTTTGTAACGATGCTGAATTGTTTCTCCCATTAAGGTCCCATAGTTTTAAAACTGTCTAAAACTGTCTAGGGATAGGCATCCCATCACTTCCTGGCAAATAGAAGGGGAAGAAGTGGAAGCAGTGACAGACTTTATCTGTCAGTTACCCTTGGGGTGACAGTGACAGTTACCCCTGCTAACTGGGCAAGAGGCACTTTTTCAAGTGGTGTCCTCTTATATTTAGCAGGGGGAGAGCAATTGTCTCTTTTCACCCCAGCACAGTGTTTTTCTCATGGCTGTTGCTGGTGGTGTTCTCCATTCTTTTAGATTGTGAGCCTTTTGGGGACAGGGAGCCATTTAACTTTAATGTTATTATTTGCGTGTAAACCGCTTTGTGAACTTTATGTTGAAAAGCGGTATATAAATACTAGTGATTGATTGACTAGTGATTTATCTTCCTGGGCTCCAAGATCACCGCAGTTGGTGACTGCAGCCATGAAATTAAAAAATGATTGCTTCTTGGGAGAAAAGCTATGGCAAACCTAGACAACTTAATAAAAACCTGAGACGTCACCCTGCCAACAAAGGTTCGCATAGTCAAAGCGATGGTTTTCCCAGTAGCAATGTATGGCTGTGAGAGCTGGACCATAAGAAAGGCAGAGCGCCGAAGAATAGATGCTTTCGAATTATGGTGTTGGAGAAGACTCTTGAGAGTCCCCTGGACTGCAAGGAGATCCAATCCGTCAATCCTCCAGGAAGTCAAGCCTGATTGCTCCCTGGAAGGACAAATCCTGAAGCTGAAGCTCAAGTACTTTGGCCACCTCATGAGAAGGGAGGACTCTTGAGAAAAGACCCTCATGCTGGGAAAGATGGAAGGCAAAAGGAGAAGGGGGCGGCAGATGATGAGATGGTTAGACAGTGTCACCGAAGCAATGAACATGAAATTGGGTGAACTCAGGAAGCTAGTGGAGGACAGGGAGGCCTGGCGTGCTGTGGTCCATGGGGTCGCAAAGATTGTAACACGACTTAGCGACTGAACAACAGGGATAGGCAAGATCTGCAGTATTCTGCCTTCACAGCCTTTCACTTTGTCCTGGGTAAGTCAATGGCTTTCATGGTGGCTCTTGGGAACCACACTATAGTCAGATGCATACCTCCTCCTTCCATCCCAGGGCCAGCCCGAGGCCCCCTTGTGCTTGAGGCAGTGTGAGAAATGCTGCCCTCATCCTTAGGCAAGTGAAGGAGAAACAGATGTGGGCACTCCCTGCCTCTCTGTTGCCTGAGGCGACTGCCTCAGCTGACCTCATGTATGGGCCTGATGCTGGTGGCCTGGGATGCTTCTTATGTACTGCAGTCCCTACAACATACGGGCCCAATCTTCACCCTGCCCAACCCACCCATCACAAGAGTTAATTGTTCATAAACTTCATTCTCAGTACACTCACTTTAATTTTCTAGCCCTCAATTCATTCTGTTGCCACAGGGGTCTCCATCAGAAATATACACAGCAGACTGAAGGACTGCAGTTAATTTACATAGTTTTGCTGCAAGGAGCTTACTGAATTTTCATAACACTTTCCATGTAGCTGCAATCAACTCACTCAATTTCTATACCACTGATCACAACATCAGGCTGGGATAAGATTTGTGCTTTTAACACTAACTCTCATTATTTCAATAGGAGAGGTAGATTTAATGAAACCTAAATATGCTTAACTTTTACTAAGAGCGCAATCCTAAACTGGAGTTAGGCCAGCATAAGCTAAACCAGCGAAGTTTGGCCAGCACAAGGGCCACCATAAAGTGTTTTTGGACTAGTCTTGGAGTCAGGGAGGATGGTTCACATCTGTGTGCTGGCCTCTCTGACTCTGAGGCTGCAATTCTAAGCATACTTTCCTAGGAGTAAGTCCCATTGAACAAGATGAGTAGTAATTCTGAGTAGACAGTAGTTTTACCCCTGCTTACTGGGCAAGAGGCACTTTTTCCAGTGGTGTTCCTCTTATATTTAACAGGAGGAGAGTAATTGTCCCTCATCACCCTGTGCAGTCTTTCTAGTGGCTGTTGCTGGCGGGCGGCCCCTTTTTTTTTTTTTAGATTGTGAGCCCTTTTGGGACAGGGAGCCATTTAACTTTATTATTATTACTATTTGCCTGTAAACCACTTTGTGAACTTCGTGTTGAAAAGCGGTATATAAGTACCTGTTGACTGACTGACTGACTGACCGACATGCATAGGATTGTGCTGCAAGGGTGGCCCAAACATACTTTACAGTGTCCCTTGTGCTGGCTAAACTTTGCTAGCCTAACTGTGCCAGCCTAACTCTAGGTTAGGATTGCGCTCAAGTATTGTAATTTGTGTTGATGATGATGATGACGACCAGTGGTGTCATCTAAATGATTTAAGAACAGGTACACACTTTTGATTGGCACGTGTCGGGACCTGCCCACCGGAAGTGACGTCATAAGCCAGAAGTGATGTTGTGGCAGGAAGTGACATGAAAAAAGCCTTTTTTGAGGCCTCAGACCATTTTAAACTGACCCAACAGTTGCAACAGTATTCCACAGCACCCCCAGAACATGTTAAGGAGGCCTGGCATCATGTTAAAACCCCAGAGCAACTCATTTTTCAGTGGCAAGGAAAGGAAAAGCTCCGCTCGCTGCCTGCCTGCCTGCCTGGCTGGCTCTGAGAACATGCAGGCAACTCAAACATGCAGGAAATTCAAACGTTGCAGAGGGCGGAGTCGACGAGTGGGCGGGCAAATGGGTGGGGCCAGCTGTAATCCTAGAAACCGGTACTCGCGTACCCCCGCGTACCCTCTGCATGACATCACTGATGACGACATTATGAGTGCCAGGCCTCTGCACCAGTTGGAGGAGCCTTGGGAATCTATGGTGTGTGAGTGAGCAGGCCACCGAGTGCTGTGGAGGCATTATGAAAGGAACACAGGAAGGGAGCAAAACAGGTTGGGGGAGGGCATGGAGGAGGGTGGTTCAGGCCTGGGAGGGGGTGGGGATGGTGGCGAGTATGCCACGGGGTTAAGCCCAACACAGGGTTACTCAGTTCTGCGCCAACCATTGAGTCGGCACAGATCTGAGTAGACCTGTTATGTATCCAGGATAGCGAGGGTTAAGCATGAGCAAGAGGGCTGGAGGGCTGGAGCTAATCACCCCTCCAATCAGGAGACCTGAGCTAGATGAATCCTGCAGTTAGTTAGGCCCTTTGCCTGTGTTCAGTGTTTCTAATCTGTTGCTGTTACAATAAAATGCTCAAGCTGCACCTAAGAACCTAAGAAGAGCCCCGCTGGATCAAGCCAAAGGCCCATCTAGTCGAGCTTCCTGTATCTCACAGCGGTCTGAGTTGAGTCTGCAAAGAACCCAAAATTTCACAAGGCCCATAGTGGCTGCCAGGGCATGGCATGAGATAAGGGAACAGATGTTGCCTTGAGGAGACCTCCAGCTGCTTCCCTGCCCCAACAGAATACAGTGATGGCTGTTTCGGCCCTACTGTGCAATGCCACGGGCAGCCCCGTTAGGACTGAGCGTATTGCACAAGGGTGCAATCCGGAATTGAGGGCACCAGACACTTTGTGATAGCGTACCTTACTGAGAGGGTGTAAAGAGCCTTGGTATTGCTCTGACGTAGGAGGTAGCTTCCGTCGCTGCCATTGGAAAGAAGAAGAGCCTCTGCCGCATGACGAGTGAGATTGCCATGGTACCACCTAACAAGACATCCAAGGTCAAGATGCATTAAGTGCCACACTGGGCAGGTGGGTATAAGTAAAGTTCAGAACATAAACATAATGCCTGTAGAAATCTCAGAGGTCAGAGAAGTGGCTGCATCAGTTAGTCAGTGATCGGGAGTAGAGTGGTAGCATCCTTGCTCCTCCCCTAGCAAAAACTGCAATATAGTAAAGAAAAACTACACAAAACAAATAACTGTGCCAGCTGGCATAGTTTTGGGAACCACTGGATTGGCCTGTTATCTTCTCAACCTACCAGGTGGGTAAGTGAAAGACAGTAATTTGCCCAAGGCGCCTCAGAGCGCAATCCTAACCTTGAATTAGGCTGGCAAAGTTTGGTTGGCACAAGGGCCTCCGTAAAGCGTGTTTAGACTATTCTCCGAGTCAGGAAGGATGGCGCACGTCTGTGTGCTGGCAGCTCTGACTCCAAGAGTGGTCCAAACATCATTTATGGTGTGCCGGCCAAACTTTGCTGGCCTAACAGTACCGGCCTAATTCAAGGTTAGGATTGTGCTCTCAGTGTGTGTCCATGTAAAGCTGTGGGTTTAGCTACATAAGTGAGTTTCACATCATCTTGATAACTGTCTAAGTCTGTATTTCCTGAGGTTTTCTCTTCAGGAAGCTCTCTTATTGGTACACTTCCTCTTTGGGGCAAATGATGAGAACCAAATGTACCCATTGACTTGCAATGCAATCCTATGCATGTCTACTTATATATCCCACTGAGTTCCAAAGGACTTATTCCCAGGTAAGTGTGTCTAGGATTGCAGGCTTAAATACACAGAAAAGAACCACTGCATGAAGTCCAAACCTGT
This sequence comes from Lerista edwardsae, assembly GCA_029204185.1. Classification (NCBI taxonomy): domain Eukaryota; kingdom Metazoa; phylum Chordata; class Lepidosauria; order Squamata; family Scincidae; genus Lerista; species Lerista edwardsae. The sequence goes on from JAJKFI010000003.1 coordinate 48,534,322, forward strand.
ATTGGTTTACATTTCATAGGACAAATTAACCCAGCTAGAGAATTAATGGAAGATATATTAGAAAGCCAGTGTGAGCTGCAACACACACACACTCACGCACACACTCTCACACACACTGATTACGGAATACTGGTTCCACTAGGGTCCATAATCAAACAATGGCTACTTCTGTGTATAACTGTTTATTTATTAAAATGTTTGTACTGTATTTTCAAAGTCATTTAGAAAGCAAAGAAGAAGAAGAAACACCTACAGTAATGAATAGGGACCATCACAGTATCAAATAGTTACAAAGCTAAGCAAGTCACAAAACAGAACTTCAGTCAAAAACCTCATTAACAAGAAAAGTCTTGCTTGCAACCATTTTGAAAAGGAAAGCAAAGACGCCGCTGTCCTAACCTCTCTTGGGAGGAAGTCCCACTATTTTGGTGCAGCCAATGAGAAAAGCCTACGCCAAGGTGTCATTATTTGTACTTGCCATAGGGAAAGCACCCACAATTAAGCCGATTGACTGGGTCTTTTTTGTTGTGTGGAGCTCCTTGGGCAGGGGTATTCAAACATTTTAGACCAGGACCCACTTTTTAATAGCTGTAAATGGAAAACCAAGTTGAAAAAATGTTCAATTGTGGAAATCAGCTTATTAGTCACGCCATTTGCTGATTGGTTGCTGAACAAAATACATACACAGCAAGTGAACACATTTGGGTAAATAAATGACATTTGGATTACTTTGTGTGAAATTAGAGAACTCTTGAGGAACAGGACAAACACTCAGAACCCTAAATAGAAGACATGAATGCTACTAGTATGTACTAATAATACTAAGTTAGGCACTACTCCAAGAACACCTACATAGCACATATGAAAAGATCAAAGGGCAATCCTTGGCAGCACCTGTTGCTCAAAAGGAACTGGTTCAGTCAGTGCCAGCCTGAGAAATACCAGGTCAAGGGTCAGGCTTCTGATGATCTGATACCATGGCAATCTGGTGTAGTGAAAAAGCCAGCAATGCAAAAGGGACAACCTGTGCCAGCCAAAAAAAAAAAATCTCACACACACACACACACACACACACACACACACACACACACAGAGAGAGAGAGAGAGAGAGAGAGAGAGAGAGAGCTATGCTATGCTATGCTATGCTATGCTATGCTATGCTATGCTATGCAAGTTTTCCAAAACTTCTGCTGAACCCAGCAGTGCTTACTCCTGAGTAATCCTATGCAATCCTCCGGATGCATGGTGTGGAAGAACCTGCAGAAAAATTAGAAGGATCATTGCCACCTCTGAGAACAGCTAGTCCTGGAGATTTTCTTTCTCCACGTGAGATGTCACTTGAGCTGAGACGGTCCGACTGGAATCTCCCAGACTGCTTTTAGTAGCCCCTCTGGGCAGTCCAGATGTGGGCAGCTGGCAAACCGACTGCCAGGCTGATTTCCATGCTAATCTACACTAAGCAAGTCATGGTGGCTCTTCATTGTCTTTAGCTAGACAGCAGCACCATTACAGTCCTAGGCTTCCTATTGGCTCATTTTTTTAAAAAAAAAGTTACTCTAAGCACAGAGCAGCGTGTTGGGGGCTAAGAGGGAGAGAACCCTGAAGGAATCAGTCGGGGGTGTTTTGTTCGATGATATTTTTCCCAAAATGTCTTGATTAAAATGGCAAATTGCGGTGTTATGTGTTTTTATTCTACATTCTCATTCCAAGTTCTCATTTTAAAATACGGGGATATTAAAAAGAAAATGGGGCAAAGACTGACAGGTTCTCTCAGGTCAGCTGGGGAAGCCTAGCAAAGGTCACCATTCCTCCCAGTCAGCGGCGTCATGCAGCCGGAATGCTGGGCGGGAGGAACGGGTGAGCGCCAGCCCGCCTGTTGTGTACCGCTCCGTTTTGCCGTCTTCCCCGCCCCGCGGGCAGGGAAGACGGCAAAACGGAGCGGTACACAACAGGCGGGCTGGCGCTCACCCGTTCCTCCCGCCCAGCATTCCGGCTGCATGACGCCGCTGCTCCCAGTGCAAACCAGCCATGACAGTCAACAATGCCGTTTTTAATTACGCTCGGCATCTCTGGGGCTGCTGTCATTGCTGCCAAACAAAAAGGGGACCAAATCAAAGAGAGAGTCTTTTTCTTTTGCCTTTTAATTAACAAAGGCCACATACCAGGTCCTAATTCACATTTGCCTTCTTTCAATTTCAATAGGTCACTACTGTATATTGCCTGGTTTGTTCAGAAGGACAAGAGCTTATGGGTTATATTGTCACAGATTCCTAAGAACAGAGCGTGCAGAAACAGAAGTCATCTCAGATCATCTCAGAAGTCGCCACTCTGGGCAAAATGCAGAGTCATCAGAAGCTCGCATATAGAACAGGTGGAATAAAAAGGGTTTTGACTTTTCTGGTCACATTTACGAAAGGCCTTTCAAGGTGCTGTGTTTCAGCTAGGGTGAATGCATATTTTCCCTTGGCTTCACCCTGTCCCAGGGACATAGCTAATGAAAGTGTAGCCCAGTGCAGAGGGCAAAATGTTGCCCCGGAAGTGACATCACAACAGGAAGTGACACCACAGTTGTATTGTTTTTTCTTATTATTTTGCCATAAGTTTTGTTAGAGTAAAGGTATTACACTCTGGTTTGTGTCATTGAATTCTGCATTATTCATACATACAAAGGTTTTCACAATTTTGGCTATTAATGTCAAGCTCAGCTTGTTGCCCGCCTAAAGCTTATTGCCTGGTGCAATTGCATCCCTTGCACTCCTTTAGCTGCACCCGTGCCATGTCCAGTCCTTCAGTGCTGGGCATGGGAACAAATCCTTCCAACCTGAGTACGTAAGGAAAAGCCCTGTTGGATCAAGACAAAGTTCCATCTGGTCCAGATTCTTGTTTCTCATAGTGGCCCACCAGTTGCTTCTGGGAAGCCTACTAGTGAGGAAGGCAGACTTTTCCTCTGCAACTGACACCCACATAACCATCATGACTAGTAGCGATTGACATACCCGTCTTCCTTGAATTTATCCAACCCCCCTTCAAAGGCATCCAAGCTAGTGGCCATCACCACATCTTGTGGCAATGAATTCCACAGGCTAATTACACGCCATGTGAAACCTCTCTTGCCTGTCTTAAATCTCCCCTTTCTCCCTGGCTCAGGCCCCAAGTGTCCTATTGAATCAGTTCATCAGCCTGAAGCAGCTTGCTGGTTCTGTACATGGTGAGATAGTTATAATAAATAAAATGTGTCAATATATTAGAGGTGTGTATACCCAATGCACACATTCTGATGCTTAAATAAAATAAATAAATAACTTTGGAATTCATTGCTGAAGTTCTTTTGAGCATCCACACATTCTTTTAAAATGCACTGTACTTGTTATGATTTTGACAAAAGGGGAACACACCAATATGCCTCCCTGTTCCCCCTCATCCTATTCCTTATCTCCTTGTCTTCCTCCTCCCCTTGTCTAATATTTAAGTCTTAACGAAAAAATAATGCAGGGTCAAATGACCTGCTTACCTTAAAATGTAGTTTTGCACAAGCTCTAGAACTAGGATGGACTTTTCCATGGGGGCAGCATAGCCTTGGACCTCTGTCCCCAGGGATATCCACCAAGCAATTATGCTCTGTGACCTACTTTAGATGGCTGGTTGAAATACTGTCTGTTTACCCAAGGATTTGTGTTGTCTGACTTGGCTCATTGCTGGCTACTGGCTTGGCTTGTTCTGCTACCTCAGTGGTTTCAGCAACACTGGGGAGCTCAGCTTGTTTTTTTCATTTCTAGCCTATTTTCCTGAGATGCATTGAGCACATTTTATGAAGGAAAAGCTGCCTACAAGTGTTAGAGCGCAATCCTAACCTGTAGTTAGGCCGGCACAGTTAGGCTAGCAAAGTTTGGCTGGCACAAGGGACACCATAAAGTGTGTTTGGACCACTCTCTGACTTACAGAGGCCAACACACAGATGTGCTCCATCCTCCATGACTCCGAGAGTGGTCCAAACGTGCTTTACGGTGGCCCTTGTGCCGGCCAAACTTTGCTGGCTTAACTTGTGCTGGCATAACTCCAGGTTAGGATTGCGCCTTCAGACCAGCTGACCACCACCATGTAATAATAATCAGCATTAGGACATTATTCCCATCGGATCCACTCATGCTATTTTGTCATGGGTGAGTCCCAAATGCTACACAGGCAAGATACTAAGAAAATGAGGTCACCGAGGTTTCAAAGCAGATTTTAAAGATTTCCTCATCTTGCCTTTCTGCCATTTCAGTTCAGCTGAACTTCCTGCCCCCCCCCCAAAAAAAAATAACTGTAAATGGAAAACCAAGTTGAAAAATCAATTGTGGCAATCAGCTTAGTCACGCCATTTGCTGATTGGTTGTTCTTGGAGTTTTATAGAGGCCAAGCAGATGATGTCGAGATTCCTAAGAAGATTGGCAGAAGATTTAGCCAAGAGGGTTAATGCCTCCGTTTGCCCGAAGATAACACCTGAAGATCTCAAGGTCGTGAGCTCGGGACTGCAGGAAGTCTCTGAGAGCGGCAGACCTTGCAGCTGCGGCTGATTAGAAGCTGAGCTTCAGCTGCCTCGTGGGAGGAGGAGTGTGCTGAAGGTCAGCTGCGTCTCTGGTGTGAGCAGGGAAGCATCAGCCAGCAGAAGACAGACGGGTGGCTAAAGAAAGAAGGCTAAATCCAGAAAGGAAGATCTGAATGTGTGTAGTTCTTGAAAGACAGAACATTTCTGTAAATTGTAAAAACCTTCGGGTTTATGAAAAGTCTGCCTATGTAAACCGCCTTGAGTTGTAATCACTAGAGAAATCTAGTGATCTTAAGAAAGGCGGTATATAAATACATGTATTATTATTATTATTATTATTATTATTATTATTATTATTATTATTATTATT
>JAJKFI010000003.1:48539229-48578935 GCA_029204185.1 Lerista edwardsae
TTATTATTATTATTATTATTATTATTATTATTATTATTATTATTATTGTCGAGGCAGCTTCATTGGCTTGGCTATGAAACGCTCCATGGAAGATTTTGACAACACGTTTTTGTCAAACAAAACAAGAGCCAAACAAAACTACAGGATGGACTCTTCCATCTCTTTGCACTTCCTTTAAAAGCAGCCAATTTTCCAGTTTCCATGAAATTGGGTAATGTCTCCTCTTCCCACACTTTTTGGCCATGTAAGATAGATAAACATAAGAACGTAAGACCATAAGAAAAGCCCTGCTGGATCAGGCCAAAGGCCCATCTAGTCCAGCTTCCTGTATCTCACAGCGGCCCACCAGGTGCCCCAGGGAGGCATGAGACAACAAGATGCTTGCATCCTGTTGCCACTCCCTTGTACCCGGTACCAGTAGCCCAACACCTTTGTAGGGAGGTTGCACAATCCATCATGGCCTATAGCCCACGATGGACCTTTCCTCCAGAAATCCGTCCAATCCCCTCTTAAAGGCATCAAGACCAGATGTAATGCCATCACCACCTCCTGTGGCAAAGAGTTCCACAGATTAACTACCCGCTGGGTAAAAAAAGTACTTCCTTTTATCTGTTTTAACTCTCCCAACCCAAACTCCCAACTCTCCCATTTTAGCGGATGCCCCCTGGTTATTTTCCTGAGCCATTACAGCACAACCCTAAGTGAGAGCGCAATCCTAACCTGGAATTAGGCCGGCACAATTAGGCCAGCCCAACTCCGAGAGTGGTCAAAACGCGCTTTACAGTGTCCCTTGTGCCAGCCGAACTCCAGGTTAGGATGGCACCCTAAATTCCCATGTGGCACTGGCAGAGACTCTGTTTTATCCTGCAGGGGAGTTTTGGCTACTGGAGAGCTCTTTGACACAAGGGGGGCATTTGCCTGCTTTCGTCACTGCTCTCCTCCTGCCCCGTTCCACTTATTACTGCACTCTCAGGAAAGCAGCAGGCTCTGGCATCACAATGATGGCACTTCTGGTCACGACACTTCTGGGCACTTCTGGTCAGTCCCAGATAGTCATTCTAAAAAGTGGATCCTGGTGCTAAAAGTGGTTTGAAAACCACTGGTTCAGAGAAAAGAGAGATAAGTACTGCATATGCCACGTGATGATCCAAGCACCAAAGTTTCCTGTACAACTTCTCTTTTCTCTGTATTTGTGCCTGGGCAAGCAACTTGCTGTCCAGTATGTGCATTGGTCTGTTTTGGTTGGCTTCAGCAAATTTCATAAGGTTTAAAATCTTACAAACCCTGGGCACCCCGTATAGGTATGGAAAACTAAGTTTGTATAAACATCCTCAAGTATGATCTACAAGTAAACTATCCCCTTCTATGCTTACCCTGAAACACCCACACCCACAAGTCCATAAAATTCAAAAGAGACACAGTGACATTTTTGTACAAAGATAAAGGGTATATAAGATATTTACAGTGATAAGTACATAGCTTTGCTTTGGTAACTGAACACCTGCGGTGGGAGAAAAAGCCCGTCTCTCTACTTTGAGATTCCTTATCTCTTATGACCCCCCCAAACCTCAAAAAGCTAAGAGACTACTATGCAAAGAAATATTGACTTTATTGTCAAATTTGGCTGATAGAAGCAGAGGAGGATACACATCTCAAAACCAGAAGGGTGGCCAAGCTACTCTGTTGCAGGACGTGGACACACACAAATGGCACCTTCAAAAACAACATTTATTGTGACACAAGCTTAGGGAGTAGAGCCCACATCTGACAAAATGTGCTCCAGCAGTGCACAAATATGTATGCAACCATAAAGCTGTTAAGTCTCAAAGATACTACAAGAGTCTTCCTTCTTGTTTTAGATAGCAAAGGAAATTTCAGGCACAAGACTATGCTGGTCTACTCAGAAGTAGGCCCCACTGTGTTCAATAGGACTTACACCCAGGAAGGTGTGTAGGATTGCAGACTTCCACTGCTTCAGTTATTAGCTGCTTAAACTATTAGGGTGCAATCCTAACCTGGAGTTAGGCTGGCACAGTTAGGCCAGCAAAGTTGGCCAGCACAAGGGACACCGCACCGTAAAGCACGTTTGGACCACTCTCGAAGTCAGGGAGGATGGTGCACATCTGTTTGCTGGCCTCTCTGACTCCGAGAGTGGTCGAAACATACTTCATGGTGTCTTTTGTTCCAGCCAAACTTTGCTGGCCTAACTGTGCCGGCCTAACTCCAGGTTAGGATTGCACGCTAAGTTTCCTTATGCAATAGAAGGCTGGAAGGCTTTTGTTGTGCTTTGCCATTAATTACTTCTAATTGTGCCAAGATAAGGTCTACCCTGTCAGAATGTTTACACAAGCAAACATTATTGCACCACCATAACTTGTTTGCTTGTATAAATAGAAATATCAGCGAAAGTTAAAACTGCATTTGTATCCATCTCTTCATAAACATTGCTGCAGGTTCAGTTCTTCCGTTTAAGTGTATTCACACACCACCATTCAAGAAATTTACCAAGAGGGCTCACAAGAAATGGCACAGCAACAACGCTTCGATAGAGTTGCAGAATTAGGCCAGTCCTATTTGTCATATCAGTGAGTAGCAGTGTTTCTCATGACTTGATAGGTCATGACTTGATCTCAGGTGGGCCGCAGAAAGCTGGGAGCAGCCATCTTGGAAGCTGCAGACCTTACTCTTGCTAGATTCCTTTGTGAGCGTTAACAGTTTGAATTTTCAAGTGAGGGTTTTTTTTAAAAAAAAAAGATTTGTTTTTAGTTCAGTGCTTTCACATAATATGTTGTCCTAATTTTACTTTCTGCCAGAGATGTTTCACGGTTGTGCAATTGCTGATGTCCAAGAATGCCCGTTTGCATTGCAAGAGTGTCATTTGATTACACCACAATGATGTCACTTCCTTCTTGACGATGTCACTTCTGACTATGATATCACTTCCAAGTTAATGACATCACTTCTGGTGAGTCCCAACGTGAGTGCCATTCTAAAAAGTGGGTCCTGGTCTAAAACGTTTGAGAACACAAACTTTCTCATATCACAAGGTGATCCTGTGCCAATTGCTAACTTTCAGCGTACCCTAACATGAAGATAAAAAGCAGAGGCAGAATATAAGCACAGCCCTGCTGGATCAGGCCAAAGGCCCCCATCTTGACCAGCATGTAGTTACCCCACACTGACCCACCAGTTGCCTCTGGGTAACTCACAAACAGGAGGCCCACATGTATGTCATGCTGAGCTCCTTAAGAAGGACAGGAAAAAATAGAATTAAAAGAAAATGAATGTCTCTCTACACATATGTAAATCTCCCTCATGCAAATAAATGATCACACAAATAACCCTTTCCTTTTTTCGACTGCATGTACATTAACAACAGCTTTTAGCTGTCTCTTTTTACCCCAAACCACAACCTCCTGCCGCTGCCTCTTTGCTGACTTCATCAAGACTTGTGCATAGACATATATTCTGCTTACTATACAAGAATGTCAGCATTTTATATACACTGCTCAAACCAATAAAGGGAACACTTAAACAACACAATGTCACTCCAAGTCAATCACACTTCTGTGAAATCAAACTGTCCACCTAGGAAGCCACACCGATTGACAATCAAGTTCACATGCTGTTGCACAAATGGAGTAGACAGCAGGTGGAAATCATAGGCAAGTCACAAGACACCACCAATAAAGGAGTGGTTCTGCAGGTGGTGACCACAGACCACTTCGCAGTCCCTATGTGTTCTGGCTGATGTTTGGGTGACCTTTGAATGCTGGCGGTGCTGTCACTCTAGTGGCAGCATGAGGCGGAGTCTGCAACCCACACAAGTGGCTCAGGTAGTGCAGCTCATCCAGGATGGCACATCCATGCGAGCTGTGGCAAGAAGGTTTGCTGTGTCTGTCAGTGTGGTGTCCAGAGCATGGAGGCGCTACCAGGAGACAGGCCAGTACACCAGGAGACGTGGAGGAGGCCGTAGGAGGGCAATAACCCAGCATCAGGACCGCTACCTCCGCCTTCGTGCCAGGAGGAACAGGAGGAGCACTGCCAGAGCCCTGCAAAATGACCTCCAGCAGGCCACAAATGTGCATGTGTCTGCTCAAACGGTCAGAAACAGACTCCATGAGGGTGGTATGAGGGCCCCACGTCCACAGGTGGGGGTTGTGCTGACAGCCCGACACCATGCAGGACGTTTGGCATTTGCCAGAGAACACCAAGATTGACAGCCTCGCCACTGGTGCCCTGTGCTCTTCACAGATGAAAGCAGGTTCACACTGAGCACATGTGACAGACGTGACAGAGTCTGGAGACGCCAGGGAGAACGTTCTGCTGCCTGCAACATCCTCCAGCATGGCCGGTTTGGCAGTGGGTCAGTAATGGTGTGGGGTGGCATTTCTTTGGGGGGCCGCACAGCCCTCCATGTGCTCGCCAGAAGTAGCCTGACTGCCATTAGGTACCGAGATGAGATCCTCAGACCCCTTGTGAGACCATATGCTGGCGCGGTTGGCCCTGGGTTCCTCCTAATGCAAGACAATGCTAGACCTCATGTGGCTGGAGTGTGTCAGCAGTTCCTGCAAGATGAAGGCATTGATGCTATGGACTGGCCCGCCCGCTCCCCAGACCTGAATCCAATTGAGCACATCTGGGACATCATGTCTCGCTCCATCCACCAGCGCCACGTTGCACCACAGACTGTCCAGGAGTTGGCGGATGCGTTAGTCCAGGTCTGGGAGGCGATCCCTCAGGAGACTATCCGCCACCTCATCAGGAGCATGCCCAGGCATTGTAGGGAGGTCATACAGGCACATGGAGGCCACACACACTACTGAGCCTCGTTTTGACTTGCTTTATGGACATTACATCGAAGTTGGATCAGCCTGTAGTGTGTTTTTCCACTTCAATTTTGAGTATGACCTCCATGGGTTAATAAACGTGATTTCTATTGATGATTGTTGTGTGATTTTGTTGTCAGCACATTCGAGTATGTCAGGAACAAAGTATTTAATAGGAATATTTCGTTCACTCAGATCTCGGATGTGTTGTGTAAGTGTTCCCTTTATTGTTTTGAGCAGCCTACTTATATACACTGCTCAGCAGGGCTGGCTCTAGGAGTGTTGGGGCCCAATGCGGGACATTGCCGTGGGGCCACTCGCCCTCCCCGCAGACCCCACACACACCAAGAAACACACTTGTGGAACTGCGCGTGGCACCTGGAAGTGGTTGGTGGTGACATGATGACATCACTGCCCATTTCTTCCAGGAGGCCCATTTTGAGCCATTTGGAGGCAGGGGCAGGTGGGAGGGCCCCAGGTAAAGCTGCTCTGCTCGCCCCACTGGCCTGATTGCCTGATTGCAGCAGGCAATCTGCTCACGCACTGGTGTGGGGCCCCCCCAAAGCGTAGGGCCCAATGTGACGACATTGGTCACATTGGCTTAAGACCGGCCCTGCTGCTCAGCATACAATAAAGTCGTTTCCTACTTCACAAGTTGAAATAGGGTCACTGTGAGATTAAAAATGACCCTTAATCTTTCAACCCAGGGTCCTGCCATCTACACAACTAGGCTTCTATATGGAATGTATGCATTAGAATTACTGTATTTTTTGCTCACAGACGAAAACGATGGTGAAAAAAAAACCAGTTGAAAATGAAGGTTATCTGCACCACAGAACTATCTTACCTTTCCCTTGGCAAAGGACGTCTTTCACAGAAATCAGTCACAGACTAATTTCCCACATGCAGGGAATGCTTCTTTTTATAGAGAGGCATTCTAGCCTCCACCAGCCAAACTGAAGTTCAACAGCCCTGATGCAGATTTATCGCCTCAGTAAGAACTAGGCCTTAACAGTGCAATCCCATGCATATTACTTAAAAGTAAATTCCACTGTGTTCAATGGCACTTGCTTCCATGTACTGTAAGAGTGTATAGGATTATAGCCTAATAGGCACAAGCCTATGCAGGTCTGAAGCAAGCCCATTGTGTTAAATTGGATGTACTCCTAGGAAAGTGTGCATAGGATTGCAGCCTAAACCTCACAGACTTATGGCACCAGTCCATAGCTGTATTGGAAAAGGCAGGAGCTACCCCAAGGAGTGAGGGAATGGTATCAGCAATGGCCCCTTGTCCAGATAAGCCAGGGATTACAGGGTTAACCCCCAAGGTCTTTGCTAGCCTCTGCACTGTGAAAGGAGATTAGCACAGGTGCAGATGGGTGTGGCTGATGAATTAAAGCCTGCCCACTGATTGGCTGGCCTCAGTATAAGGCTGGATAGGTAGTGGAGGATGGTACCTGGGAAGGTGCTGGAGGAGGGCACCAGGTAGGCATTGGACGGATGGAGTGTTGGATGGACAGATTGCCTGCCTGAAGGACTGAGGAACTGGCTAAGGTAAGCTCATTTGGGGAATAACTGTGGGGAACAGTTGTATATCTGCCACGCCCCTGAAGCCACCAAGTGGAGGAGGCAGTTGTGGCTTGGGCAAGCTGACTGCCTATTGTTTGGTGGTGGGGTTATACTTAGGGTAGTTTGGAGCTAAGCCAGTGATGAGGGCAGTCTGGAGGAGGCTGGCCAGCTGGTGATCCCAAGCAAAGCTGCTGGAAGAGAGGAGGCCCAGTGGGTGACAACTCCCTCCCTCTTGCCTATCTCTGAGGCTGCTCTGGAGGGGAAACTAGTTAGCCTAGTGTTATGTGGACACTGGGGCCCTTGGGCAGGCCCAGCAGGAAATTTGGCAGAACAATAGCCCATGTGGATGCTCTACTTGACAGATGTGGTTTAGCTTCAGTTCAGGATAACTAGAGCAACCTACACAAGGGATACAGAGCTGCTGATGGAGACATGTACTTGCACACAAAAAACCACACACACTGTTTTTAGTTCAGTGCTTTCACATAATATTTTGACCTAATCTTGCATTCTGTCAGGGATGTTTCACAGTTGTGCAATTGCTGCAGTCCAGGAATACCAGTTTGCATTCCAGGAGTGTCATTTGATTACATCACAATGATGGCACTTCCTGCTTGATGATGTCACTTCTAGCTATGACATCACTTTTAGTGGGTCCCCACATGAGTGCTATTCTAAAATGTCGGTCCTGGTATAAAACATTTGATAACCACCGCTCTAGGCCATTGGAGGTCAGGAACAGGCCGAAAGCTAGCAGACAGTCTCCAGCCCTTTGCCCTCTTTCTGCTCAAATGCCTCCCTTCCTTTCAGGGTCTGTTTTAACCACAGTTCAGCAATATGGCAGAGATAGCCAGCTTGCCTCCAAACCATGGCTAGGAATGAGTTTGCAAAGTATGGACTCAAGCATTGCTAATGACCTGCGCATGACGCAAATGAGCCCATTTCCATGGGACAGACTGGAGCCCGAGCACAGGGGGCTAAACAGGTGCCCACTGCCTCCCCCCACTCTGCTTCCATGGACAGAGCTGGCCTCTTTGCTGGCACCCTCCTCCACAGGGCTCTTTAGTCACACTCCCAGCATGCCCTGCACTGCCTGCTTTGTGCATGTAGAGGAAGGAATGAAATCACCCATGGAGTTATTATACACTGGAGAAGCCATGATGTCACATTCTTGAAGCCATGGATGGAACAATATGGCTGACTCACAAGGAGGAGGATTGCCGCGAATTCTCGAATAAAAATCTCCCTGCACGCGTGTAAAAGTTAATCTCAACGTCTTTAAGCATGCCTGCGTGTTCTGCATATGGGTGTGCGAATCGCTGTACGAAAAATGGGATTTAATTTCCACGGAAAGATTCATGTATTCACATTACATCGGCTCAATAAAACGACCGTTCAGTTAGTACTGAACATTAACAGAATTTGTTTTTTTTTCTTTGGGGGGGTGAGTGTAGAAGTTAAAAAAAATACTCTTAATAGTCTAGAAGTAAAAAAAATTACTCTCATATTGACAACTACTTGTGTCATGAAGAGATTTTAATGTAATTTTCCTTTGCGGCGATGATCTGAGTCAGCCATATTGTTCCATCCATGGCTTCAATTCATGCCTATTAATTGTTAAGGCAGGGCCAGGGGTTGAAATCACCGCATTCCAGGCCTTGGAGTGCTGCTCCCTCACCTTCATCCTCTGGGCCCTTTAAAAGAGAGCACTTCCTTTCCTCCACCTGGGCTCCTCAAACAAAGGAGGAAAGATATAAGGCTTGCTTTGTATGTCCTGCTTTGATTCAGGGAGCCAACTAAGGGCGGTGGTGGAGCTGCTGGGGGGAGCAGCAGAGCTGCACTGCCTCAGTCTGCCCAACTGCTTCAGCCTGGATTCAAGTCATCCCCATTGGCTCTGATCCTGGCTATGCCCAGTGCAAATGTAATGCTGAAGTATGACTCGGGGTGCAATCCTAGCTTGGAGCTAGGCTGGCACAGTTAGGCCAGCAAAGTTTGGCCAGCCCAAGGGCCACCATAAAGTATATTTAGTCAGAGGCCAGCACACAGACATGCGCCATCCCCCCTGACTCGGAGAGTGGTCCAAACACGCTTTAGGGTGGCCCTTGTGTTAGCCAAACTCTGCTGGCCTAACTGTGCCGGCCTAATTCCTGGTTAGGATTGCACCTTCAAGCAAAACAGGGATGGAGAGAGGAATTCACACATAAGACTGGAGGAAGGATGGTGAGGAGAGAGACAGGTTGGAACAAGTTCACAGCACCTCTGGACTTCAGGAACAGACCATTGCTTAGAGCAGGCGTGTCAAACTCATTTCATACAGTGGGCCAAAGGGCCTGCTTTGGGCTAGAAGTGATGTCATTAAGCAGGAAGTGATGTCATTGAGCAGGTTATTTACAGAAAGAAGTCCCTTTTTTCTCAGGAAATCATTAGCTGCAAAAAGAAAATATGCTGCTCTTGATCCTATTTTCAAGATATTTTCTTGATCTTATTTTCAAGAGCCAAATTACCGTGCAGGCTGTTTTTTCAGCAGTGACATCTCAGCACAGCTCAGTCCCTGAGAGCAGCAGACACCCGAGGCCCTGCTTAGAGAATGGAGAGCAATATGCCTGCATTTTATTTATTGAAGGCATGTTCATTCCACGTTTTTCAGCTCAGAATGAATTCACAAATCACAAGGATAAAAGCATCAGAATACCAATTAGAAAACAAATTCAAAACTGAACACATGAAAAAGACCAACACAAGCACCAGCAATTGAACAAAACTTCCCCGAGGGCACAATCCTAACCTGGAGTTAGGCTGGCACAGTTAGGCCAGCACAAGGGACACCGTAAAGCGGGTTTGGACCACTCTCGGAGTCAGGGAGGATGGCACTCGTCTGTGTGATTGCCTCTCTGACTCAGCCAGTGGTTCAAACATACTTCACTGTGTCCTTTGTGCCAGCCAAACTTTGCTGGCCTAACTGGACTGGTTTAACTCCAGGTTAGGACTGCGCCCTGAGTCTCAAACACTCTGCAAAATAACACTGTTTCCACATGAAATTAATAAGGAAGAGGCAAAGTGAGACTCTATGGAGGTCCTGTTCCATCATCAGGGCCAGCTGGTCAAGCTTTTTGCTGTATGGTGGAAGAGGAGGAAAGGGGATCCCCAATTTTCCCTTTAGGCAGAATTCCATGGTTAGTACATACTGTGTATGAGTTGCCATACTGTGGGCTGCTGTGACATCAGCAGGCAACTGTCCAATCAGAAACCAATGTCACTATACAGCAGCCATAAGTTATTTTTCCCAGCAAACTGCCTCGCTATCTGTCACTGGATTCAACCTGCTGCCCCTACAGAGAAGGCATGTCGCCTTTCATGTCGCCACCCTCTGCATTTCAGACGGACGGTGACAAGGAGCAGTGTTGTGAACTGAGCCTATGGCAAAGAGGTGGGGTCATATTAAGTCTTTGATTGCAGGCTATGCCTTGGCTGATTGGATGGGAGATAAGAAATGATGACACAGCAACTCTCTTAAACAGTAGAGCTGCTCGGCCAGCACTGCACAAAGAAAATGGGTTCCAAGGCAGGCTTAGGGATCAGCTGTGGTCCTAGGCCCTTAGCAGGTTCTCAATAAACTCCAGATGCCAGGCCTGTCCCCTCCATTCTGTACACTTAAAAAAAGATTTGATTTTGTAGCATTTTTTGGACTTCTTTAGAGGCTGGGCACTGTACCCTGAGCATACAGTTCCTGGAAATGTGAAACATAAGAAAGAAAAATCCCTAAGAGATAGCAGCAAGGCCTGAAGCAATTACTTGCAGTTTCATAAGTCACGGTCACAAACCTTTATTGGCATAATAGTTTCATAAGTCATTACCCTCACTCATTCATTTTTATTTTTCACAATTTTATACCACCCTTCCTCCAAGGAGCCTGGGGTGCTGTACATTGTTCCCCCAGTGGTGTTCCTACAAGCGATGGGCAAAACACTAAGTTTTGCAGGAGCCTGATCTCCTGTGTAATGCAGCCCCTCCCCCTCGCCTTCAGAGCCATTCGGGGCTTGGAGATCAGGCTGGGAGACTTTGCTCTCTGAGCAGCAAATGGATCTGGAAGGGAGGCTGAGGGGCTGTTACACATAATGTTTTGCCCCCCTGTAGGAACGCCATTGCGTTCCTCCCCTTCTTTTGTCTTCACAACAGCCCTGTGAGGTAGGTGAGACTGAGATATAGTGAGTCGCCCGAGGTTACTCAGGAAGCTTCATGACTGAATGGGGATTGTCCAATTCCAAAACTACTACACCATCCAGGATCTCTGGGGTTTTGCCTTCTTAAAGTTAGCCCCCATTCCCCACATGCACACACCCTTGCTCTGTTGAATTAGAAAGGGAAAACAACACGCACGCACGCACACACACACACACACCATATTAGATTATTTAGCAGTGGCTCTGAGGTTGCACTGATGTGTTTGCTATTGGGAAAGTCCCATCTGTTGTTCAGCTTACTTCAGCTGGATCCTGCCCGTGAGTTTTCAAGCTACAAAAATCTCTCTACTCCTGGGTGCAGAAGAACTCCTCAGCTCCTTTCTGGCCCGGCCACGTTCCTTACCCAAGATTCTGAAGCTCCTCTCAAGCGCACCCCAGGCCAAAGTCGACAGGAGCTGCGAGGCAGGCCGGCTGCTTGGCTGGGGCGGCTGCCTCCCCTCTGCTCCCAGCAAGGCGACTCCACACAATGCAGGCCAGTCGCTGCGGCGGCTGCAGCCGTTCAGAGCAAATGAGGAAGTGAAAACGAGTCCCTCCCTGCCTGCACCCAAGAACCCTCCCTTGCCTCTCCGGTTCAGGCAGCCAGAAGGGAAGGCCCCCTGGAGAACGAAGGCAGGGCTGTTTCACCTCTCCTGCTGCTAAGCTGCTACGCACTCAAATGCACTATTACGCGTGTAAGGAGCTGGCATTGTCTGGGCAAGAGTTTGTCTCCAAGCATGAGTGCACACGAATAAGCACTCGCTGGTGCTTGTTTCTGTTGAGGATTTTGCCTCGGAGAAGCCACCTGAAATTTCCGGCAAGCTTATGAGGTGATGTGGCCAGACATCGATTACTGAATTCTTTTGAAAAAGCAGGGTTTGGGCACACAGCGAAGATCATGCAGGGCTGTATCATCACACAGCCAGGTGCACTCAGTGGCGTCTCTACAGGGAGGGCAGAGCTCTAAGTTTTGCAAGGAGCCTTACCCTGTCATGTAAATCCCTCCTCTCCCATGCTGCTGTAGCCAGTAAGCAACGCCGAGATGTTGCTTTTCCCTGTACTGTGAGGACTGGCTAAAACGGTGCAGGAAAGGAGTGATTTTCACTGCAAGGTAAGGCTTCTTGCAAAACTTAGAGCTCTGCCCTCCCTGTAGAGACGCCACTGGGTGCACTCCATGTTCTCTCAATGCACATATACCTGGTTTTCAAGGTTGTGTGAACAGGACCTGGGCCAGGAGGCAAATGTTAAAGTGTTTCCAAGATTTGCTAAAGGTTTCTTCAGAGCCCTTGTGGAGAAGTGGCTGGAGTAGTCACAGACTCATGGAAGGGGCCTACAAGGTCATCTAGTCCACCCCCCTGCCTGTAGCAGGAAATCCTCCTAGAGCATCTCCAGCAGGTGCCTGTTGAGCCTCTGCTTGAAGGTCTCCAGTGAGGGAGAATCCACCACCTTCCTCGGCAATCCACTGTCAGACCACCCTCACCATCAGGAATTTCTTCCTGATGTCTAATTGGAATCTTCTCTCTTGCAGTTTGTACTCATAGGACCTAGTTCTACTGTCAGAGGCAAATGAGAACAGATTTGTCCCTTCTTCCTTCTGACAGCCCTCCAGATATTTGAAGAGTGCTATCATATCCCCTCTCCACCTTCTCTTCTATTAAACTTGGAGGCTGGAAATCCAGGTTTTAGTTGCTGTGCTGCCAATAAGCTCAGGAGCCACCTTGGGCAAGTTGCAATCTCCCAGCCTCGCCTACCTTGCAGGGCTGTTTTGAAGCTTGTCAAAAGAGACAACCTCATGTATTTTCAAAAGGCGTTTGACACAGTCCCCCATCAAAGGCTGCTGAAGAAACTTCATAGTCAGGGAATAAGCGGGCAGGTCCTCTTATGGATCCAGAATTGGTTGAGGGCCAGGAAACAGAGAATGGGGGTCAATGGGCAATTTTCAGAATGGAGAGAGGTGAAAAGTGGAGTGCCCCAGGGATCTGTCTTGGGGCCGATGCTTTTCAATTTATTCATAAATGACCTGGAGGCAGGGATAAGCAGCGAGGTGGCCAAGTTTGCAGATGACACTAAACCTTTCCGGGTGGTAAAAACCAGGAAGGATTGTTAAGAGCTCCAGAAGGATCTCTCCAAGTTGGGGGAATGGGCAGCCAAATGGCAGATGCGTTTCAACATAGACAAATGTAAAGTGATGCACATTGGGGAAAAAAACCAAAACTTCACCTATAGGCTAATGGGTTCTGAGCTGTCTGTGACAGCTCAGGAGAGAGATCTTGGGGTGCTGGTGGACAATTCAATGACGGTATCGACCCAGTGTGTGGCAGCAATTAAGAAGGCCAATTTCATGCTTGGGGTAATTAAAAAAGCGGTTGAGAATAAAACAGCCAATATTATCATGCCATTGTACAAATCGATGGTAAGGCCACACCTAGAACATTGTGTCCAGTTCTGGTCGCTGCACCTCAAAAAGGACATAGTGGAGCTGGAAGAGGTGCAGAAGAGAGCGACAAAAATGATTATGGGGCTGGGGCACCTCCCTTATGAAGAAAGACTGCAGCGTTTGGGGCTCTTCAGCCTAGAAAAAAGGCGCCTGAGGGGGGACATGACTGAGACATACAAAATTATGCATGGAAGGGATAGAGTCGATAGAGGGATGTTCTTTTCCCTCTCTCAAAACACCAGAACCAGGGGGCATCCACTAAAACTGAGGGTTGGGAGAGTTAAAACAGATAAAAGGAAGTACTTTTTTCTGTGGAACTCTTTGCCACAGGAGGTGGTGATGGCATCTGGTCTTGATGCCTTTAAGAGGGGATTGGACAGATTTCTGGAAGAGAAGTCCGTTGTGGGATATAGGCAATGATGGGTTGTAGCCTCCTTACACTAGTAGTAGGCTACTTCAGAGTACTGGGTGCAAGGGAGTGGCAACAGGACGCAAGCATCTTGTTGTCTCATGCCTCCCTGGGGCACCTGGTGGGCTGCTGTGAGATACAGGAAGCTGGACTAGATGGGCCTTTGGCCTGATCCAGCAGGGCTCTTCTTATGTTCTTATGTCTCCCTGGGGCACTTTGGAAGGACAAGTGGCAAATGTGCTACAATATGCACATTTTTCCTCTTTGGTATGAGGCTCTTGTAATTGTGCTCTGTGAGACCGACACGACTAGCAGGGTTGCAACTGAATGAAGAAATTGTTTCGGAGCTGCTACTCACACTGATTCAGCATGATTGGCACCTGCAGGCTACAGGGGACTGAGGCTGATCTCAGTCAACCCCAAAGCAAAGTGACGCAGCTGGAAAGAATGACAACCGCGTAACACTTGCACACTAGCTGGCAATGAAACTCTGACGTACGATGCCTGCCCCTTCCATTTCTGCTTTGGCAATATCCTGTGTACGTTGACTTAGAAGGAAGTCCCATTTTGCTCAGTGGGATTTAAGGTAAGTGTGCAAAAGATAAGCGTGCGTAGGATTGCAGATGAACAGCCAGAGGCATAGCTAAAGAAGTGCAGGGGGTGCAATTGCACCAGGCAACAAGCTTTAGGGGGCAACAAGCAGAGTTTGACACAAGTGGCCAAAATTGTGAAAACTTTTGCATGTACAAAGAATATAATCATGTTATATACCATTCGATGTGGAATTTAATACAGAATGCAGTGAAACAAATAGGAGTGTAATATCTTCATCAAATGTTATGGCCCCAAACCCAGAAAATGCAACCATCATGTAAAAATTGTGGTTTGTTAAAATTGCGGTTTTTAGGAGTAATACTGTCATGTTATGTATAAAGTAGCTCCATCGGAGACCAGAGGTGCCCTTCAGGGAAACAGTGTCCTTTCTTTGTGCTGTGGCCGCAGCCCCACCCTAATGAGGAAATGGTAGTTGCTGCATGAGTTGTTGAGCAAAGAGAAGCAGTTTGTGTCCTCGGATGAAAGTAAGGCGGGAAGGAACTGAGAAACAGACTCTATCAGTCGAAAACCACCAATAACATAGAAAAACTGCCAAAGGACAAAGAGGGCCACTCACTGAAAAGTCTGTCTGTACCATGACATAAAGCGATGGCAGTGTTGGGACACCGTCGTGATTGTGCTCCTGTTGCTTTGACTTGTCCAATGTCCTCAAACATTGTGCAGTCCTCTCGCTACTTCCTTTTTTGTGGCAACAGTGCCAAGAAGTTTGGGCTCCTTAGTTTAGGGGGGAGAGGAACATAGGAAATGGTCTACACATGTAGCAGAATGGGGTGGGGTGGTAGAGTCTTAAAATGAGAGAGTGGACTGTACCATCTGAGAATGCAGGGGGGCAATGCCAATTAGAATGTCACCTGCGTACAGTTGCAACTTTTCCATGCTTTGCTAGTTATCTACATGCAGGGAGTTTGTGGTTTCTTATGTGCAGGAATGCTGAGGCATTTTTTAAAAAGTGGTCCTTTAATTTGGGGTCTGTTCTACCACCTCAGTACTCTGCCACCTCATTCTGCTGTGTGTGCATCACCAGGCCCCAGAGGAATTAGGCCAAGAGAGAGAATTAAAACTTGAGTAATCTAGAGCGCAATTCTAACCTGGAGTTAGGCCTGCAGAGTTAGAGCAGCAAAGTTTGGCTGGCACAAGGGACACCATAAAATACATAAAGTTTGGACCACTCTCGGAGTCAGAGAGGCCAGCACACAGACGTGCTTCATCCTCCCTGACTCCAAGAGAGGTCCAAATGTGCTTTATGGTGTCCCTTGTGCTGGCCAAACTTTGCTGGCCTAACGCCAGGTTAAGATCAGTGATGTCATGCAGGGGGTATGCGGGGGTACGCGAGTACCGGTTTCTAGGATCATGGCTGGCCCCGCCCATTCGCCCACCCACTCGTCGACTCTGTCTCCTGCAACGTTTGAATTTCCTGCACGTTTGAGTTGCCTGCACATTCTCAGAGCCAGGCAGGCAGGCAGGCAACGAGCGGAGCCTTGCCTTGCCTTGCCACTGAAAAATGAGCTGCTCTGGGGTTTTGGAACTGTTGGGTCACTTTAACATGATGCCAGGCCTCCTTAACATGTTCTGGGGGTGCTGTGGAATACTGTTGCAACTGTTGGGTCAGTTTAAAATTGTCTGAGGCCTCAAAAAGGGCTTTTTCATGTCACTTCCTGCCACGACATCACTTCCGGCTTATGACATCACTTCTGGTGGGCGGGTCCCGACACGTGCCAATCAAAAGTGAGTACCTGTTCTTAAATCATTTAGATGACACCACTGGTTAAGATTGTGCCCCAAGTGAAGCTGACTGGCAGCAGGTTCAGGACGAAATATATGCATAATTAACTGGTGGGATTCACTTCCTCAAAATGTGGTCAAGGCCACAAGTTTAGAAGGCTTTTCAGAGTAAGGATGAGATTCACAGCCCAATCCTAACCCGTGTTGTAGCCAGGCAGGACGACTGGCCTGCCCTGTATCCTAATGCAGGCTGGGAGGCAGCTGCAGCTCACCACGGGGCAAGAGTAAGCCCCAGCCAGCCCTATGGGCCTGCTCAGATCTGCACAACCAAAATAGCAAACACAAGTCCAAGCAGACTCTGTGTCATGGTTCCGGTTTTCAGCAGTAGGGGTTGTATTTGGTGGTTTCCTGGTCCTTTTTGAGCTATGATCCTCTCCTATGAACATATTATAAGTACTTGAGACAAGTACCAGGAAATGGCATCATCTTGCCTTGCATGTGAACTTCCCGGAGACATTAAAGACTGAAAGAATAAATGTAATGCAAAATTTTCCCCAACTCAGTTCAGAAATCATATCAAACCATGGTTTGTGCTAACCATAGTTAAGAATCTATACCACAGGCACAGCAGGCTAACCATGGTTTAGAGCTGCTCATCTGCTTTCATTTTCCAGTTGCTTGGCACTTGGCTGTGTAAATTCACTCCAGCCTCCACAGCACAGCAGCCTCCACATGGACCTGGCTATGGTTTGTGAATTCAGATATAACAGCAACCAAAAGCTAGTGCAGGCTGTGATTAGGAAACCAGCTTCAGACCTTGGTTTGAGATGCTGATTTGACAGCCCCTCATAAATCATTGTTCGGGACTTGGCATGGGTTCAGGCTTAAGGACTGTTAGTAAAGCTGTGAAAAAAAGAACTCATTCACAGTGGAGCTGAGTTTCAGCAAGCACTTTATATCAATCAATCAATCAAGGTACTTATATACCGCTTTTCAACACGCAGTTCACAAAGCGGTTTACAGGCAAATAGTAATAATAATAAAGTTAAATGGCTCCCTGTCCCAAAAGGGCTCACAATCTTAAAAAAAAAAAAAAAGGCAGACCACCAGCAACAGCCACTAGAAAGACTGTGCAGGGGTGAAGAGGGACAGTTACTCTCCCCCTGCTAAATATAAGAGGAGCACCACTTGAAAAAGTGCCTCTTGTCCAGTTAGCAGGGGTTATGAACACCATGTGCTGCAAAAGAAAAGCAAAAGAAGCATAGCACTTGATCACAGCCACTTGGGCAGGAAAACCTCAAACAATAAGGCAGGAAAAGAATCTGATGAGAAGACCAATCGAAGTAGGAGAGAGCAACCCACCAACCTTTCCAATAGGGCCTAAGTAACAGCTCCCCCTACTGGTCACCCACACCCACAGTACAGGTCTAGCTTGCATACTTTCACTCTTACAAGAACAAATAATTGATTTGGCATTATGTCTGAAGGTAGACTCTGTGTCATGGTTCCAGTTTTCAGCAGTAGGGGTTGTATTTGGTGGTCTCCTGGTCCCTTTGGAGCTATGATCCTCTCCTGTGAACATATTCCTAACTTTTGAGGAATTTGGGGTATGTGTGTGCACATGTGTGCAAAGCATTACAAGCCATGGTATGTTTTCATGGTATGTTTCCACCAGCATATCCCAGTTACTATACACTGGGGTGAAAAAAATGCCTAGTGTACATGCTTGCTTTTCTGGAGACACAGATGTTGGATTAAGCCACTCTGGATTCCTATGAAGCTACAGCATGAAATCTATGTAACCAGCAAACAAGGAGGCAACAAGCAGGAACTGGAGATGCCAGTGGCATTTCCAAGTCATTGAACATTTGATTAGCTGCCAGATGCTGATTTAAAGTCCCAAATGCCACCTCCTGCTCTCTGCACGAAAGACTTCTAAGAAGAAAAGGGCCCTCGTTCCAGAAAGGCATTTGAAAGAGCCGCAAAGCTTTTAAGTCCCCTTGAGTGGTGTCCAATGTATTGCACGCTGTATATTCGGACTTGCTCTTTGCCCCTCACTAGTGATGGAAATGAATGATGAATCTCAGCTCTGCTGACTTCCATTTTGGGTTGAGGCATCTGGGGCACGGTAAAAACCAATACTTTGTCACATTAACACCTGGCCCTGACAGCCTACCAGGATGCTGTTTATAAATAGAGATCCTCCCAAGAGGCATAGTCTTACCTGAAACAGCCGCATGTGAGTATTAAAAGCCATGATTCGTGCCTTTCCATGACTTGGCCTTGTTGATTTTTTTGTCCCCCATCTGGAGGAGGAGGCAGGAAGTATTTCTTTCAGTGGTCTGTACAGTATTTTGTGGGAGTTCTAGACAGCATTTGTGGGACTACCTTCTTTGGTCCAGATCAGTGGTTCCCACTGTGAGTCGGGCCCACCAGTAGGTCGCGACCAATTTCAGGTGGGTCCTGAAAGCACCTTGAGCAGCCATATTGAACATTTGGGAAGATGGGGTGCTGAAAAGGGAGAGGAGCTGTGCGGTGGTTTTGCTTGTGTCAAGGTTGTAAATAGGCTTTCTTCTTTCTGAGGGAACAATCCCGAGCACCTGTTTGCATGGCTGCAACATTGTTGCATCGACACAAAACACATAGTGCCAACGTGGGAGCCCCAAGCAGCACCCCTGCATCCAGTGATGTCATGCAGGGGGGACGCGGGGGGAACTCAGTTCCACTAGTTTAAATTAGGGCTGACTCCGCCCACTTCACTCTCCCTCCTCCCCCCCTCCCAATTCCTCTGCATAGAGCTTTTCTTCTTGGTTGGCTGGCACTCAGAGGGTTAAAGGGAGCGACTCCGGATTCCTAGGGAGGCGAAGGCAGTGATGTCATTCAGGGGGAACGGACCAGAACGGGCGTTCCGGATCCTAACGGGCTCCGTGGCTGGTTCCGGGTTCCCGACAAGTGCTAATCAAAAGTGAGTTCCTGTTCCTAAATCATTTGAATGACACCACCATCGGAGCCAAGTGGCAACCCTACATCAATGGGAGATACGACGTGTAGTCCTCATCATCCTCACAATCCCTTCTTCAGTGTATCCCCCTTGTAAGATTAATTGCTGACTGCAGCTTAAGACGTCTGCACAGACCAAGCGACATGAGTGACTGCACAGCAGTGGCTTGAACAAAAGAGTCTGTAGCAGGGACACCAAGCAGGCATGCTTTAAATAGGCCTCCGGAGAGGGAACTGAAACCCAATCTCTTCTAAGTTGCCATAGCCACACG
The DNA here is from genome assembly GCA_029204185.1 of Lerista edwardsae. Taxonomy (NCBI): domain Eukaryota; kingdom Metazoa; phylum Chordata; class Lepidosauria; order Squamata; family Scincidae; genus Lerista; species Lerista edwardsae. The sequence continues at coordinate 48,558,300 of JAJKFI010000003.1, forward strand.
CAGCACTGCAAATATAATGGAAACAAACTCGTCCCTTGATCGACTGACCAAATTGGGCTTCCTTGTGCCCAGGAAGGCTTCAGCTTCACAAAGCTGACCCCGAGCTGTTCTGCTGCAGCTCTGACTTGGAGTTGGAGGAGGCCTTCAGAGCCACCCCTTCCTGCCTAGTTTGCAGCACCAGATCAGGTATTAGATGCAGTATTAGACCCGCGTGAATTAGATCGGGACGCGCTCCCTTGTGCCCCCCTCTGTGTTTTGTTTATCTGAATGGGGGTTTAATGGGGTCTAATTATAACTCCTCTGAAGTGGGTCGAGAGAGAGTGGCTATGAATAGATGTGGCAAAAATAAAACGGCTTGATGGACTGGCCGACCTGTTGGCAGAAAGTGAACATGCTGGCCACGTGGGCTCTGGAGCAGCTGTTATCACCTATGTGACAATAAATAACCAAAGGGAAAGGGCTGGATCACACTGGCTTGGAGGGAGAGGGGAGGAAGGAGAGACAATACTTAGTGGACAGCCCATCAACAAAGATGCCGGTTGGTTGGTTGGTTGGTTGGTTGGTTGGTTGGAAAGAAAACCCTACTGTCCAAACTCCTTCGATGCAACATTCTGATTGGGAATGCCTATTGGTTGTATCCTACCTAGCACTCGTGCCGGCAGAATGTATGTTCTGCTGTTGCAGGCTGCCACAAAGCAGCTATAAAGGGCTTTGGGACAGCACTAGCTGTTGGTGCACCGGTGGGAAGGCCAAAGCCTTCCTGTGTGCACCGGTGGGTGCTGGGAGGCCAGCCAGAGCAGGTGAGCGCAGCACAGGGGGTGGCAGGGGTGGGGGGGGATGGGGTGGAACAGGATGTGGTGGGGATAGGCAGATCAGTACATGCCAAATCCAACCCTCCTTCCCGGGCTTGATCTGCCTGCACAGATCAATGTGGATTTGTGCCAGCGGTATTGGTGGTGCAGGACCGCATTGCCCCATCGTGGTTTCTGTGCTTATCCCAGGGCAAGGGGATAATGTCCCCTTATCCCGAGCAACCAATAATCCTCCTTAGGATGCAGCAGAAGCCGCACCAACATCAGCACATCATCACACAGGGATTTAGGTAGGATTGGGTGGCTTCATCTAGTAATCTCCTGGCATACAGCAGATGCTGTGGTTATTTGCCACACCTTCTTGGCTCAAGGTAAAAAAAATTTCCAGAATGCGTTGCCTTTTGCAGTCACAATTCACTGACAAATGATACAGAAACTATTCATCTAAGGCAGTGGTATTCAAACTTTTTAGACTGGGACCCATTTTTTAGAATGGCACTTGTGTCGGGATCCACCAGAAGTGATGTCATTAACCTGCAAGTGATGTTGTGACAGGAAGTGACATCATCAAGCAGGAAGTGCTGTCATTGTAACATAATAAATGTTATGTTACACTCCTGAAATGTAAATTGGCATTCTTGGACTGCAGCAATTGTACAACCATGAAAAATCCCTGACAGAAAGCACGATCAGGACAAAATATTATGTAAACGCACTGAACTAAAAACAAAATTTAAGAAAAACCCTCACTTGAAAATTCAAACTGTTAACACTCACAAAAAGAATATAACAAGAGTAAAATCTGCAGTTTCCAAGATGGCTGCTCTCAGCTTTCTGCAACCCACCTGACATCAGGTCAAGACCCACCAAGTGGGTCCTGACCCAGATTTGAATAACACTAAGGGATTCATTATGTGATGGACTTCCTAATTCATTCTTTTTCAACAAACTGCCAAAATCTCTGGAGGACATAGGGTCTCTTTAAGGAAAGGCCGGCCCTGGGATTACCTGTACATGATGACACCAAAGTTCCCATCATAGTGACTCTGCCGTCTTTCATCCTATCCAATCGATCATGCATTTCTCTTTACAACTCTTATTAGCCATCAACAACTTGCCAACGGTGGGAGGCTGGCACTGGCCTGGTGCCAGGGTAAGGCCTTCCTGCTGGTGGTGAAGGTGCTTTATGGCAACTTTATGATAGCAACATGGGCGGTACACTCATATTGCCCGTGCTAAACTTAGGGCTAATCGGGCCCTAACTGTTGTGAGAATTCACAACTATCCACTGTGCACCACTTATCACACTGTTGAAAAAGGCAGGAATGAGGGAAGGGCAATGAAGGGGGTAGGATTTGGGGGTACCTGCTGGGAGACCCAGCCTAGAGATGGAGGACACTGGAACAAGTTTTTTATTGCTGAAGCCTGTGGAAGGGAAGATTAATGGGAAGTCCAAGACAGCAAGGATGCCACGCAGTGAAAGCCACACAATAAAAGCATGGGAATTGACAATCCAAGTTCCCATATATATGCACAATTTGGATGATTCAAGGACTTATTCCTTTTGGGGAGTTTGATGAGCTGAGTAAATACGTTGTCGACCAGCTGCAATGTGTGTAACAGAATTTCTGGCAAGGCCACAACCAAAGATTTCACAGTAATCCAATCTGGATGTAAGAGAAAGACGTCTGATCTCCTTAGAAGACGTCATGCAGCATTTAGTCCATCTCATATTTTGCAGGTGATAAAATGTGTTTTATTGGGAGTTTTTTCTTACCATGCTGATGAGCAGCAAGTTGCAAATCCAAAATAACTTGGAGGTGGCTCAGAGTTGCAAATAGAGCAGTCAACAGCAAATGCTTGGGGGGGGAAAACCTAGCGGTTGAATTTGGATGTACGTTTTATGTGGTGTCAAGAATGAAACTGTTACAGTAGCTCTGTCTCCAGAAGGAAAGCAGGAACATCTCTTTTCCACTGGGAGCTTTTGGGCATTGCCTTTTCAAGAACAGACCTGATTAGTCTTGATTATGGATTGTAGATTGTTTGACTGTGGATTTTTATGCTTTTAATTTGTAATTTAATTTGTAATTGTATTCCATAATTTGTAATACAGACGTGCCCCAATAACCACTGATTTGGTATGCACGGTTTCAGTTATCCACAGATACCATGGATGCTGGGACGTCTGTTAAAAAAGAGAGGGGAACAGAAAACCAACCTCTTAGAGCGCAGTCCTAAACTGCGCTGGAACAGCAAGGCTGGCCGGCCTGCACTGTATCCAGTGCAGCTTGGGAGCACTGTGGAGCCTCCCCGGGGCAGGGGCACATTTGTTCCTCCGATCTGTGCCTGCTGTATAAAAACAGGTGCAACCAATGGTGTCATTCAAATGATTTAGGAACAGGAACTCACTTTTGATTGGCACTTGTCGGGAACCCAGAACCAGCCACGGAGCCCATTAGGATCCGGAACACCCATTCTGGTCCGTTCCCCCTGAATAACATCACTGCCTTCGCCCCCCTAGGAATCCGGAGTCGCTCCCTTTAACCCTCAAGAAGAAAAGCCCTTTGCAGAGGAGGGGGGGAGAGGGAGAGTGAAGTGGGCGGAGTCAGCCCTAATTTTAACTAGTGGAACTGAGTTCCCCCGCATTCCCCCTGCATGACATCACTGGATGCAACGCTGAGGAAACTGCGCAGCCCAAATTGGGGCTGCACGCCTGGGGACAGAGGCTTGGATGCAGCCTACCAGCTGCAACCCAGCCCCGCCCTCTTCCCAGGCCAGCAGGCCTCCTGGTCTGCCCTCCCTTCACCCAGAATTGCTTGTGCACCAGCCAAGTTTGGCTGGGGATCCCTGAGATACAGGAAGTTCGTATCTTACTTAGTTTCTTACTCTTGAAACAACATCAGCCCTTTAAAAGCAACCGTACACTCTTGGAGCTGCTCACAGATGCTTCTGGCAAAACTGATGAAGGGTTGCTCTTGATTCCTTCAGCTTTTACTGGTATTATCTTCTGTGGATTGCAGAATGATTGCAAGAAGAGGGAAACAATTCTTGAAAGTTTCTATTCAGTTCTAGACAGACAGAAAAGTGAGTCCGGGAAACAGAAATCAGAACTAGTGGTCAGGAAAATGGTGGAAAGTTTTTTGGGGAAATGGTAGGTCCAAAAACGCTGCTTCGGAGAAATAAAACTTAAAACTGGCCATCTGTGAGCCCCGGCAGCTGGAACTGTGGTGCGTGGCTGGAAGGAAGTGTGTTTCTGAGGCCTAGCTGTAGTTCTATCATTGGCACCCACCAAGATGCTGAGCACAGCACAGCTGGCAGTTGTCTGAGGCAAGAGGTGGGGTTGAGGGTGGTGGGGTGAAAGAGAGACAGGGAAGGGGTGGAGGGAGGAGAGACAGGCAGACAAAGATGGGGGAGAGAGTAACCAAGGCAAGCAGAGGAGACAAGGCTGAGCAGGAGGGAACAGTGCAGTCCCTACCATTCACCCAGGAAGGGGCAAAGGACCCCAGGTGGCAGGCCAGTGGGGGCAGTGCGTGCTGCCGAGCAACCGCTGTGGGCTGCCACCGCCTGCCCTCTGGAGCCCTCCTGATGGCCAGGCAAGCTGCACATGGCGTCCTTGGGCCCTCTGAAGGTGTTCTGCAGCCTCTGTAGGGCCATTAAACAGTACTTCCGGTTTTCCGGCAAAAACCAGAAGTAATGTTTAAAGGCTGTCCAAAGGCTTCAGAACACTTTCAGATGGCCCAAAGACATCATGCTCTGGAGGCTCTAGGTGAGTTGGTTGGGGGGGGGTGGCTTGAGGGGGGCGGAAGTCTGCGGTCTTGACCCCAGGCAGCACATGGGCCAGGGACGCAACTGGGAGGGAAAGGGGATGTCCAGGGGACAGGAAATGGGGACAGGATAGGCGGGAGGTCAAAGATGCCAGGGGAAAAGGAAGAGGAGAGAACAAAGGGAGCTTGTTGGGGAATGCTTGAGGCCAAGAAAGACAGGAAGGAAGTGGCTGACCTGAAGGGCTGGGAGCCCCACTGAGAAGAGGAAAGCCAAGCAACCCCTTGCAAATTCCCTAGTGGAAGAAGCCCCTTGGGCAGAGGGCTAGCAGCTGGCACAGGGACCAGAGCACATGCAAGAAGCAATGCCAGGTAGGCATTGTGGTGACAGCGTGTGGGGCAGGAGGGATTCAGAGACTGCACTGGCAACCCCCCTTGTCTAAACAAATCTCTGCAGAACACCTTATGGAGCCTCTCAAAGTTCCTTTGGCCCCAGGTGGAGACAATGACATTCCCCAACCTCTAGGAGGCAGGTGTGCTTCTCTGGGAAGATGCTCCAAATGGCAGGGGCACTGCATCAGCTGGGCAAAATCCGGGAGACGGGGCTCATGGAGTCTTCTATGAGTGGGGCTGAGCCACAAATGAAAGCGAGAGCTAGAGGGAGCTGCTGCTGTTCAAAAAAGAGAGCTGGGAAGACGCTGAGAGAAGCTGATGTGGAAAGCTGAATCATGTGGACATTTCTTTAGTTGGAAATTCTGGCACGGTAGGAAACAAATGCAGGTAGGTTCAGCTGGATGATTTACACCTTGTTATTTTCTTACGCCATGTACATTTATAGTGGTTTTTTGTAACAGTTTTTTTTCCTTGCAGTTGCAATATTTTTTAAAATCTTTAGTAAACCTTCATTCTTGTTCATCAACCTTGGTTTCTGTGGGATGTTCCCAGTGGTGAGATTCAAATAAATTAACAACTGGTTCTATGTCCTTCAGGATGGCCTCTGCCTTTCTTCCCTCTCCCAACCTAAAATAAGCAACTGGTTCTGCAGAATAGGTGAGAACTGGCTGAATTTCACCACTGGATGTTCCCATCCATGTCAGTTCTACTCTACCCATTACTGGTAAGTGCCTAGAGCAGCTATTTTCAACGCTTTTCAATTTACGGCACACTGACAAGGCACTAAAATGGTCAAGGCACACAGTCAGTTTTTGACCACTGACAAGGCACACTGTGCTGTCAGTGGCGGGTTCACATCCCCATCAGCCCTGCTAATAAATGACCTAGCCCCAAGTTCCCACTGCACCCGTGTGGACCACTCACCGCACACCAGTGTGCCACGGAACAGTGGTTGAAAATGGCTGGCCTGGAGCATAAGCACACTATCTCCCCAAGTGGATGGCTGCTTTAGTAGATGCCATCATGCAAAGAACGTTTTCTTGGTGGCAGCAGGGAAGTCCACAGGAGGGAAAAAGTAAGAAAGGGGCTAAGCAAGTGGTTTTTGTTCACTTTCCCTCCCATTCCCAGCGCCAGCTACTGTAACTAAAGTGCAAGCTCCTGTCTTCTGTTTCTTTTCATTGGCCCCAATACACATAGACAACGGAACGTTAGTCACACTGACAGCAGGTAGTTTGGAGGAGAGCTGAATTCCAACCAGACTCTAAAGCCAAATCCTAGGCATGTTTACTCAGAAGTGAGTACCATTCTAGCCAATGGGGCTTATTCCCAGCCCCCCTCCCTCAGTGGCTGAGGCGGGGGAGGCCCTCCGCACAGTGAGACGACTGGCTTCGGAGCCTCAGAGTGTCCCAAAGATGGATATGTTGTTGTTGTTCAGTCGCTAAGTCGTGTCCGACTCTTCGCGACCCCATGGACCACAGCACGCCAGGCCTCCCTATCTTCCACTAGCTTCCTGAGTTCACCCAATTTCATGTTCATCGCTTCGGTGACACTATCTAACCATCTCATCCTCTGCCACCCCCTTCTCCTTTTGCCTTCAATCTTTCCCAGCATGAGGGTCCTTTCTAAAGAGTCCTCTCTTCTCATGAGGTGGCCAAAGTACTTGAGCTTCAGCTTCAGGATTTGTCCTTCCAGGGAGCAATCAGGCTTGACTTCCTGGAGGATTGACCGATTGGATCTCCTTGCAGTCCAGGGGACTCTCAAGAGTCTTCTCCAACACCATAATTCAAAAAGATGGATATAGAAGACTGCAATGGGCGCTCTTACATATCAGGTGGTGGGGATTCCTCTTTGGAAAAAGGGTTCACATCCACAATTGTGGGACCCATGGTGAGCAGCACTCCTCCTCCCCAAGCAGCCAGCACTCCTCCTCGAGTCACTCCTTTAGCACAAATTCTGTCAAGGTGGAACTGTACAGTGATGAAGAATCGAGCAGGCTGCTGTCGCATGACGACTACCTCCTTGAAAAGAGGCTTATTCCCAGGTAAGCACAGGATAGAATTTCAGCCTTGGGGCACAATCCGAACCTGGAGTAAGGCCAGTTAGGCCAGCACAAGGGCCAACCTAAAGCACATTTGGACCACTCTCAGAGACAAGGAGGTTGGTGCACGTCTGTGTGCCTCTCTGACTCCGAGAGTGGTGCAAACATATGTCACGGTGTCCCTTGTGCCAGCCAAACGTTGCAGCATGCAAAGGAGCTATGTGGCCTGTTTTCTTGCAAGTGGGCAACATAGTTCCGAGATGTGCAAGCTTTGCTTCGAGACTGGCTGCGGCGGCCGCAACCAGTCTCAACATGGTCTGTCAGAGCTATGCTACCCACTTCCAAAAAAGTGGGTAGCATAGCTCCAGGCCAATGCACAACCGGAAGTTATTGTGGTGATGTCATCATCAGAGTTGTAGCGTGGGGGGGGGGGGTTTGGGGTTAAAATTTATGCTCCTAAGGATTCACTTGAAGCTTGCAGTGTCTTGCCCCCATGGAGAACATTGATGTTCTCCTGGGGGGGGGGGGTTCTGACAGATTTGGCTCACCTCCCCCAGCTTCAACTGGCCCTCTGTTCTGGTGCAGGACATGATAGTACTTGATGCACTGGAACTAGGAGTCCCTGCTTTTATTTTCACAGTCTGGATATTTCTGCAATCATGTTGACCTGGCAACGACTGTAGAATTGATCCAGAACCATCCCCAATGCCCTTTGCTTCTTCCTGGAAACTCGGTGATTGATTAGCGACTTCGACCCACAGTTGCAAATTCTGTTTCTCCTTAACGTTATCTGAGATCCGGTTCACATAACCGTTTGCCCTCACTGATATGGGAGCCAAGCCTGATCCGTGCCACGTTGCAGTGGGCACAGGGCAAAGCGGCTGACTGATTGCTTTGCCACATGGCCAGGTGGCCTATTAGCCGGTGATGAGCTGAGTGTAAAAATACACAGCTCATCACAAGCTGTCCACCCACATCTCGGGACTTGCAGGGGATCATGTGGCTTGGCCCAGAGTTAAGCTGAAATGTTAAAGAGGGAGGAGATGGGGGGGGAGACTTAGACCTGTTAATTACGCCACCCTACTTTCTTCCCAGCAGGTCTACTTGAACCATGTTTAGTGAAAATGTTTCGACCACTCTGCTGTGACGGTTTCATCCTAAGGATAGATCCGTGTGTCATGACCGTTGAAATGTGTTTGTAGTTTAGGCTACTAAGCTGTTGCAAATTCTACAGTACAGAAAATATGCTGAGGCAGTACAAAGGGCTTAAGAAAGTCACAGGGCAAAGCTATGAAGGAGGGCAGAGAGATCAGACTCAGGGCGCAATCCTAACCTGCGGTTAGGCCAGCACAGTTAGGCCAGCAAAATATGGCCGGCACAAAGGACACTGTAAAGTATGTTTGGACCACTCTCGGAGTCAGAGAGGCCACAGACATGCACCATCCTCCTTAACTCTGAGAATGGTCCAAACGTGCATTACAGTGACCCTTGTGCCAGCCAAATGTTTCTGCCTTATCTGTGCCGGCCTAACTCCAGGTTCAGATTGTGCTCTCAATGCAATCAATGCGTAGCAGCAGGGTATTTAATTTCTTCGCTGTCCATTGTCGTTGCCAGAGTTTTAAGGTTTCACTGGCCTTTCTATCACCCTCTCTGTCCCTAACTATCTGAGGTTTCTCTTTTTATACGTGCCAAAGTATACACAGCCTGTTTCTCACATGGAAAGCCTATGAAACGGCCATCACATGTTCAGAGGCCTCTGCGTAGACTGTACTGGGGCAGCAGCTGATGGAGCCGACAGCTGCAGGTTGCCATCTTCCAACCCTCTCAGTGCCAAGGCCTGCCACTCAGTGATGTCATGCAGGGGGTACGCGGGGGTACGCGAGTACCGGTTTCTAGGATTACAGCTGGCCCCACCCATTCGCCCACCCACTCGCCGACTCCGCCCTCTGCAACGTTTGAATTTCCTGCATGTTTGAGTTGCCTGCATGTTCTCAGAGCCAGGCAGGCAGGCAGGCAGCGAGCGGAGCCTTTCCTTTCCTTGCCACTGAAAAATGAGTTGCTCTGGGGTTTTAACATGATGCCAGGCCTCCTTAACATGTTCTGGGGGGGCTGTGGAATACTGTTGCAACTGTTGGGTCAGTTTAAAATCATCTGAGGCCTCAAAAAGGGCTTTTTTCATGTCACTTCCTGCCACGACATCACTTCTGGCTTATGACGTCACTTCCGGTGGGCGGGTCCCAACACGTGCCAATCAAAAGTGAGTACCTGTTCTTAAATCATTTAGATGACACCACTGCTGCCACTGTTCACTTAGTCCTCACACTGTTCCAGCAAACAGGCAGGTTCGTAGATGTAGGCCTCCATTTCCTCATTCCATCCACTGCATCTTCTGCAATCAGGACCAAGAATGCTATGCATGCCACCCACTCTTGCTATGGTGCCACTAGCTAACTGTAAAGGCAATGCTCACACAATGTGTGTGTGAGGTGGGGTGACCAGGGCAGTATTATTCTCTAGAGTGACTAAGCTGAAGCCTAGGGGCCCTGCAGGGACTAAGGCCTGTCAATTTGACACTGTTACCTGTGCCCTAGCCCACCCTGATGGTGGAGCATAAGCAGTGATGTCATGCAGGGGGAACGTGGGGGAACTCAGTTCCACTAGTTAAAATTAGGGCTGACTCTGCCCACTTCACTCTCCCTCCTCCCCCTTCCCAATTCCTCTGCAAAGAGCTTTTCTTCTTGGTTGGCCGGCACTCAGAGGGTTAAAGGGAGCGACTCCGGATTCCTAGGGGGGCGAAGGCAGTTATGTCATTCAGGGAGAACGGACCAGAATGGGTGTTCCGGATTCTAACGGATTCCGTGGCTGGTTCTGGGTTCCCAACAAGTGCCAATCAAAAGTGAGTTCCTGTTCCTAAATCATTTGAATGACACCACTGAGCATAAGGCCTGTCACTCATGACAGACAGCTGTGAGCAGCCTGCCCTGGCCACAAGGAGCCAAGCCATGGAGCTCCTGCAAGCTCCTCCTGTAGCACCCAGGGATGGTCAGCGAGCCAGGGCCAAGCAGCACCTGTGTGGCTGGATGCTTCCAGTCTCGCTTCTGGGGGCAGGGCGAGTGGATGTTGCAGGGCTGAGCACTGTCAGTGTGCCGGGGCTGAGAGGTGCCTGCGCACTCGGCCAACCACCAGACCAGCTCCCAGAGGCAGGTGGTGCAACACCCCAGCCAGCCAGGGCTCCCAGCAGTGCCAGCTGGACCCGTTGCATGAGCTGCTGGCCAACTTGGGACTTGGGGGAAGATAGGGGAGGAAGAGAGGGATGCATGCAAAGAGAAGAGCAGTCACAAGGGACTGTATCTAGGGATAGGAGCGAGCCCTCCTTTTCCTGAAGAGTTTCCCAAAGTACCTGAAAGCCTAGGGGCCCAGCCATGGGTTAATATGGTCCTGGGGATTACTTTAATGAAATCCAGATGCTGACAGAGGCAGCCAGCAGGTGGGTTTGACAGATTTGCAAAGACCAGATTCCTGCACAAGAGAGGCAAATGGAGGGAACGGAACACTACTATGGAGGAGGAATGATGTCTATTATAACCACAAGCATTTTAAAATAACCACTAATTATAACCACTGATAAAATAACCACTGATAGGCAGGAGGTGTGGACTGATAGTTGAGCTGCTGGTACTGCCTGAAGCTAAGCAGGAGAATCTGTGGTTTGCTTTTGGATGGGAGACGAATGCCAGGCTGGGACAAGCTGCAGTACCTGTGGTGGCAGAACAGAGTCGTTGTGGAGCTGATTAGCTCACTGCAACTGAGAGTTGCAGGGGATGTGCAGGCAGGCCAGCCGGCAAAGAACGGAATACGACCTTGAGGGCCTGTCCAGGCTTGACTTGCAATTGCCTGCTGAGGCTTGATGGCAGGCAGCCAAAGGAGAGAACCACACCGTGAAGGCTACATCTGGGACTGAGGATTGGCGGGACATAAGAATACTGTAGATTTGTAAAAACCCCATTGAAAAAATAGTGGTTCAGACTAGCCTGCTCATGTAAGCCACCTTGGGCATTTGCTTTGGCATGGGAAAGGCGGGGATATAAATTCTTCAAATAAAATAAAAAATAAACTATATTCACTGATAACGGATGGTGAATTTTCCTAACCATTTTGTTCCTTAGTGACGTTTGAGCATTGTTTATAAAGAGGTGAGCAAATGCTGATACGGTACAAAATGGGTTTTAAAATATGCCTTTGAAGTGCCTCCTGCAAATATGAGTCACCAAAAAGAGCTGTCTCACCAAAAACTCAATTAAGCGATGGGACGCAGATTGTTGGGTGCTTTGGGTCATGATGAGAATGGGTGGCTCCTTACCTCCCATAATAGGGAGGGAAGAACTGAGAAGCAGGTCTTAAGAGCCACAACATTGGCCACATCTTTACTACAAAATATGTTCAAATAGCAATTTCTGGTCCATGCCAACCAGTCTTGGGTGTCTACTGGATCCAAAATCCTTCATAACATGTTTTTCTTTAATGCTTTCCTTTAATGAAGGAGAGAGTGTGGAAGGTGCACCTGCAGCATCTAACTCTTAATAAAAAAAAATGAATTATATATGGCCTGAAGTGTGGCTTTTTGGCAAAAACACATAACACCACTTTCTGCACTTCTTCTTTTTGTAACAAAACAAAATACCCCCAAATCTGCAATAAAAACCACCCCAAAATGGGAAATCTGCAGGGTTGGACTGGGGGGGAGGGGGAAAGCATAGGTAATGACTCTGGCTGCATCCGCTGACACTATACCACCTATATCAGCCACCTAGTAGACTGCAATTAAAGCAATTATGATTTATAATTATAATTTATAAAAATGCACCCTTGGAATAAAAAGACAAACACATAACAATGCTTCCTGCACATTTCCTCCTTGGGAAAAGACAACATAAACAAAAAAAATGTTTAAGAACACCTCTCCCCACCCTGGCTCTTCGTTGGTTTTTGCTTGTTTTACTGTAGACATGTATTTGCAAGTGCCGAGAGAGGTGATGGGGAAAAAATGGGAATGCACCCAGTAATGGCATCTAAATGATTTAGCAACAGGTACTCACTTTTGATTGGCACTTGTGTCGGGGCCCGCCCACCAGAAGTGAGGTCATAGCCAGAACCCAGGAACCGCCCCCAGGAACTGCCACGCCTCCTCGGGAGGGAGCCCCAGGCAGCCTACCTGCTCACGCTGCTGCTGCCGTCGGTCTCCCTCACTCCACTGTTTGCCTGGCTCTGAGAACGTGCAGGCAACTCAAAACGTGCAGGCAATTCAAATGTTGCAGGGGGCGGAGCGGAGCGTTGACGAGTGGGCGGGCGAATGGGCGGGGCCAGCCCTAATCCTAGGAACGGGTACTCGCGTACCTCTGCGTACCCGCTACATGACATGTCTGAATGCACCCCTTTGGCATTTCTAATTAGGAGGGCCCAAGAGAAGGTGGTGTGACCTTAATCGGTTTGCTAATGATCTTTTGCTCTGCTGTTTCTAAATCAGTCTCTTGGGCTCGGTTGCTTTCAACCTTTCTTCACAGGGCAGGAGACAAACTGTTCTTTCATAGAAGATAAATCCCCAAAGAAATACGAGGCACAGCTGTCTAATTTAAGATTCCAAACAAGGAGAATAAAAGCATAAAGGGAATTGCATGCAAGGAAATAGATAATTTTCACCTAAACATTTAAATGTGTTGCAGATTGCAAGACAGAAGATTCTGATGGTGCTTTTTACCAGTATCAGAATCAAAATTGCTTTCAAATCAAAATTTCATCAGCTGTATTGAACAAAAGTTCAGTGAGAACTGGACACTTCCCAGTTTTCAGTATTCAAAGGCACATTAGTGCTAAACCTGGAGGGTCGGTTTAACTTTCCTGCTTAAAAGCCTCGGACAGACCACTTTTTGTCTCCTCTATGAATGTGTCGTGACATTCAGGGATGTGATGGCGCTGTGGGTTAAACCGCTGCTGCTGGGCTTTCTGACTGGAAATTGGGAGTTCGAGACCATGCAATGGAGTGAGCTCCCGTTGCTTGTCCCAGCTCCTGCCAACCTAACAGTTTGAAAGCACATAAAAATGCAAGTAGATAAACAGGTACCACTTCGGTGGGAAGGTAACGGCGTTCCGTGTGCTACGGTGCATAGTCATGCCAGCCACATGACCACGAAAGCTTGTCCTCGGACAAACGCCAGCTCTACAGGCTTAGAAACGGAGATGAACATCGCCTCCTACAGTCGGTCACGACTAGACCATTCGGTCGTGGGGAAACCTTTACCTTATGAATGTGTCAACCCCCTTTAAAAGCCATCTAAGCCAGCAGCCATAAATGAGGTGTGTTGTGAAGTCCTTTCCTGAATCTCCTGCCAATCACTTTCATTGGGTGGCCTTTATTACAGGAGAGGGAGAAAATTCTCCCCATCCACTTTCTCCATACTGGGCATACAGAATTTTATAAATCTTGAGCATGCCTGCTGCACCCAAGACTGCCAAATACAAACGTATTTGCCTGTTTGCTTTCTTGTAACTTGCTTGCATGGGAGCCAACACCTCACAAGATGCTCAAGGGCGCGCACGCACACACACGCACACACACGTCCCAGGAGTTTATATTCTGCTGCAAATAGAAATTTCTGGGGGGGAAACAAGTTATTCTGCTGAAGTGACTAATTCTGCTGAAGTCAGTCCTGTGTGTGTGTGTGTGTGTGTGTGTGTGTTTTAATTTAGTGAAGGTGAGAACAGCTGGGTCTCAAGCCAGAGAGTTTGTGCTCTCTGGTGTATATACGTGGGCTGCCCTGTTCAAGGGAGGTAGGCAGAGGGGCCAACGAACACTCTTGTCAAAAATAGAGTGATAGGGTTGAGTGCAAAAATGGAGTGATTGGGTCTGAGTGCAGTGATGTCATTCAGGGGGAATGGACCAGAACGGGCGTTCCAGATCCTAATGGGCTCCGTGGCTGCTTCCGGGTTTTGTTTTGTTTTCAACATTTGAATTTGAACTCAAAAGTGAGTTCCTGTTCCTAAATCATTTGAATGACACCACTGTCTGAGTGCAACTGAGGGTGCAATCCTAGCCAACTTTCCAGCACCGGGGTAAAGGCAATGCAGCTCCAAGGTAAGGGAACAAAAATTCTCTTACCTTGAGGTGGCTTCCATGACTGCCCCACAACTGCAGGAAGCAGCACATGCCCCATTGGCACAGCTATGTCAGTGCTGGAAAGTTGGTTAGGATTTGAGCCTGAATCACTGCTGGTGCTAGAGCTGGTGCTGTGGGTCGGGACCCACCAGTGGGTTCTTGAGCAAAATTCAGGTGGGTCACAAAGCACCTAGAGCAGCCGTATTGAAAATATTGGCAAGGGGGGGAGGGCTGTGTGATTGTTTTGCTCATATCAAGTTTGCAAATAGGCCTTTTTTCTTTCTGATTCACTTTTCTATTGGAAAATGGCTGAGAAATCACCCAATTTATTGCTGCATTCTCAGGAAAGCAGCAGGCTCTAGCGTCACACTGATGGCACTTCTGGCCGTGATATCACTTCTGGTGGGTCCTGGACAGAGTGCCATTCTAAAAGGTGGGTCCTGGTGCTAAAATGTGTGAGAACCATGGCTCTACAGTATCTTCTGCACTGAGTTCCACGCTAGAAGACATAAATGCAATGTAATAAATAGAAACCAGTTGCAGGATCAAGAAGTCACAGCCTTGAGTCTCCTTGCTCCTTCTCTTCTTTCTTGATTGCATCTGCAGCTGTGCTGCGGATCAAGACCCAAACACTGATAATTCCAGGGTGGTAGTGGGGGTGAATGTTATCCACATCCCCCACCCAATAAAACCTATTGCCCCCTATATGGTGGGGCAATCCACCCAGGAAAAAAAACGTTACTTTTCGTTTTGTTGTTGTTAGCATTAATTTTGAATGTTGGCATCCGTTCTGAATTTAAAAGGAATGCCAGATTCAAATTTGTTTTCCCACCTCTCTCCCAAACAAGCTAATTTTAGTTTGTTGCTTGGAACCACAAACCGGTCTAGACACGTCCATGTATAAAGAGATACGTAACCTTTGGTGACTGTAGGCAAGAGGGTGTCCGAACAAGTGCACTCCCAGTCAAATTGATTTTGAACGGCAATGCCGTTCTAAGCATCCACACTGCTGCTTAGAAGCATCTGAATCGGAGAAAAGCTATTGTCAATGATGATTTGGAATACATTTTTTTATTCTAAATCCTTTTTTTGGTTGTTGATTGCAGGGTGATCTTTGCAAAAGAGAATGGACGCCATTTGGATTGTTTGAATTTTCCCAAGAGAGAAAGACAATTGGTCTTCTTAAATTTAACGCTTATTTATCAGCTGCCTTTTGGGCATTAACAACAGCCTTTTGGCGGTTAAAATATCTGAATAAAAACACAAAACAGTGCATTTTCCAGAAATTAAAAGAGATTTTCCAGAAATTAAAACAGACTACTTTTCCAATTAGAAGTAATACTGTGGCTGCATCTGCTGACACTACATCACCTGTTTCATCTACCTAAAGGTAAAGGTAAAGGTTTCCCCACGACCGAATGGTCTAATCGTGACCGACTCTAGGGGGCGGTGCTCATCTCCGTTTCAAAGCCTGTAGAGCCGGCGTTTTTGTCCAAGGACAAGCTTCCGTGGTCATGTGGCCGGCATGACTCTACGCCATAGCGCATGGAACGCCGTTCCCTTCCCACCGAAGTGGTCCCTATTTATCTACTTGCATTTAGGTGCTTTCGAACTTCTAGGTTGGCAGGAGCTGGGACAAGCAACGGGAGCTCACTCCCAACCTTGCGGTTGAAAGCCCAGCAACAGCGGATTAACTCGCTGCGCCACCACGTCCCCTTATTCATCTACCTAGTACACTTTTAAAGCATTAAAATTAAAAAAAAATGAGAACTTGGAATGAGAATGTAGAATAAAAACACCTAACACCGCAATTTTCTATTTTAATCAAGAAATGTTGGAAAAATATCACCAAAGAACCACACCCCTACTTGGAAGACAGCTTTTTCAGAACATCATAGAACATCAAAGTTGTATTGAATGCATATCAGACTTGCAATATGCAATTGCCAGTCTCTCAACCTTAGTAACCTCACAGAGCTGTTATGGGATAAAACAGGGAGAACATAAGAACATAAGAAGAGCCCTGCTGGATCAGGACAAAGGCCCATCTAGTCCAGCTTCCTGTATCTCACAGCAGCCCACCAGGTGCCCCAGGGAGGCACAAGACACAAAACGCTTGCATCTTGTTGCAATGGCACCATTTATATCTCCAAGAGGGGGTGACAAATCTATTATGCCCAAGTGCATGTAAGAGCAACTGTGTTCATAGGACTACCAAACAAGCGTGTTTAGGATTGTAGCCCATGAAGCTTACAATTTCAATCACCCAGGTCCTTCTCTTCCTCTTTCAGTGGCTTGATTTCCATATATGACACAGGATCCTATGGAATCTAACAAGGACTTTGAAGGAGGGAGGGAGGGACGAGAGCAGCCAGGAAAAATCTAATGGAATCCTTGCCCTACATTTCAATGGTGCATGACTGAACATAGTGAAAAAGATCTGCATCATTTTGAGGGGGGATACTGTATGTTCCCTTACCAATGTTCACTGAAGTGTGCTGCCTTTGCAGCTGCCATTCCTATGGTGAAAAAGGAGAAGGCCAGGACTGGTGGAGCTTGGGGTTGCCAGATCAAACATAAAATGTTGTTACAGGTTGATTATCCCTTATCTGGACTGCTTGGGATGGGAAGATGTCCAGATTTTGGATTTGTCTGGATTTCAGAATAATAATATAATGAGAAATGCTTCCCCTTGCTCTTTCCACTGTTACCCATATGGGTGTCTGCTGGCCTCTTTGACATTTTTCAACAATCTCTAGTCTCTATCTCTAGTATTTATATACCGCTTTTCAACACAAAGTTCACAAAGCGGTTTACAGGCAAATAGTAACATTAAAGTTAAATGGCTCCCTGTCCCAAAAGGGCTCACAATCTAAAAGAATGGAGAACACCACCAGCAACAGCCATGAGAAAGACACTGTGCCGGGGTGAAGAGGGACAATTGCTCTCCCCCTGCTAAATATAAGAGGACACCACTTGAAAAAGTGCCTCTTGCCCAGTTAGCAGGGGTTACAATGTCTGTACAAGTACACATCAAAGAGCAGAGAATGGAACTTCCAGCCTGTATGTGGGAATGAGCACAAGACCTTCTTTCTACAGAACGTTTTGGACAAAGATGTCAGGCTGTTGGAATTGTCTGGATTTTGGTTGTCCAGGTAAGGGGTAACCTACCTGCACAAGCAACATGATGTCCTGCGTAATACGTTGGCCAATAACAATGAAAGTTGATCAGTGGGCAATCAAGACCCTTCTTCATAAAATATCCGCAATGCCAGGGCTGCCGAACTAGCAGGATGTTAGAGCCACAAACAATAAACTTAGAGTGCAACCCTAACCATTCTGACCGACACTACACCCCCCTCCATCCTGACATCAGCCTTGATTTTGTGATCATCACACTTCACATTTGCCTGGTGTTTTAGAGCACTTAACCAGTATTTCCTTCTTGCAATCCTGTACGGTAAGTTAGGGCACCATCCTAAAGTGGCGCTGGGCTCACGCAAGCCACTTGCGTCAGCCCAGCACTGTTGCAAACATGCCATAAGGCAAGTCTGCGTTGGCGGGATGGGTGCTGGGCGGACACAGGCAACAGCATGCCGCGGACAGGCGGAAGTAACCCCCGTCCCTGGACCGCGCAGCCTCAATCTGGGTCTCTGCAGGCAGCTCAGACTCGTGCTAAACAGCAGATGCAGATCCAAGCAGCCTTATAGGGGTGGCTGGAGCCAGTGGCATCACTAGAGTTTGCGTCACCCGGTGCGGGAGGTCAGCGCGTCACCCCCCATGATGGAGCTCCTCCCCTCACACCATACAGAATAAATTACAATATCATGTGCACAACCTAAATGCAGTGTTATCACTAGGGTTGGTTACCCCCATCAACTTTATTTATTTATTTTAACTAGTTTAACAGGTTACCCAACAAATTAGTAACCAACAACAAAAAAAACAAAACAAACCATGGCCAAACACTCACACAATTAAATAAGAGTTCTAGTATTAGCTCTGCTACATGGAAATGAGAACTGACTCATACTAATGATTTTTTAAAAATTGCAATCTTTACATTAAGAAGTTGTATTTTAAGTTTTTAGTTCATAGTTTTTGATAGAATTAAGATATGACACTCCAGCTTTTTTCATTGAATTCCTTGTGAAATTCTGCATCCAACGGTATATAACATTATGGTGCTATTCCATAAAACTGCAATTTTAAAAAAATCACGATTTTTGCATTAGCAGTTTTATGTTGGGTTTTATATATTACACTCCATTTTCTCCATTGAATTCTGGTTGAAATTCCGCATCTGTATTTTTTAAAACCACGATTTTAGTAATTTTGGTCCCTGGTGGTGTCTCACACACACACACTTGTGCGCGTCACCTGGTGCGGCCCGCCCCCTAGCGATGCCACTGGCTGGGGCTTACCCCAGGGTAAGGGGACAAACATCGCCCCATGGTGAGCTCTAGAGCCAGCCAAAACTGCACTGCATACAGTGTGGACCTGCTGGACTGTCTGCACCAACACAGGCTAGGATTAGGCTGTTAGTCTTATTATCCCTATATTGCAAATGGGAAGGGGATTGAAGCTGAGAAACAGGCTTGTCTAAGAGAACCAAGGTGATCCCAAGACTAGAGCAGAGAATGACTCGCGTTCTCCTCCGTGCACCTGTGCTTCTCCCCACTCTCGAGACACACCCAGATACATACAACATGCTACTATCATACCTGTTCCAATATTCTTTTGCCGCCACCAGCAACATGAGCTTAGGCCCACATTACACAACCTTTTCTCAACTGGGGGAAGGTCTGTCTGTAAACTGACGGCCCTCCTGAACTGAGTTACTAGAGAGAGTGTCTTGACCGATGAGTCCTCTTGGCTGTTTGCCCTCCCTCTCATTCCCCACCCCTCTCATTGCCTCACTAGATAGTGTTTGGCTGAGTTAGGCTTAAGGAGATGAGGAGGCCAAGTGCTCTTTAGGTAATGAGCTTGGAAGGTTTGTTAAATCCAAAACAAAGGTGAATGTTTATTGGAATCCAAAGAGAAAAAAGGGTAAAGTGAAAGTCATATAAAAGGTAAAGGTTTCCCCACGACCAAATGGTCTAGTCATGACCGACTGTAGGGGGCGGTGCTCATCTCCGTTTCAAAGCCTGTAGAGCTGGCATTTCATCCGAGGACAAGCTTCCGTGGCCATGTGGCCAGCATGACTATATGCCGTAGCGCACGGAACGATGTTCCCTTCCCACCGAAGTGGTCCCTATTTATCTACTTGCATTTAGGTGCTTTCGAACTGCTAGGGTGGCAGGAGCTGGGACAAGCAACGGGAGCTCACTCCATTGCGCAGTCTTGAACTCCCAATTTCCAGTCCGGTTGGAAAGCCTAGCAGCAGCAGTTTAACCTGCTGCGCCACCACATATACAAATAGACATATACAAAAGTTGAAATTCTCAGATTCTATGCCTTATATTACTTTTTTCCCTACTCATTCACAGAGCACATTCCTAGCCTGGAGTTAGGCCAGCATAGTTAGGCCAGAAAAGTTTGGCTGGCACAAGAACCACCATAAAATGCGTTTGGACCACTCTCAGAGTCGGAGTCAGGAAGGACGGTGCACGTGTGTGTTCTGGCCGCCCTGACTCCAAGAGTGGTCCAAACATACTTCACCATGTCCCTTGTGCTGGCCAAACTTTACTGGCCTAAAGACCAGGTTAGGATTGCGCCCACAGAATTCCACACACACAGAACTTGCAGCCCTGTGCAATACAACAAGATTAAGTAAAAATAATGCACATTCAATGTGAAAGTCCGCTTGTTTCTTTATTAACTAGTACCTTCTGATGATTTGCAAAGATGACGGACTGTGTCTTGTTCAATTTAGCTCTGTACAATAGCAGAGCACAGAGTGTTGGATGGGAGGTTTGCACTAGTTCAGAGAGTATACAGTATACAGTTTCCTTCTGTGATAGTACTGTACCAAAGAACCGTCTCTTCCTTCAGATTTGCAGACCCAAATGGTACTCTCAGATTGTGAACGCTGTTGAACGACTGTACGGAAATCAATGCCTCTTCTTACCATCTTTATACAAGGCAACTGTATGTATGATCCATCTGGTCCAGATGAGAAAGCCTGGCTAATAATCAAAAGCAGCTGCCATACAGGTTTATTGGATGCTGCTGCTTCAATTACCCCCTTCACTGTAACCTTGAATGACCACCTTTCTAAGTAAAGGAAGAGCCTTGGCAGGCCTTCTAAGCAGAAGCTGTTGCTAATATGGCAGCCTATGAGGCTGCTCAGATCTGCGCCAGCAAAATAGCAGGCACAAGTCCACGTGGCCAGGAGTGGCCCAAATTGGGCTGCCCAGCCCTGTGAGGGGGTTTGGATACGGCCAGCGGCGTCATGCAGCCGGAACGCTGGGCAGGAGGAACAGGTGAGCGGCAGCCCGCCCATTGCATACCGCTCCGTTTCGCCATCTTCCCCGCCCCCA
>JAJKFI010000003.1:48588935-48624479 GCA_029204185.1 Lerista edwardsae
TCCCGATCCCATAGTCCTTTGCAAAAACCACTCTCTCCACGACACACACCACATCCAGTAACAAATCTGAGACAAAAGCTGAGCAGCAATGCACCAACCAGCAGCAATATGACTTTTTCCTACAAGACAGTTAAGTGGCCACAATCCAATATACATTAAAACTTGCTTGTCCATTGACATTAGTGAGACGAAGTGCATCCAGAACACCCAGTGTCTGAATTGGTTAGGTGGGATTTACATCCTAATAAATCTATGCAGGATTGCAGCCTTAACTGCCTTTGCCTTTGATACAAATACAAGCAAGATCAGGCAAAATAAATACTGAATTCCACATTCATAGAGCTTCACATAATTCTTGTACAGTTACGAAGTACAGGAAGCACAAATCCCATCCTTGGGGGTTGTCAAATTATGGTCTCCCACCATGTAATTTTTCAGCATCATAAAAATGTAAGGTCATTAAAGATCTGGCAAGATCTGTTCTTGAACTTGACCTTTACAGAGTGTTTTACAACTAGAGAGAAATTCAATTCCAAAGTGTGTTCAGAAGCTCTTTAAGGCTGTGTCTTTTGAGTTGGAAATATTTTTCCATCATACAACACCTGGTTAACATCATCCGCAAAATATAATCTATCTTTCTATCCGTTGCAATAGCAGATACCAAACTCTGTATGGCAGAGAACTAATTATATTGAGTGTATGTATGGATGCGCACACACACACACACACACACACACACACACACACACACACTCAAGCAGCAGATTGCAAACAGTTCACAATGGTGTTTATTGCACTTCTCTATATATAGCAAATCCAGTTTCATGGAGGCTTTGCTTTGAGAGCTGTTTGATCTGCCTTTTCATCACCATGTGATGGAAAGCAGTATCTTTGCCCCACAAGGCAAGCCAAGGAAGAAATATCCGCTAAATTTGCAGAGCATGAACTGTAGCTCCTCTGACCAAATATAGGTAGTGAGGTCTGTCTTTAACTTGGCAAACAGCATTAACTCCATAAAAAAGCCTGGCTACTTTGCTATGGAAGGGACAATGCAATATTTCAATCGGAGAAACCAACAGAATAAATATGACTGCATTTGTTCAGTTTATTATTTTTCTGCTACTTTAGAAGCGGTGGCCAAAAAGTATGCGGTTTCATGTTACTTGCCAATGCTAACCTGTGAGTGTACAGAGACATTACAGAAAGGGATAAAGTAAGCATGACTAAGAGCGCAATCCTAACCTGGAGTTAGGCCAGCACAGTTATGCCGGTACAAGGGCCACCGTAAAGTGCGTTTGGATCACTCTCAGAGTCAGGGAGGATGGCGCACATCTGTGTGTTGGCCTCTCTGACTCCAAGAGTGGTCCAAACACACTTTATGGTGTCCCTTGTGCCAGTCAAACTTTGCTGGCCTAACCATGCCAGCCTAACTCAAGGTTAGGATTGGGCCCTATATCTGTTAAAATTTTGATGTATTGCAAAACTGGTTACTTCTCAGCCTTATAATATTGGTGGCTGAAGTGCTGCCTTTTGTGCTGCATTGCAGTGTAGGTGGAATGTCCATCTCATCCACCAAATATAGTATGCATGAGGACTGCATTGATATTGTGAGCCACCTTGGTTGCCCCAATACTGGGCAACACAGCTGGTTCTAGGAGTGGCATGGCCCAATACAGGGCATTCTCGCAGGGGCCCCTTTCACCAAGAAAAGCACTTGTGGTGCTGTGCACGGCAGCTAAAAATAGTTGACATCAATTGCTTCCAGGAGGCCCATTTTGGGCAGTTTGGAGGCAGGGGCAGGTGGGAGGGCCCAAGGTAAAGCTGCTCTGCTTGCCCCAGTGACCCATAGATATCCTGGCTGCATCAGCAGGTGATATGCTCTCTGCCCTGATGTGCTGGGCCCAATGTGATGACATTGGCCATATTGGCTTAATGTGACCTGCCCTACGGGGCAGAAAGGCGGGAAAGAAATTCTATCATCATCATCATCTCATAATGATGTCTCATTTCCCAATGCACATTAAGTACAGATACACATCTGCGTTGCAATCTGCTCTGTACATGTAATTCCCAAAACAGGTAGTGATTCTACGCCCAGTGCTTGCTGGATTGCAACAAATGTGTACTTTTAGAATCCCAGTCCATATTTGGGTGAAGGAACAAAATGATAGTGCATTTGGGATTGGGTGAAGGAACCACACTGATAGTGCATAATGTGAACTGAGCATCATAAGAAGACCAATCTTGTCCAGTATCCTGCTTCCCTCAGGGATCAATCAGATGCATCCCAGAAACCTAGAAGCAGCAGTAGCATAACTATGGGGGGCCCTAGGGGATCAATTCGCCCTGGGTACCATGCCTTGAGGAGATGTCAACAGGGTGCCTTTCAGAGGAGACTTCAGAAAGGCACTTCTGGTTTGGGTGAAAACTGGCAGTGCCTTCCTAAGGCCCCCAGGAGGCCTCCTGAGGCCAAAGTGTGTATGTAGGGGGTAGTAAAAATTGATGGAGCCTGGGTGCTAGGTGCCCTAGCTAGGCCACTGATAATCAGGATTTGGAGGCAATAGACCTCCTTGACTATTGATCTTCAGCAGCTTCTGCAGAATCAGCCATTCATAGGGGGGAGTCTGGTTTGTACTGCAGGCTATCGCAAGGCAGGTCTCACACCACACCTCCACCATGGGACTCCAGTGCAGTGGTCTTCAACCTTCTTTGTGCCGCGACCCCCATAAATAAATATTTAATCTGAAGTATGAGGCTAGGGACCCACAGTCAATTCCACCACCATCCCAGGACTTGATCTGTCCCATCACCACCCACCCCCTGCTCCCACCTGCCCCATTTCCCCCCACATCAGGCATCTTTACAACAACTTTGTGAGGTGGTAGCCTGAGCTACTGGGCTGGCCTTAGACGTTGCGGAGAGAAGAGGCTGTGCAGGATTATTTCAAGAGCTCCGTTTTGATAAAGCAGGGCCATTACTGAATTGGGATCCAAGCCCTCTCTGGCACAGGCTGCGAAAATGTGCTGTGACTCCAAAAATGAAGCCTTATGACCCGATTGGGTCCCTGTCCCACAGATTGTGGGACAGCCTAGGACACTGGGCTGGAGCCAGGCTATTTTGTGCCCTATTTGCACCTCTATTTGTAAAAATTTTAAAATAAAACTTTGTAATTTACTCAGCGGTGTCATCCGGCAACGAGCTGCCGGAACGCTAGGTGGGACTTACCGCCTGATTGGCTGCCCGTCCATGATGTGTTGCCGCCTGCCCGCCTGCCGTGTGGGCACCCCTGGCTTTGGAGGAGGTGCCCGCTTGCCTGGGGGGCACGCCAGGTGCCTGGGCAAGCAGCGGAGGGGCGCGCCAACCGGAGGGAGCCCGCACGGTGGGCGGGCAGGCGGCAACACGATACGGACAGCCTGTCAATCAAGCGGTAAGTCCCACCTAGCGTTCCGGCAGCTCGTTGCTG
Organism: Lerista edwardsae; assembly: GCA_029204185.1. NCBI lineage: Eukaryota > Metazoa > Chordata > Lepidosauria > Squamata > Scincidae > Lerista > Lerista edwardsae. Next base: position 48,592,399 of record JAJKFI010000003.1, read on the forward strand.
GATGACACTACTGAATTTACTCCACAGCAGTGTTTTGGTATTGATTCCATTGTGTCAACCCCTGCTAACTGGGCAAGAGGCCCTTTTTCAAGTGGCGTTCCTCTTTTATTTAGCAGGGGGAAGAGTAATTCTCCCTCTTCACCCCTGTGCCTTTTCTAGTGGCTGTTGCTGGTGGTGGTCTGCTTTTTTTTTTAGATTGTGAGCCTTTTGGGACATGGAGCCATTTAACTTTAGAATTACGTTTTGCCTGTAAACCACTGAAAAGCGGCATGTAAATACTATTGATTGATTGATCCTGACAATATAAATTGTCCGTTGCATTTCTTACATTGTCAAACAAGCTAATTGTGTTGGACAAGATTAGCAGTCTTGCTAATCTATAAACCTGGGCCCCTCAAAGGTCAGTACTGCACCCATCTGTGGTCTGCACCCATCTGTGGTCCTAGGCGGCTGCCTGGTTGGGCTAATGATGGCCCCGGCCCTGGTGGTGCAACCCTGGCTGAGTGCACAGGTCATAAGAATTGCCAGTGGCAGGAAATAAGCAGCAAGCTAGCAGCCGAAGGGACGGAAATCCCAGCATTTGGATAGCATGAGCAGCTGACCCAAGTGCCAGGTCTGCTGGGACACTTCAAAGCCCACCCAGGTGCTTGATGTCAGACTTCCCACCCATGCTGCAACTGTTCATGACTCCATATGCCTTTTGCTGCCCTCCCGGTGTGTCGCTCGGTCCAAGAAAGGAAGGCATTGCTTTGGAGGGGTTGGATGGAACAGAGGAAGGACAGGCCAGAAAGATTGCTCACTTCCCCACCCACTGTCCAGGATACCTCCAAGAGTGAAGGACAGCATTGCAACACCCGACTGCCCACACTTTGACTCCCCAGGTATCCGAACCATTTTACCTCCCCTATGTCGTCGTCATCACAGTATAATCCAGGGATAGTATAGGTCTTTTCACACATACAGAGCTGATAACAAATGTCTGCTCATACTGGACACCACTGCAATGATTTGCCATCATGTTTGGAGGCACCTTGTTCTTCTTGAAATCAACAAGCCCTCCAACTCTTCAAATACCTTTTGGCGGAGCAGGATAGACAGCTTTAGAGTTGCACAGAAATTGGCTTGAACAGGACCATTAAGCAAGGAGCTGAACTAGCTTAAAATACGACGCAATGAATTTGTGTACTATAGAAAGTATACAAGAATTGTATTTCTGTATGTTTCACTGATTCGATATCGACATTTTCAGTTATCCATGGATAGTGGAACGTCTATTAAGAAGATAGGGAAATGTTAAATTAATCTTTTTTTCCTTGTTTTTTTTCCTAGCAAAACCACTGATGTTCCCCTATTTTTAAAAGGCATCCCTGGTATCCATGGCTTCAGGTATCCACAGTGGAACAGAACCTCAGCAGTTACTGGAGTGTGCCTGTACTGAGATATGGATGTGGAGATAGACCATGGTCATATGGTCATTAGAGCAGAAGTTCTCAAACGTTTTAGCACTGGGACCCACTTTTTAGAATAACTATCTGTCCAGGACCCACAGGAAGTATTAATGAAGTGATTTCATGGCTGCAAGTGCCATCATTATGACGCCAGAACCTGCTGCTTTCCTGAGAATGCAGTAATCAGTTGGGTTATTTCTCAGCCATTTTCCAATATCAAAGTCAATCAAAGAAAAATGCTATTGACAACCCTGACACAAGCAAAACCACCACACGACAATCCCCCTTTCCATCTTCCCATATTTTCAATGATGGCTGCCCTAGGTGCTTTGCGACCCACCTGAAATTGGCTCGCGGCCCACAGTTTGAGAACCACTGCCTTAGAAGAAATGCAAAATAAGGTCAATGTGTTACCAGACTCACGTAATGTGGCCCTTTGCTTTTTATTTTTTCTAAATAGAGTTCTGGAACCACAGTGGGGTGGTGGTGGTAGGAGGCTTTTACTCTTTGCCTCCACCATGGTTTTCACTCCTATCACATGCTATTTTTGGGGGGGGGGAGGGAACCTTCCATCAAGAGCCAAGAGCTAAAGCCTTCCTATCCCACTACCACAGTTTTGCATCGTTCTAGCATGCTATTTGGAAACAGACAAAAAAGGGTTAATGATGTATCTCAATATATGTAGCTTTGATCGGCCATCAAAAATGCTAGAATATCGTATTCTTATCAGTGTTTTTACCTATACAGATAATTTTTCTATCTTCATTAAGGCTGCAATCCTATTCACTGTTACCCAGGAGTAAGCCCCATTGACTATAATGGAGTAGACATGCAGAGGCTTGAGCTGCAAGTCCCAAATATTTGGACCGTTTCTACTGTAGATTTCCACCTTCTTAAAATGATCTTTCTTGCAATAAATGTCTTAGCCCTTTGTCCATGTCCTGAAATGACATTGCGTGTGTGCAAACCCAACATCACCTGTATTCAAAATCTGTTCTCGATGGCATCTACTGCCCAGGCTTGAAATGTAACTTCGGTTTCAGGAAAGCCAGCTATTCCTATAAATATTCTTTCACACCAGCGGCACTGTAAATTCGAGCTGGTTGCAGTAAAGATTGTTTGGCTATCGGAACAGCAGGTGTTTACCTCTTAATTAGTTTGCAAGAAAGGCATTTACACCAAGAGCAAGTAAGAGAAAGCCTTCTGCTTTCTGGAAAGGGGGTTGAAACTAAACACAGAACGAAGAGGGAGGCTGCAAAAGGTTAACGATTTCATCCCTTCATCCCACTGCGCTCAGCGTATTTTCAAGAGCATCTGGGCCCCGATGGTGTGACTTGATTAAGGGGAAAGGCAGTGCTTTTTTGCAGGTGTCATTTCACAAGTGCCTCTTTCCCTGACACTAACAGGGTCTCGGTTACATGGCAGCAGATTGGACAGTGTAAGGCAACATGCCAGAACTTGATCTTTTCTCCTCCTGGACAGGAAATGCAGCCTCCCCTTCTAAGGGGCAATGTCAGGCCTCTAAATCCTTTTAATCTCAGTCAGGTTAAGGTCTTGAAACCTGTCCAGGTTTACAGTTCCATTCCTTGGAAGAAGGTCTCGCTGGCAGGGAAAGAGAAGGGTGCCAGCAGAAAGGTGCAAAGTGTTTCACATGTATAAAATGGCTGATTCAGAGCAGGAAGTCCTTAAATCACTCAGGCAGACAGGGAAGCTAAAGGAGGACTCTCTCTCTCTCTCTCTAAGGCTGCAATCTCAAGTCTCTTCTCTAAAAGCCTCCACTCCTTTGCACTCCCAAAAACTGCTATTTGCCCCACACCAGAAGCTGTTAATTGCCTGTAGTAGCTTCGAGGGCAAATGAAAGCACTTGGGGGTGGTTTTTGTTACAAGACAAATTATTTATAATTATAATAATTATTATATATTTATATTATTAATTATTATTATAATGTAATTATTTATAATACAAGATTATGGAATTATAATTATCATCATCATTTATCAAACTACATGAATCACAGTCCTTTTTGAATGGAACTGATTGACCGATACAAGTTTCAGCCTGAGACCTAAATATCAATTAGAGATCGGTGCAATATGTACTATATTCCCCCAAATGCTGTTTTTTGCAGATCTGATGATGTATTTCAGAAAGCTGCAGTTGCTTAAAATGAGTCACAAAACTTTTTGAAATTGTTCCAAGTGCCCCAGTGACAAGGGGAACCACTTTTTTGTGTTCTGTCCATAGTCTTCTGATTTCAAAGGCCAGGTCTCAATAGTTTGTCACCTTCTGCAGTCCTTTCTTGTCAACTCTGGCATCTTCAGGAATTGCTACATCACTTATTCAGGCATTTCAATTTTCTATTATTGTTATATCAGGTGTGTTATGCAGGTTCCAGGAAGTATTCCTTATTTTTCCACTAGGGTTCTTGAGTCTGAATTTCCCCATACATTCCATCAGTCTAGGATAAGAAAGACAGGATCCCAGGAAGCTGGCCCAGGAGCTAACGTCTGAAGAACAAAGTAGTGGGGAGTTGGCTATAGCACTGACTCAGGCTGCAATCCTGTACACTTTCACGAGAGTAAACCCCATTGAACACAATGCGACTTATGTCTGAACAGACATGCATAGGTTTGTGCCCTCAGTCGAAACAGAACTTTAATGCTCATGTGTTGTTTTCATCTTGAAGTTCAGTTACTACTGCCTGCCTGGTAACACACTGATATGTACAGGCAGTGATGTTACAAATATAGGCATGTCCCCATATCCACTGATTCGATAGCCACAGTGTCAGTTATCTATGGATACAATGGATACTGGGACGCCTATTAAAAAGATAAGGGAACATTAAATAAATGGGGTTTTTTTTTTACCTTGTTGCAGCAAAACCATTGATGTTCTCCTATTTTTAAAGAGACATCCCCAGCATTGACGGTTTCCGGTATCCACAGGGGTGTTGTTGTCCGGAACAGAACCCCAGTGGATACCAGGGCATATCTATACTACTCTTTCAGACTCCCAAGGTCTCTTGACTATATTCCTATATGGCAACTGCAAAGATATTTGTTGGAAAAATACTGCTCGCTTTCACGTCTCACCAGAAGGTTTCCATCCATTTATGCATCACTAAGGGTATATAAAAAAAGTGATTTTTTTTTAATGAAACTGTATATTGGCAGCAATCAAATGGGAAAATGTGGAAATAAAGGATTAAAAAGATTTTCCGAAAGGAAGAGGTCTCTGAAGCCAAGTTTCACAAAAGTGGCAAAATTCTAGCTAATAAAAACGATGGCCACTTCAAATTGCCAGATTCCACTTGATTTCTTCCCATGTAGCCCAGGGGAGTGAAGAGTGGAAATCTTGGTCTTCCTCAACCCCAGGAGTGGTGAAGCACTCATGTCCTGACTTTGACTTTTTTCTCCCCCCAAAAATTGCCAAGTTGCAGCAGGCTCAGGTGGAGGCAAACTGATAAATTTGCCAAGGGGCATAAGCATTCGCTTGCCCTGCCCCCCCCCCCCGATTAGAGGAAAAGAAGTGAATGGAAGACAGTAAGACTGAATTGTACTCCTCAAGGAGGAGATTGGGGCTTCACTTGTCCCTCATCACCTCTGCGCAGTCTTTTTGGTGGCTGTTGCTGGCAGGCTGCCTTTTTTTTTTTTTTTTGTAGATTGTGAGTCCTTTTGGGACAGGGAACCATTTAACTTTATTATTACTATTTGCCTGTAAACCGCTTTGTGAACGTCGTGTTGAAAAGCGGTATATAAGTACCTGTTGACTGACTGACTGACTTATTTGCACTGGATGAGGGGCACCACAAGACACAAACATGGATGAAAACAAAAATCCAATAACCTACTAAAATCAGAGCAATTAGAACAATATGATTTTCCAACACTAGAGGGCTGTTTTGCACAAGCTAACAAACTCCTTGGTGATTTTTGCAGGCAGCCAGCAGATCAGTGACCTGAACACTTCAAAAATAAGTTACACTCCGGGATGCTTGCAGGTTGTGAAAACACAATTAACAGCACAATCCCATGCATATTTTCTCAGAAGTGAGACCTATTGTATTCAGTGGGGCATAGGACTGAAATCCCATTAAGGCCCCAGTATAGAACTAGGTGTAATACCTTCCAGGTTTTGTGGGGTTTTTTTTTTTTGGTGGAATCCTTTTCAGGGGACTTCAGCTAAAAGATTTATGCCACCAGAAAAAAATTCTCCCGGGAACATTTATAGCAGTGGTTCTCAAACATTTCAGCACCGGGACACACTTTTTAGAATGTAAATCTGTCCAGGACCTGCCAGAGGTGATGTCACAGCCAGATGTGCCGTCATTGTGACCTGCAGCTTTCCTGAGAATGCAGCAATAAATCGAGTTGTTTCTCAGCCATTTTCCAATAGCAAAGTGAATCCGAAAGAAAAAAAAGCCTATTTACAATCTTGACACAAGCAAAACCACTACACAGCTCTCCCTCTTTCCAGCATCCCATCTTCCCATATTTTCAATATGGCTGCTCTAGGTGCTTCACGACCCACCTGAAATTGGCTCATGACCCACTGGTGGGACCTAACCAATAGTTTGGGAATCACTAGTTTATAGGATTACAGTTTAATTGACTACAAGAAAAGACCTAAATAAGACAAGACTAAGACTAAGGGGACGTGGTGGCGCAGCGGGTTAATCCGCTGTTGCTGGGCTTTCAACCGCAAGGTTGGGAGTTCAAGACTGCGCGACGAAGTGAGCTCCCGTTGCTTGTCCCAGCTCCTGCCAACCTAGCAGTTCGAAAGCACCTAAATGCAAGTAGATAAATAGGGACCACTTTGGTGGGAAGGTAACGACGTTCCGTGCGCTACGGTGTAGAGTCATGCCGGCCACATGACCACGGAAGCTTGTCCTCGGACAAAACGCCGGCTCTACAGGCTTTGAAACGGAGATGAGCACCGCCCCCTACAGTCGGTCATGACTAGACCATTCGGTCGTGGGGAAACCTTTAAGATCCAGCTGCTGTTGCCTAACTCTCTTCTCCATCTCTCCCCTCAACCCTATCCACAAGGGAAGGGGACTTCTCACTCATACCTGGGTGAGCCAGACAGGTGTGCACCTTTCATCTGGCCCTTGTTCCCTTTCCTTGGGTTGTTTTTTTTAATGGTCTGCTTGAAATCCTGTTTCACTTGGTACAGTCAGTATGTCAGAGTCATGTCAGAAGTGCAGGCCAAGGGATTTGGCCTGGGGCACTTCAACAGTTGGCTAGCTCCCCTTCACCACCACTGACCATCTGCACTATGCAATTCTCTTCGAGGTGCAGATTCTGAGGGATGCCAAACACAGATAGGACATTCTGAAAACAGACTTACAGGCTGCAGCCGCAGGGAGTAAGGAGTAAGCCCTATTGACCAATGGAACCTACTTCTGGGTAGACAGGCATAGACAGTGTGCTGTGAATCCTGTTTTGTGCAACTGTAAAGTTCAAAAGTAAGTCAAACAACATTCTTTGATAGCTACAATGCAGGTCAAAGGGCTTTCTGACCCACCTACGTTCCTGCATTGCAGGAGCATAACATTTTCCCCCCCCCAAGTATATGGGAATACCTGGAATTTTCTTCTGGTGGCATCTCTTAGCTGAGGTCTTGCGACAAAGATTACACACAAACACACACCTCTGTGTCCTCTGCAGAGGGAGACTAACAACCCAATCCTATCTGCACAGGAGCAGCGCTAAACTCCCACCGATGTATCCTGTGTGGGATACAAGCAGGCTGAAGGTCTCCTTGAGGGAAGGGGACTTTCATCCCCTTACCCTGAATAAATCCCCAGCCTGCTCAGTGGGACTTCTTCAGTCTGTGCCTGCTCTTTAGTCTCGACAAAGCCCATGTCGGACTTCTGAACCAAGGATTCAGGGGAGAAAGCCTTTGCATTCCTGGCGCTCAAAATGGGTTACCCTAAAAATCTGAAAAATTCAGGGAAGAAGTTTCATCCCTCTACTGCCCATGATACAAAAAAAAAAAAAATCAAGTCAATAAAATGAGTCTTTTCACACTTAGATATACCTGTAGATAGCAATTTTCAACTTTTTTCCATCTCAAGACACACCGAAAAGGTGCTAAACTTTGTCAAGACGCACCAGCTATTTGACAATTGCAAAGCACAACACACTGCAGGTGGGCGGCTTACATTCCCCAATGGCCCTACTAATATCCGACCTTCCCCCCCCCCCAATCCCCCTGCAGACCACTGTGGTTGAACATCGCTGCTGTAGAGTTTCCACAACCAGGGGCCTAAATGGGTTTGCATTTTTTAAAAAGGCATTTTAAAATGGTGTTGAGATAAGCCAGGTTGTACTGTATTTTTGCAGGCAAACGTTTAAAGCAGCTTTGTCCCTTCAAATCCATTTTTGCCCTTCGTCATCAAGGGCAAATTTTTTTGGAAATTTTTTCTTCTCCCACTGGACCTTTGTAGACACTTGAAATAGCATTACATAACCAGACACTCAGTGTGAAATTCTGATACTTTTCCTTTCTCCTCCTCCTGGACTGACATCCCTCCTCCCACATTTTGAACACAGATGGCTGAAGAAGTGATTCATGATCCAAACTGATTCCCAAATTTGGGTATCCTGTATAGCACGTTGTTACATTATGAAAGCTGTTTGACTGGCTCAGTGCCTTATTCTGGATTGAATATCCAGCCTGTAACATAATCCGAACATTCCTTTTTCCTAGATATGCTGTCTTCATGCTACACAGAGCCTAAAACTGAGTCTCACTTTATTGTCAAAGAATTTTTTTTCAGAAGAGCTATTCATTTTTAATTGCCAGGTATCGTTTACTATTATTAAGAAACAAGTTGTTTTAAGACATTTGACATATTCTGGATATTCTTAAGTGGTGAATCATATCAGACTTCCACTTAAATCACATATGAAGTACGATCAGAAATTGGCATATATTCAACACTTCTTTCTCTCTCTCTCTCTATATATGGTCATTCCAATGGTTAAAGACCTTTTTGCTATTAAAGATATGTAAAGCTCCACCTTATATTGAATCAGGATGTTTCATCTTATTTATGTTTGTCCAAATTGATTGGGGGCGCAATCCTAAATTGAGTTAGGCCAGCAAAGTTTGGCCAGCACAAGGGACACCGTAAAGTATGTTTGGACCACTCTTGGAGGTTCTACTTCTTTATGTAGAAGTTCTACATAAGTAGAAGTAGGAGGTTCTTTACCACTTCTTTATGGCAGCCCCATTTGGATTGGTGCTATTAATTATACCCTGGAGAGGATTCAGGTCAAATTCAGGCAATCTTGGGTCTGCCCAGATGTGTACCCTACATGGCTATGTGCCTGGAGACAGGACAAATTCTTGTAACAATTCGAGCATGGCTTTTTACTATCCGTTACTGGCTACAAATGCACTATAACCCAAAGCCAGGTAGTTTTGTGGATTTAATGGTAGCTGAATCTGGATCTTCCCCATGGTTCAATCTGGTTAGGGAGAAGATTGAGAAAATTGGTTTCTCATTGGACTTTCTGGGTACGTACCCATACCCAGAAGTTTATAGGATGATAAAGCAAAGATTGCTTGACATTGAGCTCCAAAACTTAAGTGAATTGACAACTAGGGTCTATTCTCCCCCGAATCTATCTTGTTCAACTATGGACAGGTGGCATCTTACCTGCTGTCTATGATTGACCTGCCCGCGTGATGTGTTATTTCCGTGGCAAGGTTTAATGTGTTGCTATCTAAGGTCACTAGTGGGAGGTATAACAAGATGCCCTATGAAGAGCGCCTTTGCCCCTGCAACCGGGGATTTATTGAAACCATCTCCCACGTGTTTTACTGTCCTTGCCACGCCAGTGCCCGTTTGGTTTACCTGCACCCTTTCTTATCTACAAGAGAAGGCTTCTCAGATCCAGAAAACTTAAAGTTCTTTCTGAATGATTGTCCACCTGAAGCTATGGAGAGGTCTCACAGTTCTCACTTTCAGTGGTTTACAAAAATGCTCAAGATTTATTGTGCTAGGAAATACCTTTGACAAAGTCTCTTTATTTTTAGTGTTGAAACATGTATTAGGTTTTGTTTGTTTTGTTGTTTTGTTGTATTTGGATGATAGATGGATTTTCTTTTTGCTATTTATGCCAATAAAGGTGACTGAATGACTGGAGTCAGAGAGGCCAGCATACAGACGTGAGCCATCCTCCCTGACTCTGAGAGTAGTCCAAAAACACTTTATGGTGGCCCTTGTGCTGGCCAAACTTATGCCAGCCTAACTCTAGTTTAAGATTGCGCTCTTAGTCTCAAAACCAAAGTTTTGGGGCCAAATCCTATCCAATTTTCCAGCCATGACATAGCCATCCCAACTGGGGTTTTTGTTTTGCTACATTTGATGGTGGTGGTGGGCATCAGTCATGGAGGCATTCTTAAGGTAAGGGAACATTTGTTCACTTACTTCATGGCTGCATTGCAGCTGCATCAGTACTGGAAAGTTGGATAGGATTGGGCCCTTAGATTGTCTTTTACCTAGGATATCTTAAATGGAAATACTATAGATCATATAAAAGGAAACACGCTCCCTGATTTGCATACCAGTTCCCCTTCTCATGTTGGCTGCTGTTTTTCTTTTTCCACTGATGAACATATAACACAGTCAACCATTTTCAAGGCCAATCAACCTCTGTTGCATAACTCTACACATATTTACAAAATTGTTTAGTTGGTTTTCATAAGGATGAACACTGTCCTATAGAATTTATATTCCAACTCTGATTCAGAATAGGTTATAGATTTTTACAGATACAAGTCACCCAAATGAAGTTTTTCCAAACTGCATTAGCTATGGAAGTAGCTACTTACATACATTTACTACTACCTGAGTGTTGAGTTTAGTTTGCCATTTTTCCTTCAGTCCTGCCTAAACAGCAGTTTTCCGCTTTAAGTATTTGACAGTAGAAGGATAAGCAAGAACGTTTTTATTAGAGGGGGTTGGGATTCTTGCTATGAGTGTACACATTTATTTTTGCTGTGTACAAATGTGATAGTTTAAAATAGTACTTTATTCAGTCGGCTGAAATGACACACAGTCTATGTATAGTTAATGGTTTTGACCTAGCAAGCAACACTGATCTTACAAAAATGTTCAGTAGTTGTTATACTCTCTGATCAAAGTGGCAAAGAAAATCCAAACCATTTTTGACAATTTCCCAGCACTTCTCTTCAATATTCATTCCTATCCATTTAAGACAATTATGAAGATTCAATAGGACATTATTTTGCCTCTCGTGGGATGCTTGTTATATATGGATCAGCTCTACCAAAGTGAGAGAGAAGGTAAATGATTTGTTAATCAATATTATCATTAGTCTCTTGTGCTGAAATATAAATAGATTTCATTACAATTTGTAACAAATGGCCACTATCCAGCATGGAGTTATACATGTCAAAGCCCTTTTGATTATTATGGGATTTAAATGCACTTAAATGCAGCCAACATATCTTTAGTGAAACTAATTTCCCTCAACTCATTTTACAAGTTTGCTAAAAATGCCTGTGCAGTTTAAAATTAGCCAAAGTGACTTAATGGTGTTTGAAGATATTCTGCAATATTCAGATGATATGTATTTCCAAGTGTCTTTGACAGACAAAGAATTTTCATATGGCACTTTATAAAAATAAATGTCATGGGGGAGTGAACACTTAAATATTATTACAGAAAATTTCAACCAAGGCGTTTAAGAACTTTAAGCAGAGCAGAAACCACCAGATTGGTTGTTGGAAAATGCATAACTTGTATGCATTTATAACCAAAAGATGCAAATTGCTTGATCTTTTCAATGCTTTCTTAAGTCGGGTTTAGTTCAGTGTTTTGCTCTCGTCCGTGCAAACGATGTCTGGGAATGTTTATATTTTTAAAAGAAATGCTTCTAGCAGCAATCTGTGCTTTCCACCCTTCCTATCATACAGGCTTTCTTCCGTCCGATATACTATTCCATAAATGAGACTAACTTATATAGTCACTTAAAATGACTATATAATAAACAGGATCATCCCCTTCAGAAACAGAATATATGAATTTCCATACGCTTCCTCTTCATTTGGAAATGCCTAGGGAAGTTGAGCTGCAGATGCTGCTAAGTCTGCGACTTCTGTTACCAATGGCATTCAGACCGACAGCTCTTCGTGCCAAACCAACAACTGTACTCCATAGCTCTGGAATAAGACACTGGCAACAGCAGCTACCCCCCCCCCATCTCCACAGAGACAACAGCAGCCACCCACCCTACTACCACCCTAGCACTATCGGGGGCGTCTCTCCAGGGTCCACTACTAAACTGCAGGGAGTGAAGTTGGGAGCCACAGCGCTGGAGACACGTGCCTCCTTCCTGGCTTTGAGCCTCGGGTCCAAACCTTTATCCCCTTCGGCCAGCTTGCGAAGAGATCGGCATGGAAGGGCTTACGAAGTCACCTGCTGAGCAGACCATTATTCAAAAAGGGAATGCTGGAGAAAGCAACAGCCGAACGACGAAGCAGCACGCTCAAGATCCATCAACATCCTCCTCCGAGGAATCGAAATATGTGGAGATTTACGATTTCCCTGGAGGGAGGGGAGAGAGTCCCGAGGCTCCAAAACGGACTTTGGCAGGGAATGGAAGTAAAGTGGCCTTTATCAGACCTAAAAATGGACCCTGTGGGATCAGTGAGGGTAACAGAATGGCTAACAGTACGCTGGCAGACAAATCTGAAAATCAAGCACCCCAGGACTATAAAACTAAAATGCAAGACACTTCTTCCCCCGTGGGGATGAAGGTTGATGAGGTGGGGGGAATAATCCCTGGCACCAGCTCAAGAGGGTCTAATGAGCACACTCTGTCCCCTAGTATCTCCAACATGCAGCTTTACACAAACGGCTGCCCAGAATCATCCTCATCCTCTTGTCCTTCACCGGTGCAAAAGACAGGCAGCTATCCAAAAATTGATGATATGGGAACAGAGGGGAAAACCTCCTCTTCTTCATTTGGATATGAAAGCGATGAGGACGATGATGCCGACTGCAAAGAAATCTGCCAGAGTAACCAGGGAGGAGGGTGCAGGCGGGCTTCACAACTCCTGCAGACCCAGCACAGCTACACAAGTGAAAACAACAGCAGCAACAATGATGAAGCACATTACATTACAACGCATGAAATCCAGCTTAGCGAAGTGGACCATGACATGGACTTTGACCACGGATTAGCCTCTCGGTGGGACTTTGAGGACAACAATGTGATCTATTCCTTTGTGGATTACGCTTCCTTTGGGAGTGAAGAGACTCTTGCAGACACGCAGACAGAAGAGGACAATAGCTGTTATCTCAGCACGACCACCAGCGATCCCAATAATCAGACCGACAGTATCGATAATACCAGCAGCACAGAGATAGTCAGCATTAATTCTGAAAATGATACCCCCAGCACAGACAAATGCGCCAGCTCGGAAGAAAGTCAGTCCAAGAACCTCAGCAACATGAGTGAGAATTCTGCAGGCCAGATACTCCTATCAATCAAACCAACTTCCAGGGCTATAAATGAGCCTAGCAACCAGCACGAAAAGCAAAACATTATTTATGCTGCCAAGCATGAAGGCGACATGAGCCTCTGTGTCTCCACAGCTCATGAACGAAATTCAAGTTTAAAACAAGATGTGTTTCATGACTATGCAAAAAAATTTATTGCAGTTCCTGCACGCTTGCAAACAAAGTGTGGAGCCATAAGAGCGCGGGAGCTGGGAGGATATTCAAGTGGTGCCTCCAGCGTGGTCAGTGAATTGGATGATGCAGATAAAGAAGTCAGAAGCCTCACGGCAAGGGCATTCCGGAGCTTAGCTTATCCCTACTTTGATACCCTGAACCTGAGCTCCAGCGAATCGTCCACATCTCTTTCGGATCACACCCTAGGAATCAACCGGTGGTCAACTTACTTGGATTTAAAGTGTGGCGGCCTTGGACAGAAAGCAGAGCAGAATCTTTTCAAAAGCAGCACCGCATCTGCTGGATGGAACAGAAGCACTGGGACAAAGACATCCAGTGACCAGTTCTACATTCACTCCAATAAGTCACAGACTAAAGCATTAGAGTTTGTGGTCAGCAAGCTTGATGGGGAAATAACCCACGTTGAAACGCCACCTAGCCTTGAAAAACGGATCCAGTCAGGTTCCCGGGTTGTCACTTTGCTGGAGACTTTGAATTTTAGCAGCAATATTAATGCGGGTGTTCCCAGACCTGCTAAACCTTCTGAAAATGCTGCGGCTGGATCAGGTTGCACAGATGAGGTTACAGAAACACTGCCAAAGGAGCTGGGCCACGAAGCTTGCAAGCAAGCTGGGCTGGCTGCAGAAAGCATGGAAGGCACACAGAAGAAATCAAAATTTGCATCTAGCCTCCTCAAAAATGTTATCTCAAAGAAAATGCAACTGGAGCATGAGTTCAAAATGGAAAGGGGAGAGATTACAGACACCTCGTACTCTGGTATGTCCAATTCTTTGTCTTCTAAAGAGGTAGATGGCGCCTCCAAAGAAAAGTTGAGAGACGGGGGTTTGCAGAGACAGAATTCAAGATATTCAGAAGGCAGCTCTGACTACACTATTGTAACAGCTGATGACTTGGGGGAGTTTTTTGATAGCAAGTCACCTACCTCCAAGCCGTCTACTCCCCGGGAGGGAAATATGAGCCTGGATCGATCCTTTTCTGAGACATTCTTAGAAGAGGCATGCAAAATAAAAGAGAGTGCTTCAGAAACTCTCAAGGCAACATTCCTCCGTAGCCAGAACAGTGCATTTAGGACATGGAAAGAAAAAGAAGCAGAGAAAAAGGAGGAAAGGCCTCTCATGGGAAAACTGAAAACTTCGTCCAAAAGTGACTGGAAGGCTGATTTGGGAGAAATCTCAGCCAACAAATCAACTAAAATGTCACGTCTCTTTGTCCCAAATATTCAACAAACCACCAAAGAAAATCAATGCAGCAAGCAAGTGACAAAATATTCTACAGCCACCAGTGCAGCAGCTCAAACGGCCATTGCCACCACGATGATAAAGCCCAAACCTCCAGAGATCAAGATCAGCTTGGGCAGTTTGCAGCAGAACAAAGATCACCCCTTCAATATTGCTAAGCTCCTCACACCCAAGATAGCTGGAAGTGCCCCAAACTTTTTCAAGGCAATTGAAGACACTAGGTGCCAACAGCCAAAACAATTTAAAGGTGAGGGTATGGATAAAGTGCCCCAGTTTCTAGTACGTGATGTAAGAGAAAACAAGCCCAAGGTCCAAGGGCCTATCCATCAGGTGAGAGATGTCAGGAAGCTAATCAAGAGTAGTAACTACAGCCATGACTCAGGGGATAACAACAGTGACAGAGGCAGTGTCAACTCTGATCAGGGAACCTCTGAACAGAAATCCAAGCAGCTGGTGACAGCAGGCATTCCCAGGTCTCTGTCTCCCATGGTGATAACCTGCCAGGCCGTAAGCAACAGCAAGGAGGACAAGAAGGCCAGCAAGTCTTCCGAGACAGGGCACAAAGCAAGCAGCGGAGGCAAACTGCTGCCTTCTAATCAGGAGGGGACAATTCTGGTGCACAGGACCTCGGGGAGGCTGCCTGTGGCTACCATAGCGCCTAACAAAAGTGATCCTCGCCAGCCGGCTGTGCTGAAGATAGTCTCCAAAACATCGGTTCCCTGGCGGCACCAACCACAGCCACCCCTGCAACTACAACAACCTACGTCAGTGGAGAAAAGTGGCAAGGTAGGACCATTGGTGGCGCCTGCAGAAGAAGAACTTCTCTCAGATGATGTGACCAAGGCACCTCTCGCCGTGAACCACCAGGCCCTGGAGAAGCTCACGGCAGCAGTCCGGAGCATGGAGGAACTCTACAGCTTCCACAAGAACGAATGGAAGCGGAAGAGCGACCCGTTGCCCATAACCGACAGCCACGTCTTGTCGCTCATTGCCAGCGAGGAGAGGGCTCTGGGGGCCAGCACCAGGGAGGAGTTGATGGCCGCTGTCAAGGCAGAGGACCAGGAGGCTGGCCGGGGCGTGAGGCTGTCACCACCCTCCAGCAGCGTCCCCACCAGCAAAGCCACCTCAGAGCGCCAACCCCGCAGCAGGACCGCCAACCCCACCAAGAACGCGGAGAAGGTCTCCGCCAAGACGGCCGCCTTCGAGAGCCTGGCCCTGTCTCGAGAGTGGCCACGCGGGCCCGGCTGTCGTGGGGAGACGGGGGCGGCTGCCGCGGGGCTTGCTGAGAGGGCCCGAGCCCCCGGGGCGCCCCGCAGCACCTTCTCCTTCAACACCCAGAAGGCCAAGCAGCCCCAAGACCCTTCTCCACCCCCACGAGGCCTCAAGAGCCAGGCTGGGCCTCGCTCCATCAAACTCTTCGGGGACAGGCCCGAGCCTGAGAAGGGGCCCAAGCCGGCGGCTCCCGACTGCGGGAACTACTTGGCCATCCCTCTCAAGGAGCCGCCCGTGGAGCCCCCGGGGGCGGCCTCGGGGGCTAGAGACGGGGGCGGCCGCTCGGGCCTGGTCTCTGCAGCCGCGGCGGCGACCGCCTTGTGCAGCCACCAGCCCTACAGCTCCGGCAGGAGCCAGGCAGGCCCCATCCCGGCCAAGGCGCAGCAGCAGCAGCAGCAGCCCGCGGGGGGCGAGAGCGCCATCGCCATCGCCGCCGCTCCTCGGCCCCCGGCCTCGCAGCAGCCCCAGGCGGCGGCGGCGGCCACGGCAGCTCCTCCACTGCTCGACGTGTCCCCCGCGCAGCTCTTCCCGCAGGCGCTGTCCCTGGCCGCCGCGGCCGCCGCCCTGACCGGCGCCCAGGCCGCGCCGCTGCTCTGCTTCTCGCCGCCCATGCCCGCCCCGCCGGCGGCCGCCGCCGAGCCGCCCCAGACGCAGCGCAAGGTGCTGCTGGACCTGAGCACGGGCCAGTGCTACGTGGTGGAGACGCCGGTGCAGCCGCCGCCCCAGAAGCGGCGCCTCTTCGACCCGGAGACCGGGCAGTACGTGGAGGTGCCGCTGCCCGCCCAGCAGCCCCTGCCTCCGCCGCCACCCCCGGCCATGGCCCCCATGACGCTCCCCATGTCCCCGCTGGCTCTGGGCACGGCGGCGGGAACCTACGGCGCCCACGCCGCCTACATGATCTACCCGGGCTTCCTGCCCGCCGTCCTGCCCGCCAGCGCCCTGCAAGGGCAGCTCGCCCCGCAGCAGCAGCCCGCCGGCGGCGACCTCAGCGCCGCCGCCTCCGGGAGCGCGGCCAGCCCCGGGGCCGAGAGCCCTTACTACATGCCCACGGGCAAAGCGAGCCAGCAGCAGCCAGGGCAGCAGCAGCAGCAGGCGGCTCCCGGGGAGGGGAAAGCGCCGCTCATCAGCATCACCTCGCAGCCCCTCGGCCCCAGGATCATCGCGCCGCCCTCCTTCGACGGCACCACCATGCGCTTCGTCGTCGAGCATCGGTGATGGAGAGGCTGCGGCGGGTGAGTTGGCCGCGCTGACCGATTGCCGGGATGGGTGCCGGGGAAACCGGCGGCGGGTTTTAACTCCGCGAGACGTGTTTTGCCGCTGCTCGAAGGTTTCCTACAGAGGTGTGCAGGGAGGGAGGGAGGGAAGCTGTGAAGACGGTGCCAAGAGTCTAGCACGCAGGGCACACCTGCATTGAGAACACTACCCAACGAGGGTACACCTGGCGCAACCAATGCTAGTGTGATCTTCACACGTGCGTGGAAAGCCGTCGGTGGGCTATACACCATCCTATGTGATGAGTGCACACATACTGTTTCACAGTAGTAGTATGCATAGATGCCAAGAAGCCATAACCAATCTGGGCAAAATCAAGGAGCAAAATAGACATGTGTGCACTCATCACTCAGGATGGGAACTTGGACTTGGAGGGGACTTGGAGATCACAGAGAAATTAAATGAATTCTTTGTGTCCGTCTTCACAGCAGAAGAACTTGGGCAGATACCCACAGCCTGAACAGCCCTTCCTAACTAAGGAATTAAATCAGATAATGGTTAATAAAGAAGATGTTTTAGATCAAATTGATAAATTACATATAAATAAGTCACCAGGCCCAGATGGTACACACCCAAGAGTTATTAAGGAACTAAAGAACAAAGTTGCTGACCTCTTAACTAGAGTATGCAACTTGCCCCTTCAAATAGCCACGGTGCCAGAGGATCGGAGGATAGCCAATGTCACGCCAATCTTTAAAAAAGGGAGAAGGGGGGATAGGACCCTGGAAACTACAGGCCGGTCAACCTAAAGTCTGTTCTGGGTAAGATGGTGGAAAGCCTCATGAAAGATAAAATCCTAAAACATGTAGAGGAACAAGTGTTGCTGAAGGAAAGTCAGCATGGCTTCCTGTTCGAGTAAGTCTTGCCTCATGAACCTTCTGGAATTCTTTGAAAAGGTCAACAGACACATGGATGTGGGTGAACCTGTGGCTATCATATACCTGGATTTTCAGAAGGCGTTTGACACAGTCCCCCACCAAAGGCTGCTGAAGAAACTTCACAGGCAGGGAATAAGAGGGCAGGTCCTCTTATGGATTCAGAATTGGTTGAGGGCCAGGAAACAGAGAGTGGGGGTCAATGGGCAATTTTCCCAATGGAGAGAGGTGAAAAGCGGAGTGCCCCAGGGATCTGTCTTGGGCCGGTGCTTTTCAACTTGTTCATAAATGACCTGGAGACAGGGATAAGCAGCGAGGTGGCCAAGTTTGCGGATGACACAAAACTTTTCCGGGTGGTGAAGACCAGAAGGGATTGTGAAGAGCTCCAAAACAATCTCTCCAAATTGGGGGAATGGGCAGCAAAATGGCAGATGCGTTTCAACGTAAAGTGTAAAGTGATGCACATTGGGGCCAAAACCAAAACTTCACCTATAGGCTAATGGGTTCTGAGCTGTCTGTGACAGCTCAAGAGAGAGATCTTGGGGTGCCGCACAATGGTAAGGCCGCACCTGGAATATTGTGTACAGTTCTGGTCACCGCACTTTGAGGACATAGTGGAGCTGGAAAAGGTTCAGAAGAGAGTGACAAAAATGATTACGGGGCTGGGGCACCTCCCTTATGAAGAAAGACTGCAGCATTTGGGGCTCTTCAGCCTAGAAAAAAGGCGCCTGAGATGGGACATGATTGAGACATACAAAATTATGCACGGAAGTGATAGAGTCGATAGAGGGATATTCTTTTCCCTCTCTCAAAACACCAGAACCAGGAGCATCCGCTAAAATTGGGAGAGTTAAAACAGATAAAAGGAAGTACTTTTTTACCCAGCGGGTAGTTAATCTGTGGAACTCTTTGCCACAGGAGGTGGTGATGGCATCTGGTCTAGATGCCTTTAAGAGGGGTTTGGACAGATTTCTGGAAGAAAAGTCCATCGTGGGACCATGATGCATTGTGTAACCTCCTTACATTAGTACTAGGCTACTTCAGAGTACCGAGTGCAAGGGAGTGGCAACAGGATGCAAGCATCTTGTTGTCTTATGCCTCCC
This sequence comes from Lerista edwardsae, assembly GCA_029204185.1. Classification (NCBI taxonomy): domain Eukaryota; kingdom Metazoa; phylum Chordata; class Lepidosauria; order Squamata; family Scincidae; genus Lerista; species Lerista edwardsae. The sequence continues at coordinate 48,611,348 of JAJKFI010000003.1, forward strand.
TGGGGCACCTGGTGGGCCACTGTGAGATACAGGAAGCTGAACTCTATGGGCCTTTGGCCTGATCCAGCAGGGCTCTTCTTATGTTCTTACGTTCTTATGGTGTCCAGGTGGTTTATGCAGGGCTTTTCTTCTGGGAAACCATTGTTTAGTGATCAGTGTGCTCCTGCAAATGGAAAGGTGGGACACAAATCTTTCAGATAAACAATGTGGGAAATGCTGGTATAATGTTTTATTGGTATTCTGTACCAGCCTGCTTCCTGAGAAGGAGGACAGAAAGCACATGTGAAAGAAAGAGGGTACAGTCCTGCAGGGAAATGTATTGAAAGACTGTACTAGCATGTCACTATTTAGTATTTCTGATCTTTCCAGCCCATTGTGGCTGATCTCCCTTTGATTTCAAGGAGAAGCAAATTCAGTCAAATAGCTGGGGAAACCAACATGTGGGACACGCACATGCATGACCACTCTGACGTATCCCAGAAGTGGGGATCACCCCCTGGGCTTACTCCACACACATCAAGAAATTCCAAGAGACATTGATCTGCAGTTCTCTGTGACCTGCAACATGCTAATTCTAGGGTTGCAAACCTTTTCCCCATAGTATAGGTCTTTAGCAGCTGCTTGACCTGCAGAAATTAGAGGTGAAGCTTTTCCTATACTGCATCTGCATAGTGGAAACAACTTAAGGAACAAAAGTGTAGCCAGAAGAATGTTGGCTGTCATAATTCTCCCACTCCTTCATCCCCCCAACACCATTTCAGACACTCTCACAACTGTTTGTCTGCATCCACCAATGCAGAGCAGGGCTAGCATGGAATGTGGTATTTGCTTGGGCCAAAATTAGCAGAGAGTTCTCCTGCACCATATTGTGCGTTATTTTCTGGGTTGCTTCTCTTGCAGCTAAGTGCAGAAGCGCCTGCTTCATCATAAAGAAAACGATCTGCGTGCGAAGGGATACACTTGAAAGCCATAAATCCATCTTAATGGGAGGGATGCTCTATACTTGTAGTTGCACAAATAATCTTGTCAGGTGTCTCTGTAGACTAGAGCTGCAAACTAGCAAGCGTGCTCTTCGAAGGGCACAGCGAGATGAGATGGCAGGAAATCTGTGATGGTATCTCTGCCTTTAAAAAAAAAGTTAGAAGGAGATTTGGGTGAGGTCATAGTTCTTGGACAGCAGAACCCCATGCCACTCTCTGCTTTTAAATCACACACAGCTGTTATTTTCCCTGCAGTGAGAAAATATACAAGGACCCACACGGTGTGTATTTTTACCCCTGAAGGGCAGCTTTTTAGGAAAAGTAATTTAGATTGGGGAAAATGGAGCAGGGGGAAGCAATCTGCTTTTCCCCCAGTGCCACAGCCTTGATCTGAGTTGGACCAGGCCTGGGGCAGGGGTGGAACTGGTGGAGGCCTTCTCCACTGAATCTTATCCCCTGTGTTGGGGCTTCCCAAGTCTGCACCAGCGAAATAGATGATCAGTGTATGTGTATTACAAGCATTGTCATCAATGCAAGCCAAAGCTTTTCTAAAACAAACAAACCGAAAACATCTCATCACCCCTGCATGGCACAGGGGTTCGAGAAGCCCCATTGATCAGGCTGTGGCTTTACTTGGGACAAATGTCCCTTTACTCCTTCAGCCTGCTTGCATCCAGCATAGAATGCAGCGGTGGGCATTTAGCTGGATAGGACTGGGCTGTCAATCCAATTTTATGTCAATCCAAACATATTTTATGCTTTGCATGGTTTCAAAAACTGAGCTTTCTAGAGATCAGTACTACAGGTATGTAGTAACCTCTTCATAGACTAGGCCAGTGGTTCTCAAACCTTTTAGACTAGGACCCACTTTTTAGAATGGCACTCAGATCGAGACCCACCAGAAGTGATGTCATTAACTTGGAACTTATGTCACAGCCGGAAGTGACACCATCAAGCAGCAAGTGCTGTCATTGTGACATAATCAATCAATCAACAGTATTTATATATCCACTTTTCAACACAAAGTGGTTTACAGACAAATAATAATAGTAAAGTTAAATGGCTCTTACCCCAAATGTCCCTTTGCCCCAAAGAGACCTCCAGTAGCCAAACCTCCCCTGCGGGATGCAGCAGAGGCCACTCTGGCACCACGGCACCACCGCGCAGGAAGTTAGGATTGAGCCGCAAGTTTAATAAAGTGATCAGTGTTATAGACATTGCTTTGGGTGGCCTTGAGCACGTTATTATTGCTTAGCTAAACCTACTTACAAGGCTTTTGGGGGAATAAACAAGGCAGTAATCTTAAAGCTGTATGTACAATGAAATATGCAATAGATATGATAATATGGGCTTTATTCCGAGACTCTTTCTAATAACCTTTATGTAGAAAACAGAACTTTAATTTGTGTTTTTGCTTTATTTTGCAGGCACAAAAAACAAGAATGTCTCTCCCTTAATCTGAAAAAAAAGTGACTTGGTAATGCTAAGATCTCAATTTTAGCAGCTGCTTCTGTTTTCTTCCATATTTCTCATGCAGTTCTTTGTACAAAACCAGTGTTCAAAACAAGTGTTTGTTCTCTATACAAACTAACAAGGGTTAGTTTGCATAACTACCACCACCCCAGTTTTGAACTATGCATAAATTTAATTATGCTAATATGACTGGATGAATTATGGTATTTTCTGTAATGTTTTTGTATGTAGAAACCAGGCTGCATAACACGTCCAGCCAACCATGTTTTATGCAAATCTGTGCAAAACACCAATGTCCACTTGGTTTAAAATGAGAAGCAATTTTCAGTGGAAGACAAGGAGAAAGCAAATGCATAATCCTTTCCCTTCCATCTTTTTTTTTTTTTAATTCCGAATCCAGGGAAACGCAAAGAGAAGCTGACAAGGAAGGGTTGAGCTCCCTCTTCCCTCTGATACTTATCCAGCCATCTCAAAGTTGCTTTTCTTTTTTTAAAACAAGAAATCATTGGGGCTTTATTACAGACATTAGTATATAACATGTAGTTTAGTTTTCCTATAAGATTAACTTTCGACATTGTATAAGTACCACTCCATTATCTAGGAGAAATATGCAATATGTATGTACAGGCAGAATAGAGTCAATTCAAATGTAGTACTGCCTCCTTAGAGAAATTGTAAGTAATTTCCAATGCACTCATATTACCGTTAAAGACCTGGTTTCTACTGAAGTCTTGGGATAATCAGAGGATCTGAACTGAGACTCTGGTTTACATTGTATGTATGCACTTTGATGAATTCTGTTCAAAATATCTAGGTCCTACTCCAGCGAAAGCTGGTCATATCTCAGTCCCACTGAAAACACGGCAGTTGTGACTAACTTGCAACATTGGTTTTGATGGAATGTGTAGTCTGATTGTATGCACTTTTATTTGGAAATAAGCCCCGTTTAATTCAATAGTGCTTACTTCCAAATAAGAGGATTGCAAAAGCCTGGGGGGGGGCAATTCCACCCAACTTTCTAGCCTCGCTGTAGCTATGCCAGCAGGGGATGCGCTGCATCCTGCAATGGAAGGGCAGTCATGTAGGTAAGGGAATAGTTATTCTTTATTATTCCTGCATTGCAGCTGCATCAGTGCTGGAAAGTTGGATCAGATCGGGCCCTTAGTCATCACTAACTTTAACTGGATTGGGGACCTGAAATAAAGATTATTATATTTTTGAATGATTTCAGATGCAGTTATGGAAATGACTAGAAACATTGTTTGGTTGCTTCTATTTAAAATTTGCTGCTTTGTACTGTCTTGTGACATCACAAGGAGTCTTGACGTCCACTGTTTTTTAACTATCAGAAAACTAGCAAAGGAGTATAATTCAATCAATAATGAAAAGTATGCTTTTTCTGGAAGCATACTTATGCCTTAATACTTGCATCGCTGCATCGCAGGCAGAAATTTAACTGGTTAAGCTTTTCTCAGTTACTTTAGGTGTTTCCATACTGGCCCTTCTTTCTGGAATTGCTGTCCTTTGTTCACTCAATTTTATTGTACATGTTGTTCTCCTGGGTTTTTTGTTTGTATGTTTCAGACCTGATATCTGATTATTTTTGGGGGTGGTAGGGGTGGTAATTAAACACAATTGTAGCATCATCGTATCCAGTCTGGTCAGACAAAGAGCTATTAAGACTTTTTAGGGTTTGTGTGCTTTTAAATTCTTTTTTCTCTTTGCAGGATCAGCCCATTTCATTGCTTCCTGTTGCTCCTGGCCAGGAAATTAGTGATGAATTGCTGTTTAATTGCCCCTTGATTTGCCTCTTTGAATTGCCACACTGTCTGTTTCTGCATAAGAGTGAGAGGAATGTACTGTACATATTTCCTTTCAGGCTTTTTAAATATATATAGAAAGCAGCGATGGGATCCGGTAATCAGGAAGCGGAACGTGGGGCGGGACTTATGCATGATTGGCTGCCCGTCCGTTCCGTTCCACGGCTGCCCTGGCCTCGGGGGGGGGGCTGCCCCCGGTTGGCACACCCCACTGCTGCTCGCCCAGGCACCCGGCGTGCCCCCCACCTGCCCCCCCGGCGAGCAGGCGCCCCCCCCCGAGGCCAGGGCAGCCGCGGAACGGAATGGACGGGCTGCCAATCACGCGTAAGTCCCACCCAGCATTCCGCTTCCTGATTACCAGATCCCATCGCTGATAGAAAGTGCTATTTTGCCATTTAAAACAAATGAAGGAAATCAGTCATTAAGGTATTCCCATCCCTTTCTCCAACATAGGAGTGAGTCTTCACTTTTCAGTATTAGGGCCACATTGTAGATTTTCTGGGTTCTTGAAGGCCAAAAAAAAGTCAGTTTTCTAAATGAGTGAATGAAATTTAAGTGAACGAATAAGTTTTACCTGGATCTTTTTTATAACCAGCATGATATGATTCAAAACAAAAGAGAAATGTGGCATTTACAAAGAAATAATGCTGTGCTTAAACTGAGAAATGATAAATAATGAGTAAAAATGTCAAGTATTTCAAGTTGGTGCAGGCGGGATAAAAACTTGTCGGGATCGGATGTAGTCTCCAAGCAATAATTTGGAGACCCCTGCTCCAAGGGAACAAAATCCAACCTGAACAATTCAGAGAGGCTATTCCAAGTGAAAATCATCACTAATCCCTCTGTCAGCATCACTAAAACAGGCTGAACCTACAAGCAATACACTTTTAATTGAAGTTTAATGCAAAAGTTGGTGAATAGAACTTGTGAGTAAACATTAGAGGGAGAACTTAGCCATGGGAAAGATAATAAAGCACTTATATCTACAGTTCCCAAATGGTGGATCGGGACCTGATTTTTGGTGGGTCATGAAACGGACAAGCTGATAGATCACAAGGAAAATGTATTGATTTCTATAGAAAGTGAAACTGAGTTGCAATGTTTGTTTACTTGTGAGTAGGCAAAATGTGCCTCAGCCCAATTTGAAGGGCAGGCTGAGAGGAGTGCACTGCGACCAAAATGGTCCTGATCCAATGAACACTGGCTCCAAAAATCTCTTGAGAAGGAAACTGACAAGGAAAATGCATTGAGCCCTATGTGCATTTACTTGTGAGTAGGTGACCATGCCTTGGCTCTAATTATCAGAAGGCAGGCCCCCCCCCCCACTATAGTTAAAAGGATAAAACAGAGGTTTGAGCAACTGATAAAGTTAAACATTTTTTTAAAGTCTCATAAGGCTAGGTGAGTCCTGGATAAAGTGGTGTTTAAAAAGTGGGTCCTGGTGCTAAAAGGTTTGGGAACCACTGCACTAGATTATGGTGTTGTGCCAAGCAGCACACTTTCTGTTGGAGTTTCCAGGGATTTTACCTTTACAGAATTTGAGTAAATGAATTTAACCATGAGGGTTTTGGCCATCAGGAAGTACATTGTTGGATTTTATAGTGTTGTACCAAAGTTCTCTACAGACTCTCCATTTGAAATCCACTTCTGGCTAATTGTAGAAAAACAATGTTTCTACTTCCTCTACAGCACTGAAGGGCTTTTGTATGGAAGCAACATTTACTCGTCGTGTGAGAAAAGCTGTACAGGCATGCCCTGGTATCTGCTGGGGATCAGTTCTGAATCCCCCTCCCCAGATACTGGGGACATCTTTTTAAAGATAGGGGAACATCAGTGGGTTTGCTGCGACAAAAAGGAGATTTGTTTACTGTTTTTTTAATAGGCGTCCCAGTATTCATGGTATCTGTGGATAACAGAAACTGTGGATACCAAATCAGTGGATACCGGGCATGCCTGTATACCCAATGAATTTCTGCCTGTTGTCTAGCAGTCCCAAAGGTGTTAACTGTAATTTTAACCCTTTATTTTAAAGGAGGGAATATTTATTTTCTGCTATTTCTAACAGTTTCCTAAGAGTTTCTTTTGTTTTTGATTTTTTTTTTCTTGATGTATGCATTTTGGAGTTACTTCAGAAAGTGTTCTATAAATGTTAGTTATTCTGCATTTTCTTGTCAATTTCCTAGGCCAACAACATGTATATTTGGCATTAGGGTGAAGCTTAAAAGATTTACCTCAAATATCTCACAGCGGAGAAGAATGAACATTAGGGCTACAACCCTACGTTTGCTTACCTGGGAGTCAGCTGCATTGAGCGTCACTGTGTGGCACTTACTTCAGAGGAAGCATTCGTGGGCTTGTGCTTTTAGTGAACTTTTGATTAAGGAGAGATGTTGCAGTGGTTTACTTGGTGTGGGTGCTGCAATCTTAGCCGTACTTTGCACACATCAGCATCCTGAACTCACAGTGACGCACTTGAAGTGCACATTAAGAGGTGCAAGAAGCCATATCCCCAGAAGCAGTGGCGTTCTGGGGATATGGCTGAGCCTGAGCTCCTGTGTAATGTGGCCCCTCCCAGTTGCGGACCTACCATTATGTCGGGGGGGGGGGGGGGGCCAAACCCGGGTGTGGTGCTCCTGGGGTGGGAGTAGGGTGGTGACAAGGCATCCCGCCTAGCTGAAAAGTGAGCGGTTTCGGCCCTCCTGCCTGACCCTGCCATTGTACAGCTCCAAAATGGAGCCTTGTGTGGCGTGGGGGTGGAACAGAGCGGTGCCTTGGGGCAGGAAAAAAACAGTGGAGAGGGTAGACCACCTCCTCCTCTGTCCCTGAGTGGCCCATTGGCTGGGCCCACAACTTGCCCCTCACCTTCAGAGCCATTCGTGGCTTGGAGACCTGGCTGAGAGGCTGCGAACAGCTCTGGAGACAAGGGGGAGGGGCTTTGTTACACAAGAGCTCAGACTCCTGCAAAACTTAGTGTTTCTCCTCCCTGTTGGGATGCCTCTGCCCAGAAGAGACACCATGTGGTTTCCATAGCCACCTCCTCTATAGAGTAAGCCAAGAAAGCTGATCCTAGTACTTCCCGAGCCTCCTATGTGGACTTTGTAAAGGTACTATGTGGCTCACAAAGACTGGGTGTACTCAGTCAAATCTGCTCAGTGGTGTTCCTATGGGGTAGGGAATGCTAAGTTTTACCGGAGCCTCAGCTCCAGTGTAACACGGCCCCTCAGCTTCAGAGTCATTCATGACTCAGAGAGCAAAGGTAAGGCGGAAAGGCTGCTTTACACAGGAGATCATGCTCCTGCAAAACTTAAGTGTTTTACTCCCTGTAGGAAAGCTACTGAATATGCTAACCCTCCCCTCTCTCTCCCACTCACAGTTTACAGGTATGTCTTGATTTCTCTGTTGTTGCTTTGAAATTCAAAGAACTTAACAAGTCGGTCAGGTAGCATCATGTGGCCCCCTTTCCTGTGTGGGGTCCACCAGTTCCCTGTGGTGATCCTAAGTAAACCTGGATGTTCTCTTCAGGCAAAACTCTCAGGCAATGTCAAGTAAACCTGCTGTCAGTGTTGTTATAACGGAGGCTCTAACAGAAGCTGAAAGTAGAAACATGTAGCTCCTGTTCAAGGAAACGGTGCTCAATGCAGATATTAGCAGCTGCATAATTTTGAGTTATTGCTAGGTGGTATATCGAGAATCTGGACCTTAAGAGGTGAAGGACATCTTTTATTGAATAAATCATAGGGGGAAGGTGGGCTTGCTCTGTCAGTCTTAACTGCTTGGCCAAGGCACCAACACTAAGGGCACAATCACGCTATTTTTCACTGCTACAACCAACAGCCAAGGTTTGGCAAGCCTGGACACACCTGGCAGCTATTAAGTCACAATAATCACTGGTGCTTCTTATGGGAGGAGTGGAAACTGGTTGCAAATGCTCCTGCTGCAACCGCATCAAAAGCTGGTGTATGGGATGTGGGTTATGTGATAACTGGATCCCAGTTGGCCTGTGGTTTGCTGTGCCTGGTGAGCCACTAGCATAGCTTAGCACAGTGGTCTCCAACCTTTTTTGTGCCACGACCCCAATATATAAAGTTTGAGACTGGGGGCCCCACTGTCAATCCCGCCCACTCCCTGCTCCCAGCACTATTCACTATCACTAAATATTCTTACTAGAAAGACCAGAAAAAGTTACCATTAAGCCTGGCACTAGTAAAAGGCTATTTGAGCACAATTGCTGAGCACTTGAACAGGATTGGGGCACAAAGCTCCTGGCATCTGAATACACCTAGTACACCAGATGCTGGCCTTTCCTTGGTGGTCAGCGGTGTTATGCTGCCGGAACGCTGGGCGGGACATCTGGGTGATCGACAGCCCGCCCGTCGCGTTCCGCAGTGTTACGCCGTTTGCGTAACCAATTATGCCACTTGCATACGTTACGCAAACGGTGTAACGCTGCGTAACGCGACGGGCGGGCTGTTGATCACCCGGATGTCCTGCCCAGGGTTCTGGCAGCATAACACCGCTGTTGGTGGTGCTCTAGTCCAGTTGTCTTCAACCCATTTCATTCTCATGCCATGACCCCATAATTGAGGCTTCACAACCCCATTGGGTTCAAGAACACAGGCTTAGCAGGTTTATAGATCCCATCCTTAGAACAATTATAGTCACAGCTCCTTCCTTAACTCAAGTTCATCTCCAAAACAAATAACTCTGGCATTCTAACAATGAGCCTTATTTAGTTCTCCAACGTTGTTGAATTTTAAAAAAAGTGTAATTTGATGAGTTGTAAGCTATATGTTTCTTGGGACACGATCCAGCACAGAGTGAAGTCTATTTTAGTGGGGCTTAAGTGTGCATAACTGTGCCCTAGTTGTGGTCTTGTTCTGAAATAGTGAACTTAAAAATACTTGTTCATAAAACATGGTTAGATGGGTGCTCAATTTGTCATAGTATCAGGAAATTTCCCCAGGTGCTTTTCACTTTCATTATAACCAAAGATACATTCTAACCTAAGCTCTGATTCATTTGCATTTGCTTAACCCATGTGTGAAGAAGGGGTCGTGCATTGAAGGTACCCTTCTATTCAGTTGCATTTTTGCTCCGCAAGTACTGTACCTTCAGTGGTGGACAAACACCACTGTAGTGTTTCACAATACTGGTTGGTGAGCACCTTAAGACAGGTGTCCCTACTAGGAAGCGGGGACACTAAGTTCTGCAAGGAGCCTTACCTTGCTATGTAAATCCCTACTCTCCCTTGCCACCATAGCAAGCAAGCAAAGACAGTTTGCTTTCCCCCTGAGAATTGGCTACAAGGAGAGGGAGATAAGTGATTTACACGGCAAGGTAAGGCTCCTTGCAAAACTTAGCATTCTGTCCCCCCCCCCCAGGGTATGGTCACTACTGCCTTAAGACATGATTTTGCCATTTTTTTTTACTGTATTTAAAAAGTCCGCTCTGAAGAATGAAAAAATGTAGTTTGCAATTTCAGCCCCAAACAGATGTGTTCTTTTTTCTCCTAACTTCTTGTCGTCGTCCCCCGTTTAAGTGCTTTCTTTAAAAAAAAATGCATCCATGCTTTTTTATGTTGAAACGTTCTTGATTAACAAAAGTACTCTTATCATTTTTCGAATCTCACATGTGCTGCACAAAGGATCTCTGTGTCGTACAATACAGAAATGTTTAGACTGCCGTGCAGTATCGGTACGAAGCTAGCTCCACCATACTCTCTTGCACATAACACTGGAGTCTGGTCAATTGCAATTCCCTCCTCCCCCATCTTGGTGCTCAGAGGTGTTCCACTGTACAGTTTACAATAAACAGGTTTGCACACAGGCACACGCACACCACAATCCAATACAAAGCAAGGCAATTGTAACACTTGTATTGGATTGTGAACAAAAACTCTCAGGGTTTACAGTTCTGTTCGGTGTACTTGAAAATAAGAGTGGAACTACATGTTTTCAGAAATATGAAGGTGCTGCCCAAACTGCAGCCCCATGTTAAGTTTTTCCTCACTTTGCTTTCCTCCGTGCCACGTTGTTTAATTTACGTCATGCTCTGGCATCATTGCGTTGAACGTTTTCTTTGGCTGGCAAAGGTGGGGAAACAGTGTAATAGCGTCAGATCACCCTTTGAACGTTTCTAATACGGTGTTGTTTCACACTTAAAAACAAAATCATCTGCCCCTCTGTATTTAACCATTTCTAGCGATTTAGGACCAAATGCTATCCGATTTTCCAGCGCTGGTGTAGTTGTGCCAACTGGGTATTTGCTGCAACCTGCAGGGGGGGGGGTCAGTCATGAAGACCTCATCCAGGTAAGGGTATATTTTTCTCTCTCAGGGTTTTATTGTGGCTGCAGTCGCACTGGAAAGTCGGATTGGATTGGGCCCTCACGTGGCTGTAAAATGTAAGTGATCTCATCAGGAATGCCACAAGTCATATTTTTTTCTCAGGGCAGATCAGCTCACTTGGCATATTTCACCGGATTGTGATGTCATGCTTTGCTTAACCTTTATTGTTAATGCTAAATAAATGTGATGATTGCAGAAGGAAAACTCAATTCTGTCAGGTTGCTGTGAAATTCTTGGATTACTACTCTGGACCCAAGCCAGCAAAGCAGTTAAGCATGTGATTTAACCTTAAGCGCAGAAACAGTCTCAGCAGTTATAGTGGAAGCTGAGTACAGGTGTAAATATTTTTCTGCATCAGGGCCAGAGGTTTTATTCATCACTTTGCAAGGTTACAACTCCCAATCCCTAGTGTACACAGGCAGGTCTGTGAGGGTTCCACTTCCTGGAGATACTAAGCTTCCAGGAGTTTGGGGAACTCTAAGAATTATGATGCTGTGCATATGCCTGAACATTTTAGAGAGGGGGTAATAATTCAGTAGTAAAGCATGTGCTTTGCATGTATAATGTTTCAGATTCAATGCATTTGCAGGGTTTCAGGTAGCAGGGCTGCAAAAGCCTGTCTGGAGAACGGCTGCCAATCAGAATAGATGACAGTGCCTCAGATGGGCTGTTGATCTGGGCAGAGTGAGCTGGAGTTATCAAGCCGGCAATCTTTCTGCAATATAATTAGGGACCTTTGATTCCTGCATGGTGTCCGAAATAGCCAGGTTCCCAGAAATCCCAGCTGTCATCTAAAAATTGAGGTGTTTGTAGTCCTTGTAGTTGCAAATATGCGCTTTAAAAGTGGAAGGCCCTGTTTGCTGAAAGCTCTGAAACCGTGTCGGTCTGGAAGAGGCTTCCAGTGTCCAGAGTCAGTTTTTTTCCTACGTTTGGGTCTCTGCCCCACCTAGCAGAGCCCAGCTCTTCTGCCTCTACTTACTGTACGCCATCATTCTGAATCTATTTCATGTTGCCTCTTTTTTCTGCATTTTTGTGACTTAGGATACAAATCCTAACCCGGCCTTGTTGGCTGTCTGTCCAAAAAATTGATGCCTCAGATACTAACGCAAAACACATAGTGAATAAGAACGCAATCCTAACCTGGAGTTGGGCTGGCATAGTTAGGCCAGCAAAGTTTGGCTGGCACAAGAGACACCATAAAGTATGTTTGGACCACTCTTGGAGTCAGAGAGGCCAGCACACAGACATGCACCATCTCTCTGACTCAGAGAGTGGTCCAAACGTGCTTTACAGTGGCCCTTGTGCCGGCCAAACTTTGCTGGCTTAACTGTGCTGGCCTAATTCCAGGTTAGGATTGCGCTCTAAGATACTATTTATTAGCTATACTTTGGATCCACATTTTAGGGCTGGATCCAAAGGACTGTGAGCCGGAAGGAAACAACCACTCAGTCTGTTTTGCTAGTACTTAGGAATTCATGCAGAGAGTTTCGGTTTGCATGCAAGGTCTTCAGCAGGTGATTTGCATGCAAAAGCATAAGCATAAGCAACTTTCTCTCTTGATGTATAAAACAGTCCTTTTATGAGTGGCAGACTCCTTCTGTAAGCCGAAGGGTAGCCTACGGGTGATTCAAATTATTTTTTTTCTATGAAGTCAGCTACATCGAACATTTGTTGAATCAGTCTAATCATCAGCTAACAGCTGATATGTGTCAAAATTTACAATTTCCGGTCACAGTAGCTTGGCATTTGATTTGCAGTCAACGATTATTTTTCCATCTAGGGGTTAACAGTATCAGGGCCGGCCCCAGGAGTGGTGGGACCAAATGCAGGGCATTCCCGTGGGTGCCCCCACTTTCCCCGTGGTGCCCCCCACTCACTGTGGTGGTGTATGGTGCCATTTTTGGCGCTGCACGCAAAGCGTGGCACTTGGAAATATTTGGCAGTACTTGATTACATCCCCACCCACTGCTTCCAGGTGGCCCATTTCAGGCCGTTTGGTGGTAGAGGCAGGCAAGAGGGCACAGTGCAAAGCAGCTCTGCTCTTATAGTCCACAGAGATCCTGGCTGCTGCAACAGTTCAAGGCCCCTTCCTCCCCCCGCTCCCCCCCCCCCAAGCACAGGGCTCAATATGGCAACATTGGTCACATTGGCTTAAGGCCGGCCCAGGACAGGAATTTGTTTCACATAGCACGGTAAAATTCATACCAATCAGGAAGCCAGCATAAGACCTAAGCATAACTTTTAAGTGATCTCAACCTGCATCAGAGTTAGATTTCAGTTAAAGGAAAAAGTTGCACTCATTTCACTGAACTTTGTGTATGGCCACAGTTCCAAACCAGTAGTGTTGTATTAGACATCTCCTTTGTAATGACTTGTACACAGCGGCGGCATTCAGTCGGTACGCTGGGTGGGACTTACCTTTAAGCGGCGGTCCGCCCGTTGCGTCACGCAACGGGCGGACCGCCGCTCAAAGGTAAGTCCCGCCCAGCGTACCGACTGAATGCCACCGCTGT
>JAJKFI010000003.1:48624579-48643011 GCA_029204185.1 Lerista edwardsae
GCCCTGTTGTCCTCCCCCTTCTCATTACAAATTGTAACAAAGTTTGGGCTTCCTAAGGGCAATAATTCTAAAGTGCTTTAAAAAAAAAGATATATATTTTTCTCCATTTTTGGATAGGGAGGATCAGTGTCAAGGAACTTAAGAACTTTGACAAAAAGAAAGTGAACGAGAATGTCGATTTGCGTGCTTGTTTTGAGTGTAGTAGGGCAAGATGGTAAGGGCAGAATGGTCTGAGGACTTTGTATTGATGAAAAGAACTGCTGCTTTTGGAGAACCTGCAGACAACAACCATCTGGAAAATGTTGACTCTTTACACTGCTTTCGACATCAGTGACATTGCAGCAAATGCTTCCTGAAGTCTAGTGATCCCATCACAGAATGCCGTGAGCTTGGAATTTGAGGACAGCAAACCCCAGGAAGGGATCTCTGAGAACTGCGCTGCTGGTGTGTTGCAAAGAGCCAAGATCTATTTGTACAAGGATCACAAGAATATAATAAGCTGTTAAAGTCCTTTAAGCACCAGCATTTGTAAGCTAGTGAGCAAGCATTTGTATATTTTTTGAATGTTAACGACAAATAAAATGTATTTTTCATTAAACCATATTGGAAACAACGTCCTTGGTGTTGTCAGCATCATCTTTTCTACAGCACCCTCAAATATTCCCAAAAGGTTTAGGGGTTAGGGTTAGGGTCCTCAAAAACCAGGATCACAGGTCTCCTAACGAATAGCAACTCTGTCTTGTTTGGATTTAATTTTGTCTTGTTTGCCTTCATCCAGCTGAGTACCAACTCCAGGCCTCTGTAGGACCAGATGGAATGGAGATGTGGAGCTGGGTGTCAACTCCTGGATATAAGAACATAAGAAAAGCCCCGCTGGAGCAGGCCAAGGCCCATCTAGTCCAGCTTCCTGTATATGTAGAGCTGGGTGTTACCAACTCCTTTAATAACATCCTACAGTGGTTTCATGTAGCGGTTCAACAAAATGGGGGCAAAACCAAATGCATGGGATGCCAAACCCAATGGCCACGGTATTGATCATGAGTCCCCTGAGGCCACTTTCTGAAATCTACCCTATATTGGGAGGAATGGTCAATGCAGAGCTTGAGCCAGTGTGGGTATGAGCAATGTTATCTGCAAAGTGTCTTCCAAGTTAGTCGCAGTGGGCCACCCAGGTGTCCTCTTCCCCTCTCTGCTGGCCCAGTTGTAGAAGGACATGCACCACCTGGAGCAATGGAATTGGACAACTCTGTTCAGACACACCGGTGGCAGAAGATCACATCCTTGATTTTGTCATTGCCATAGGTAAAGGTAAAGGTTTCCTCACGACCGAATGGTCTAGTCATGACCGACTGTAGGGGGCAGTGCTCATCTCCGTTTCAAAGCCTGTAGAGCCGGTGTTTTGTCTAAGGACAAGCTTCCGTGGTCATGTGGCCGGCATGACTATACGCCGTAGCGCACGGAACGCCGTTACCTTCCCACCGAAGTGGTCCCTATTTATCTACTTGCATTTTTAGTGCTTTTGAACTGCTAGGTTGGCAGGAGCTGGGGCAAGCTGGGACACTCCGTTGCGCAGTCTTGAACTCCCAACTTTCCGGTCGGAAAGCCCAGCAGCAGTGGTTTAACCCACTGCGCCACCACGTCCCTTTGCCATAGAGTAGCCCCTAAAATGGGCTTTAGTTTGATCATGAGGCTCCCTCCACTGTTGCTCAAAATGTCTACCTAGACCCTTGGTTTCAACAACTCCCGAGGGAGCTAACATAGTTCTACTGCTAGGCAGAGGACAGACAAGTGCCATCATACCAATGGCCCTCGTCATTTCCCCAACTTGGAGGTCAACCATAGCAAACAAATAGGATTTCCAGTATCCACCTTCCTTTCCCACATCATACAAGATAAAGCAAAGCGACAAAGAAAGTGGGAAGGACGCAGTGATAAGTGAATCACTAGTTATATGGGAAAGTATAGAGAAAGTCGCTGAAAAATGATGTCAAGATTTGAAGGATGAGACAGTGTAAGTGAACAAGCGGTTGGGTGTTGCAGAATCGTTCAGGATCGGGGTTTCATCACTAGGCTGTGGCTGTTCCCTGCTGCTTCGCCCCTCCCTCTCCTCCACAGTACAATGTGCTCTGAGGAGGAAATGGTAATCTGTACTGCTACTGGTAGGCACTATTCTGCTTGGCCTGAGGTCAGGTTACTAATAGCCACTCACTGTTTTTATGAGGGATGAAGGTGGGCACATGGGCTATATTACTCAAGGGTACTGTACCACCCTGTTGGGGTAGAGTTCCCTATAACCTCCAGAGCAACATTATCTGGCATGGACTGGCACATTCTGGAACGGTAGTAAGGGGGTAGGCAGTAGGTTGGTATTTCCTGACAAATTAAGGTTTGCATGACCTTGGCTTTTCAGGCCTTCAGTAAGACTTAAAAAAAAATAAGACACTTGGATTGGCTCGATGATCTACTTTTGGTTGGGTATCATAGTGATTTTGATTGTATTATTTCTGTTTTTGATTGTATTATTTCTGTTTTTAGTTCGTATTTTGTGTTGTTTGGGGAAAAAAAACTTATGGCCCAATCCTATTATAGTGATCCGCTGCCATTGAAAATGGTGATCTGGAATTGGCATAGTGGGTGGAATGGGGAGGGTTGAGTGAGATGGGTGAGATGGGGTGGAACAGGGGGAGCAAGAGGTGTGCGAGAGGTGGGAGGGAGTGGTACCCAGTGCACACAAATGGCACTGGATGCTATTCCCTTCCTGACATGCTCCCTTTCTTTTCTCGGACTTGCACTTGAACAGCTTAACTCACATTTTCATTTTTAGCCAAAATATTATATTAGGGTTTAAAGTAGTGCTACTGAGACAAAAGTATTATAAAATACCCCGAAAGGGCAGCACAACAAAACAGACACTAGCACAGCTCCAACAGGTGCCTGAGACAAAAGTATTCACTCCAAGTATTCCTCTGTTCACTAGGGGGCTGTAAAACAAGGGAATAATTCACATCTATTGCAATTTCTTGATCAACCAGCTCCCAAAGGAGTTAGTGATTCTTATGATGGTCATAATCAAAACAACAGATGTGCAACAGATGTGCATGATTCCTTTTTCTTTTCTTTTTTTACAATCTCCTGGCGAAGAGCTTATTGCTGACATACTGGGACTTCTGTGATAAACTTGCATCTTGCACCTGTTGAAGATTCTGAATTGTGACAAATTAAAACTTTGCTGCCTTCAACAGATTCCATAATCAGTCGACCTGAGCTTCCAAGTAATTTTAATGCTGCTCTTCTGCAACATTTGTATTAATATAATACAGTCCTCATAAGTGGCTTGTACACCTGCAAAGAACAATGCAGGCCCATCTTGGAACAAAAGGGGGCTATGCCAATCAGAACACTGATTATGTGAACCTTTCATGCTCAGAGATGAATATCTGTTGCAGGGAGGAGGGACAACAGCGTGGGAAAATATTGCCTTTGGAGCCCATTGGTGGGCTTCCCAGAGGCATTTAATTGGCCATAGTTGGAAACTGAATGCTGGACTTGGTGGATGTTTGGTCTGATCCAGTAGGGCTGTTCACTTGCATTCTTATGAAAAACCAGAGAACTTGCCTGTTCTTCTTGAATAGTGTGAATGCAAACTTGAAGTACACAGAACAGTGTTTCCCACATTTCTAGCTTTCTTCTTAAAAACCAAAAATAGCAGACACGCTTCATACAACCCAAGTGTTTAATTCTGGGTGCCAGACAACACCGCATGTTAAATGTGTTGTTTGACCCTTGCATCTTCTTCTTTGTTTTTGAACAGAAATAGCAATCAAAGTGGGGTAGGATCCAAATTAGGACTATGATCTTGGCAGAGCATGTTTCCACTGTTGTCCCAAACCAGATCCCACCGCTTTTCTATTGAAACTTGAATAGGAAGCTATTTACCTTGAAAGGGAAGCTCCTTGGGCAGAACAAGACCATAACAGGAGGATAGAGATAACGCCCTTCTCCCACATACAATTCCGATCGGGATTGGGGGACATGTTTTTTTCATTTCCATTGGAAATAAAAGCACACAAGGACCAAACTATGTCTTTATGTAACATGTACATTGATCTTTAGCGTACGTAAGAGAAATGACATCTTCTCAGAGAATCCTACCCAATACTTTTGCTTAAGAGCCTTTGTCCTGGGAATTCTTCCCAATTGGAAGGAGGCAAGACCAGAGCAGTGACTCATGGAGAAAGGCAATGGATAGACTTCCTGGGATGGTAAAATGTCCATCTCTTCTCAAACATGCTACTTTTCTACACTAAATGAGTGGGTTGTGCTTTTTTACCCCAGGGTATTCAGACACACAATTCCCTACCTCAATAATTCCAGGAGAACTAATTTATCTGCATGCGAAGATTGGCCCTAAATGTATGAAGTTGTATGTGTTGATGGTTTTTTTCCCCAAATAAGAGCTTCAACTACTTATGATTGTCACTACTATATTTTTGTCCATTGTAGGATTGCCATAGCAACATATTCCTCCGTGTATGTAAACCGTTACCTTCTGATACCCAGCTGTTGAGCTGAAATCTTTATGGAATCCCCATTATGTCCAGCTGTCAGATATCTTCAGAACCAAATGCCCTGCTATTATATGAGTGAGAATCCAGGAGGGCATTTATCACTTCTGAAGGAGTAACATTGGCTTCAGAAGCTCCCATTTGCTGACAGATCTGTTTGATTTAATTGAAAGGAAAGGAGCACTGAGAGGCTAGCAGTTGATGGAGCAGGGCAGCTGTTTAATTGCCAACAACTTATTTGAACTCATTCTGATGTCTTTCCCACCCTCACCTTGTTGGAAAGGAGGTACAATCTGCAGGGCACTAGGGGGCAGTGTATTGTCCAGGATGCAGGTGACTCAGATACTCTCAGAGCAATCCTACTCACCCCCCTCTTTGGCCAATGCAAGCCACTTGCATTGGCCAAGCACTGTAAAGGCACTACAGTCCTCTCTACAGTTGAACAGGCAGGATTTTCTAGTGGTGTCCAGCCGTTCTGAAATGAAACATTTGCAGATGCTCCCTGGAAATCCAAGTTTTCTCTGACTCATAAACCCTGCTATTTTCATTCATCTCTGGAGGTGGGAGAAAACGGTGATAACAAAATAAAAACACACCAAACCACTTCCTGCACTTCTCATTAAAAAAACACCAAAATATGTGAAAAAATAAAATGGTTTTATTTGGTTTCTATTTATTATTTAATGGTGGGATGCGTGGGCAATGACTATGGCTGCATCTGCTGACACTGCCAGCCATATCACCTACCTAGTACACTTTTAAAGCTATTATAATTTATAATTATAAGTTTTCAATAAAAAACACATGACGTCGCTTTCTGTACTTTTAACTTTGGAAAAGATTGAAACCCATGAAAAAAATAAAACCATTTTCTCCCACCTACATCCATCTCTGGTCTACTCTGGATAGACCTTACATTGGCAGATTTTTGGGTGATTCCTGGGGGTGATGGTGGAAATGACTAACAATTTCTCAATCGCGTTTACCAATTAATGTGAATCTATTTACAATTCATCAATTTTTTTTCTTTAGCTTGTTACAAAAACAAATTCTCTTAAATATATGTAAATATGTAAACACTGCACACACTCAAGGCGTGATCTGAGGCCTCTTGAAACGGATAGCAAAGTTCTCTTTGGCTTGTCATAGATTCAGGCCTTAAGCTAGCGCAGTACGTGAAAACCGTCATCCGCCACTCTTCTGGTAAAATAAAAGATCAGGCACCTATTTCAAAACCAGCTATCTGAGGAGTCGGGCTGCTCATTGAAAACTTTCCTGCACATGTTGGAGTTCTCTTGGTGAAGGGGGTATTCAGAGCTTGCTAGCAACTTCACTTTTCCTTTCCGGGAGACGTAAGATTTTCCAGATGGTAGGCTTTCATATTTAGTTACATATTGCCTGCAAAGAAACACGGGCATTATACAGTAACCGAAGTAATATAAATGTATTTTACACCAAGTGAGACCACTGCCTCATCTAGAGTGTGTATATGTAAGGATTAGTCTTAAATCCTATCCAACTTTCAAGCATGATGCAGCAGTCCCAATGGGACTGCAGTGGGTGGAAGTCACAGAGTAAGCATACATTTGTTCTCTTAACTGGGGGCTTCATTGGTATTGGAAAGTTGGATTGGGCCCTTCATTACCTTCCAGGAATGCTGAATGGATCATCATGAAAAGTGCTCTGGATGTTCAAAATGCACTAAATAAGGGTCCAATCCTATGGGCCTTAGCGTGGGTGGTACAAGCATACTGCTCGTGCTCGTTTGCAGAAGTGCCATAAGGCCCCTCCAGTGCTGGCAGTAAGTCGTTACTGCCACTTCTGGGCTAACGCCAGGCCAATGCCAGCCCCATGCCACCCAGAGGTGGCAATGCAAGCCAGCAAGCAGTGAGTGCACTGGTTGCTGGTGTTGTGGGCTTTTTGGGTGAGGCAGGAGGATGTTCCCGGGTGGGGGTGGAGCAGGGGTGGGACCAGTGATGTCATGCAGGGGGTACGCGGGGGTACGCGAGTACCGGTTTCTAGAATTACAGCTGGCCCCGCCCATTCACCCGCCCACTCGTCGACTCTGCCCTCTGCAACGTTTGAATTTCCTGCATGTTTGAGTTGCCTGCATGTTCTCAGAGCCAGGCAGGCAGGCAGGCAGTGAGCGGAGCCTTTCCTTTCCTTGCCACTGAAAAATGAGTTGCTCTGGGGTTTTAACATGATGCCAGGCCTCCTTCACATGTTCTGGGGGTGCTGTGGAATACTGTTGCAACTGTTGGGTCAGTTTAAAATGGTCGGAGGCCTCGAAAAGAGCTTTTTTCATGTCACTTCCTGCCACGACATCACGTCTGGCTTATGATGTCACTTCCGGTGGGCGGGTCCTGACACGTGCCAATCAAAAGTGAGTACCTGTTCTTAAATCATTTAGATGACACCACTGGGTGGAACTACCAGCGACCCTCAACACAAGCAAAATAGCCAGTGCAGAGGCAGTTGACCTATCTCCCGCCCTGCACCCCTATAGCAGGGGAAGGAATCAAACGCCCCCTTCTCCCACAGAGCCTCCTGCATCTGCCTGGCTGCCGCAGGGTGCAGTGGTCACCACTGGGCTGGCAGACAGCTCAGGATTGGGCTGCCAATAACTACAGTTCGGTGAAATGCCTTCTTCTGGGGCACCCCTAAAATTCTTTCCAACAATATGGATTTTTCAGAAGTTGCCAGAACTATTCTGGCAAGTCTGTCCCATGTCAACGAACTCCCTACCTGAATGGAGATTCACAAGTGTCCATCTGTATGCAGACCAGAAATGGATACTGTGAAAACTGCACTGTGAAGATGAAGTCTAGCGCTGCTTCCGTTTCAGAACTAGTCTCCATGCCAGCCTTCACAAAGGAGGAGTCCACCGCAATGTTGCCGACTACCACTAGTGCTCCCCTGCAAGAAGAGATTGAGAAACAAGTGGAACGGCCAACAATTAATGGCCCTGTGATGTCAGAACAATCTCTTCCCTCCCTCGCCCCCCCCCACTTCCATAACATTAGGCCTTGCCATGTCATCATGGTATTGGTTGCTGCTGGTAAGGACAACCGCAGTGCAGACAGCAGAGGAGGAGAACTCAATATGTCTCTGTCAAAATTGGGCAGCAGCCTCAGCTGAAAGGTTACTTTTAATTCCACCCGAAGTCTCAATCCGAGAACAGCATGCTCAGGTCCCACAGGTCTTGCTACTCCTCTTGCTAGCGTCATTTGTATGCCACCTAAAGCCATCCAGTGCCCCAGAGGTGTTTGTTGAAACAGCCGTCCCACAACCTCCCTTTCTCCAACAATCACACCAAACTACAATCAGAGGCACGGGATAGCTGTGGGTGTGAGATAGCAATCCAACTTTCTTATGTGTGAGCATAAGAGTAAGGCTGGTGTGGACAGTTGTGCAACGCAAGGCATCTTTTTATCTACTTCATGCTCTAATTGCCCTGATGCCTCTGCAGAGTTTTTTGGATCAAGCAGCTAAAAAAGTGCCCCCCCCCGGGGAGGGTGGTGTGTTGGCCACCCAGCTTGGTTCCGCATGACTATTTCTGTCTAAAACTGAAACGTAGTATATTGTTCCAATGTCCTTGCTTTCATTCAGTTTAAAATTCGCCATGCTGACAAAATGATTAGAGGCATATCTGCACAGTGGTGTCTAAAAGTAGACAATTCACCTGTTTTTCACATTGGTTTTGGATTCTCTGTACCAAAGACTGAATTCCATTCCTCCTGAAACATCAATGCTGAAGCCTCCTTGGAACTCAGTGCTACATGTAAGCCCAGACTGTAACTGGATGACCTGAAAGCACAATGATATTCCTTGTTTCATTACATGCACGGCATGCCGGTTCTGGGTTTGATTATCATTTATGAATTAAACATGTCAATTTTCTAATGAATGAAACCATTTGTCCAAAAATATCAGCGATAAAGGCATTCATCAAATGCTATCAGATGTTCTTGAACTGCATAGGACACAAGACTGGGCTTTGTCAGTGGTGGCCTCCAGATTGTGGAATTAATTTCCCAGTTGGCCTTTTGCTGCTTAAGCAAATAAGAAAAACCTTATTTGCAATGTGACTGGGACCGCTTGTTGTGTGCTGCCGGCTGCTGCTGGTGGAGGTGGTGGGAGCCTGGCCTGCAACCATTGTGCAACCCATGCAACTTACATTTGGTTGCAGGCCTGCCTGCACAAGGACAGCATGGGGCAAGACTGTTGCCCCTTCAGTAACTAGCAGTGTGTAGCCCTGTGCAGCTGCTGCTGGCTGTACTTATACAGTTATGCCACTGTGGAGGAGAGGAGCGGGGGACCTCTGTCCTTTTTCCAGTCTAGAGAGAAGAAAGCGAATGAGCAATGGAGGCAAGCTGATGAACAGAGGTATAGTAGGGCCCCCCTGCCAAAATGCTGCCCAAAGCAACTGTCTCAGGGGGCCTTATGAATGGACGAGCCCTGACTGGAATGCCACAATGGTAGTTTCTTTGATAATGTTTCTTAGTCTGGAGTGCACTGCTTGGGAATATTGTCAATGCTGCACAGGAAGCATTTGAAATTAAACATGCCATTCTAGTCAATGCAGCTTCTTCAGCCACTATCAGGACCAGAATGCACCAAACTCAATTTTAACTGTTACTTGTATGGAATCATTTTTTTGGATCTTGGGGTTGCTTATCACAACACCCCCTCTATGTTTCTGTAGTGACAAAAATGGCAGTCAAAGAATAGCCATTAAGAGAAGGTCCCCAAAGAGGTCCCAGAGGACCTCTTTCATGGACAAGCATGAGAAGGCTGCACTCAATGAACTTTCTGCCAGCACCTAGGCTCACAGCTGTCAGAATCTTTTACAGCTGGGCTGGAAATCCATTGCATGGAGTCAATTTTGGAACTGATAATAGCTCAGGGTCACTGCAAGTCATTTCATTTGAATGCTGATAGACAGCCAAGATTTTAAAGTTCACACGGCTTGGAAATCAGACTAACTTTATATATAGCCACTGTGCTTATCACAGAACAAGGTACGATGCCAGCCAATCCATGTTTACTCAGAAGTAGGTCCCATTTAGTTTAGTGGGCCTTACCCCCTAGTACGTTTACACTGGATTTGCAGCTGTGCAGCTCAATACTCAACTGCTTAGAAACAAGTCTCACTGAACTCAGTGGCACTTACTTCCTTGCAAGGGTGTCGAGGATCTCAATCTCAGTCTACTGTTTAACACGTCTACATTTTTAATTATTATCTTTTTCGGATGATGACGATCTTTAATAAAGCAACATGTGTGTGGATACTAAGGGCCCAATCCTGAGCCCTCCAGAGCCAGTGGTACAAGCGTATCACAGCAGCTGGTGTTGCAAACATGCCATGAGGCATATCTAGCACGTATGGTAAGGTCTTACCACACGCACAGACCCAGCACCCAAGATCCTGACCTCAACTGCCAGATCCTATCCACCAGGTCAGGCCGCACGGCCTGACATGGAGGCCTTCAAGTCTGCATCAGCTAAATAACTGCTGCAGACTTGAGCCCATTGGCAGGTCTCTGAGCTTACCCGGGTAGCTGAACGAGAAGGAGATGAACGTAGCCACTGGGTATCACGGTGCCTATGGCGCCCAGGCAACTCAGGACTGGATGGCCCGTCATGGTAACTACTGTGTATACTACATCCCGGTTCAGAGGGAGTCTGTCTCTGAACACCAGCAGGAGAGGGCCATTTGCTTACAGAAGTATCTGGTTTATCATAATGGGAAATAGCAGGATGCTGCATTAGGCAGCCCCATGATCTGATCCAGCTGGGATCATATGTTAAGTGCGATCTGATCTCAATATTCTCATTTTGGTTTTTAAAAGTTTTTTTTATGTTTTAAAAATGATTTGATTGTATTTTAAAATGGAATGTTATGATTTTATGTAAGCTACCTTATGGCCGAATCCTGGGCCTGCCTTCCTCCTGGTCCGGCAGCAGCGGCGGCATTTAGCCGGTACGCTGGGCGGGACTTACCTTTGAGCGGCAGTCCGCCCGTTGCGTCACGCCATGTTCTGCCGCTTTCCCGGGCGGGCAAGCAACAGAACACGCTGTGATGCAACGGGCGGACTGCCGCTCAAAGGTAAGTCCCGCCCAGTGTACTGGCTGAATGTCGCCGCTGGCCGGCAGGCCTGTTGATCCGCCCCCACCCCCCTTGCCCAGAAACGCCTTCTCCCTGCCCCGTTCCAAGATGGCATCTCCCTTGCGTCGATGCTACATCTGGGGCAGGATTGTGCTGTTAATAGTGTTGCTTCACATAACTTCTAGAGAGAGTCACCATTTCTGGTGCTTGGGCTAAATGATTACAGTGATTGTCCATGGCTACTTCTCTTTTTAAAGTCTATGCTGATTGAGGGGCAGCCCCTTGTGTTGGTGTCTCCTCCTTTCCCCAGATTTGCCCTAAGCCTTGGCCAAAATCTGCTCCTCTACACTGCCATGATGAGGATAAAACCAGGCAGCTTTCATAATGGCTTCCCCTGCTACTCAGGAAGCAGGACAAGCTGAAGGTATATTCAAGAGGGCATTGCAGATTTATTGCACAATCCTAAGCATGTTCAAGTCAGTCCTGTTGAGTTCAACATCTGCTTATGATGCTGGCACAGACAGCACTCAACTGATACCACCAGAATGCGTATCTGTTTCTGTGGGTAAGAGCAGCACTTGTTATGGGAGGTGCTTCATATCCTTTATATGCCTACAAAGTTGGCCCAAGTTAAGGGGACCAGAATCTACATGCTGGCACAGTTCTGGGGGCAAGTAGCCAAGACCTTCTGTAAAAGTATTTCTGGAGCTCAGCGAATGTCAATCAGTGGGAGAGTCCTGGAAGCACCATACCATGCATGTAGGCTCTGAAGAAGATCATATTTCCCATCTGCCAAGATTAAAATAGATTAATCCTGTTCTGGTTGTTCTTACCTGTGATCTCCCTGTAAGAGCAGAAGAGCATGTTTCCTTGGTGAAATTTAAGCAGGGATGGAAGCAGGAAATGTTACATGTGTTTGGGAGAAAATAATGTGTCTGGTATATAGTTCGTACCTGTGAGTAATCTATCAGAAGCATGAGTGCTTTCACCACACTCATAGAGTCTCCAGTAGCTGAGAACATTTTGGACATTAAATCACCATATCCATGGAAAAAGGTGACAGGCCTGAGCTGAACATCAAACAGCATGGCTGACATGCCAGCAAAGGACTCCAGATTTTCTTCACCTTCATCTGCAGTTGCAGCTATAATAGATTCCAGGCCCTGAGCCTCAATCACGACCTGCAAGGCGACAACGACATCCAACATGCATGATGAAGACTGACCAACTGCAAGTTGCAAGAATGTTAAATGAAATTCTGTAGTTTTATTTTCTGGTGGCAAACATTTAACTTTCAAACTTAATTTTAAAAAAATATTCAGCTAGATAAAATTGTGTCACAGCGAAACAATAGTACTCTCTGACACTCCCATTTTCATCACCAGCGTATTTTATTTGTGAAGTGCCTGTCGTCGTTCGGCACTATGAAGGGCACAATCCTAACTTTGAGTTAGGCTGGCACAGTTAGGCCAGCAAAGTCTGGCCAGCAAAAGTGGCAGGGCAGGAAGTGTGGTCTGGAGGTTGAGTTGTTGCCTTTGCCTGAAGATGCTAAGCAGGATCAGCCTTGGATTGGCCTTGGATGGGAGACCGGAAGTCACTGACAGAGCTTGTGGAGGAATGGGAGGAGTGTGGAGGAGTCAGCTGACAAAAGAACTGGCCAAGGTGGTGGACTGTGAAGGCTCAGAAGGTGCAAGAGTGCAGCCAGGATCATGACCACACAATGAAAGGGAAGCATCTGAAGAAATTGAGGGTTCTGTGAATGTGGTACATAGAACAATAATTGTAAATGAAAATTGTAAATTGTAAATGAAAATTGTAAATTGAAAAATGGGGTTTATGAATAGCCTGCCCATGTAAACCGCCTTGAGTCCAGTGAAATCTGGAGAAAGGCGGTATAAAAATACATTAAACAAATAAATAAATAAATAAAGGGACACCGTAAAGTATGTTTGGACCACTCTCAGAGTCAGCGAGGCCAACACACAGACATGTGCCATCCTCCCTGACTCCGCGAGTGGTCCAAACACACTTTATGGTGGCCCTTGTGCCACTCTGGGTTAGGATTGCACTCTGAAAAGAATCTCTGCCCCCAGGCCTGCAAGGAAAACAGCCCAATCCTATCCCCACCAGCCCACAGCATGAGGTGCTACCAACAGAGCGCATGCTGCATGCCATGGAAGTTCAGGGGGCTTGTTGAGCCAGGAAAAGGGGGATAAGATATTGATGTGTGCCACTGCTGCTGAAATCCACCCCTCCCACCCTCAAACCACCTTCTGCCTAGACTGCCTCATTCTACTCACGATCTTCCTCCAAACCACCCGCCACCAACTTACCTGCTCCGGCGGAGAGTCTGGGAGCCACTGTTGCATGCAGGGCTTCTGGCCGGTGGCCCCAAAGCACATAACAGTGACTGCCGGACCAGGACTTAGGGTGGCAATGTGTAACAAAACAAGACTCTCTACAAGTAAAAACAATAGCCCATCAGAGGAAGCGGCCCAGCCCAGGCTGCTTCCTCTCTGTCCTAATTTTCTACTTGCAGGGACACTTTGTTTTGGTGTCCATGTCACTCTGTTACAAAGCTACATCAAACATAAACGATGCTCAGTTCAAACCTGCAGAGCTAAACCCCCTTATGTTGATCTATTACTCTACCTGTGCCAAAGACTTACCTGGTTTACATGAAGGTGAGAGTATTTATTGAAAATAAAGAAATTTGTGTTACTTCTCCTTAAGATGCCAGAGCCTGAGTAGAGTATGTCAAAGCTATATGTAGATGACATATCTGGGCTACCTGGATTAAACAGAAGTACAAATTATAATGAGCTTTTCGGCAACACTGCATGCCAAAAAAAGAGCAATGAAATCTGACGTCTAGTTTGAGAGACACATACGCATTAGGTACCCAGAGAAGGATGAGGAAGACCCCATCTTTGAAAACCGGTCATAGTTATGGATGAACATGTCCTTCAGAACTTTTTGGATCATTTTGCTGAAACACAGAAAAGGGTATTTTACTATCAGCAAATTAAATTATCATTTATTAAATAAGTGGCAAATGGGCTGCACGTTCACATACACATTTCTATGTTATTCCTTTGTTTCATTTTTTAATGGAACATCACAGAGAGAAAGAGAGAGGGGGAGGGAGGGAGGGAGAATTGTACAACTGCTCAGAGGCATGCCTAGAGGGGGATCACAGCACTAAGTTTTGCAAGCAGCTGGTCCCCCTCGTCTTTGGAGCCAATTGGAGCCAACATAGGGCGCAATCCTAACCTGGAGTTAAGCCGGCACAGTTAGGCCAGCAAAGTTTGAGTAGCACAAGAGATACTGTAAAGTATGTTTGGACCACTCTCGGAGTCAAAAAGGCCAGCACACAGATGTGCGCCATCCTCCTTGAGTCCAAGAGTGGTCCAAATGACCTTTACAATGGTCCTTGTGCCTGCTAAACTGTGCTGGTCTAACTGTGCTGGCCTAACTCCAGGTTAGGATTGCGCCCATAGTCTTTTTTGCTCTAGTTGCTGGGAACAGCTCCAAAGAGGGGGGGGGGAGTGGCTGTTTTTAACACTTAGTGCTGTGATATCCCTCTAGATACAACTGCAACTGCTTCAGAGATGAAGGGTGAAGGTGATATATGAGTGTTAGAAAAACACTGCTGTCCACCTGTCCACTATCAGCTCATGCTGAAAACTCAAGCTTTATAAATTTCGGAGCTAGATGCCACAGCAGAAAAAATATGCTTGTACTCTGCATGGTGAAAATACTCTACATGTGCCACTCATGCCTTCACTCTCAAAAAGCATTATGTACAGACATGCACTGAAGCATGAATGAGAAAAGACACTTGATATACCTGGCTGGCATTTCAAAATGTAGAATGTCCTGGACGAGTGAAAGCATGTACTTATTCATTTCCAGTGGCAACTCTCCAATGGAGAGGAGAATGTTTCTGACTTCCGTGTAGGAAGGATTGTTGCTGAAGATAATGGCAGCTGCGGTCGTGCGGACAGTCTTCTCATGGACTTTACGATTCTGGTGATAAATCCTGTTCATGGTTTTCTTCACCTAATTGGAAGAAGAACTTGGTTAGGAACTGAGTCTCTTGGGAATGCCTCCAACACTTAATTGGTTCATAAGGTAGATGAACCAAAAGTTCAACAAAGGTTCGCATAGTCAAAGCTATGGTTTTCCCAGTAGCAATGTATGGCTGTGAGAGCTGGACCATAAGAAAGGCAGAGCGCCGAAGAATAGATGCTTTCAAATTATGGTGTTGGAGAAGACTCTTGAGAGTCCCCAGGACTGCAAGGAGATCCAATCCGTCAATCCTCCAGGAAGTCAAGCCTGATTGCTCCCTGGAAGGACAAATCTTGAAGCTGAAGCTCAAATACTTTGGCCACCTCATGAGAAGAGAGGACTCTTTAGAAAAGACCCTCATGCTGGAAAAAATTGAAGGCAAAAGGAGAAGGGGGCGGCAGAGGATGAGATGGTTAGACAGTGTCACTGAAGCAATGAACATGAAATTGGGCGAACTCCGGAAGCTAGTGGAGGACAGGGAGGCCTGGCGTGCTGTGGTCCATGGGGTCGCGAAGAGTTGGACATGACTTAGCAACTGAACAACAAGGTAGATGAATTGATTTCAGTATTGTTCTTGCACTTTCTTTCCCTAGTGGGGATCTTTTTTACCTCACTGGTGATGTAACTGTGGTCATATTCTTGCAGAGCAGAAATAGCAACATTGCTGATGGTTCCATCTCCTGACTCAGCATATTTCAGAAGCAACGGAACGCCTTCAGGCTGAAGGGCATTTTTCAGTGCCAGAAGGTAAACCTTGATGTCATTGGCCTTCTCTGCCCTGTTCAAGCCTCCAAAGATCAGCTTCTTGGCTTCCATGACAGCCTGCAAAGACAACATGTCCACTGTCTAAGAAGTTGTCATACTGAAGAAGAATCCATCTTAATATTAATTATATTAATGATGCCTTGCAGTATTAAATAATAATAACAATAGTAACAATTAATATCACTATTATTAATAATGCCTTGAGAGCAAATCAGAAGACCTGACAAAACAGGGAGCATGCAAGAATCCTAGGACACAATGTATCAGCATGTACATATAAATAAATACAGTACAATGCATTCTTCATTATCAGCCCAATCCACAGCGCATTAGCACCAGCAGGACAAACACTTGCACTGTTGCAAACATTCCATAAAGCACATTGCGCCAGCATAGGAGATTGTGGTGTGGGCTGGAAGACCTGTGCCAGCCTGCTAGTGCACGTGGAGGACCAGTGCCCTGGACTAGGAAAGCTCTATGCAGTCCAGTGGAGGAGTGGGAGGAGGGAAGAATGAGGGTGCAGTGTAATGAGGCAGGGGGGCAGGAAGGAGGGCGGATCAGGCCTAGGAGGGAGCAGGATTGGTTGATTTGGCTCCTGCTGTATCCTATCCCTCCTTCCAGGCCTAATTTCCCAACACGAGGCTGCTCAGACTTCTGCTAGCAAAGTTGGTGTAAATGGAATAAAGAACCACTGAGATTGTCTTGAGATTTAAGAGCAAATACTGTTGTTTCTACTACTTCTGTTTATCCATGGTGGTGCTGCTGCCAATAGTGTGCTAAGGTCGTAGAGAAAATGGACCTTGTGACATGATCCCTGTCTCAGAGGCCTTGCAATCTACATTGGATGGACAAAACATTGGATGGTCCATCGACAAGCAAGAGCTGACTTGAGTTGGACAGCGTTGACTTGGAAGGAATGGGGATAATACTAGAGTAGGGAAGGTAAACTAGGAATGGTTCAGGAATGCTTCTGTTAATTAGATGGTTCCTGTGGAGAAATAAGAGGAGAGGGAAATGGTTTCATATATACATGGGGATCTAGATGGACCAATGGCGTTACTCAATATAAGGCAGCTTCATGCATTCATAGGAGACAAAGATCAAAGCTTGCATGGAACTTCATATTTGCACAATTCTCCTCCTATTTTCAATACCCAGGATTCTGCTAGAAAGAACAAGTACATACGGGCAGTTTGCAGTCTCCCTTGTTGCACAGTTTTCTGATGAGCGCCCCCATCATGATGACAACTGTTTCTCGGATTTCACTGTTGCCAATTGGATTGTGATATATATTCTGTTTTATGAAGAAAAAGACACAATTAATTTTTCTAGTGTTTAACCTTCATAGCCCTCATGCTTTGAACCATCCTTGACCCACCACGTCCAGCTGCGTTTATACTAATTTTTCTTCTTAGAAGGTATGTCCATAGCAAAGTGGGTGCAGTTCTTACCAAGCCCTATGTGAAGTCACCAGTTTAGTGCCTGATAGTTTGGAGGTAGGGAACTGATGGCCCAATCCTCCCTAAGTGGCGCACCAGCTGTTGCAAAGCCATAAAGCGACAGAGACGGATGTGGACGAATCAGCGCCAGAAAGGGATGTGATCAGCAGCACTATTGCATGCTGCATCCTATCCCCCTTCCTGAGCCTTATCAGCCAATATGGATTAATGTGGACCTGTGCCAGTGATGTCACTGGCACAGGTCTGAGTTGGCCCATTGCAACTGCTGTGTCTTATTGGTCCTCCATCAAGTGGTCTTTGGTTTCTGTTAATTGGGTGTTTTTTTTCATTTGCTTTGATTTGACTGTTGTCAAAATACGTTTTCAATTTTCTGTTATAAGCCACCTTGGATTGTTTCAAGATAAATAACAATTAATTTCTAAAAATAATTAAAGTCCTGCTCTACTGCATTCAATGGAGTCTTTTTCGCAGATAATTGCATCAGATCGCCATTTTACTCTCATATTTTCACAAACTCATCTCCGGCTCTTATGATAATGTACTGTTGGGAAGTACCTTCTCACAGCATAGTTCTTGCTCTTAGAACTGTGACTTACTATTAGCGATCTCAGTAGTAACTCGTTGGGGTGAGAGGCCAATCCACAGGCATAGAGGAACCGCTCCTGGAGGACAGACTCACTCTTGTTCTTGAAATCCAGAAAGTCCAGCATAGCCTTCAGAGAGTCTGTAGTCTGTGCAGCGGTTACAGCATCAACTAGCTGGGGACTGGATGATAGGGCAAAACAAGGAAGCAAACGTTGGCCTAACATTGAGCAAATACTGTTATAGAAGCGATACATCCGCCACAGTGCTTTCATAGTGTATGGATTCCAAAGAGGAGACCATTTTGGCCATTGTAGATCCAGCTGACATATGCTTGCACCCTGTGAGGCTCTCTCAGCCTGCAATCCTATAAACATTTTCACGAGAGCAAGCCCCATTGAGAAGACGTGCATAGGATTGTGCTGTGAGTCTATCTGCAAATTTAACATGGGTATGCAATAGATCAGTGATTCCCAAATTCCTACAAGGGAGTTGGGAGCATTGTGAGCCTTTGTGTGGGTGGGGTGGGGGGCAGCAGCATGATCTCCATTATCTGCAGGATTGTACTGCAGCCAATCAGGGAAGGGATTTTTACCTGGAGGTCTTTGTGGCTCTCTGGAGGGTCTGGGGAGAGTGTGACCCCCTCTGCAGCCCTCCTGGCAGCTCCAAATTGCAGGAAAAAAGAGACAAAAACCACTTCCTGTTTTCATTACAAAACCAGAAGTGTTTTTTTCTCTCTTTCACAGCAGTTTGGAGCTGCCAGAGGGGCTGCAGAGTGCCTTCGGGCAAAAAGGCGGGGTACAAATTCAATAAATAATAATAATAATAATAATAATAATAATAATAATAATAATAATAATAATAATAATAATAATAATAA